>CM017321.1:55760582-55787421 GCA_006937295.1 Carpinus fangiana
AAAAAAAAAAAAAAAAAAAAAAAACCCTGTAAAAGTCATTTTCAAATAGTTTTATAAACAAATTAAGAAATTGATAATCACGAAAAATATAGGCCGTTGCTAGTGTGTTGTTTTTCTCATCGCTGGACCAGAATATTTTATTCATATTGGTGAAGGAACCTTTAGATGTGGAACCCAGTTGACAACAATGACTCTAGCCTTTCGCATATACGAGGGGGCTCATCCTTCCCCTCCACAAGATTCTTTTAGCTTTCGGGATTTTGATTATCAAGTACAAAATCTCCCTTTCTTTTTTATTTTTTTCTTCTGTTTTTTTCCTGTCGACAATATATTCTATGCACCTTATGCTAATCTGTTAGATTAAGACAAAAATAAATTCCAGAGAATTTATGTATTGTTTTTAAGGTACGCAAATCTTCGCTGCATCTGTGTGTGAGTGTGTTTTGTCGAGTCTTCGTGATTCCATGAAACATTTGTTTGTTTGTCACAACAATTTTTTTATTTTTTTTTCTAATTTGTCACAACATTTTATTGTTTAACGAAAAGGAGGATAAGAGAGAGATGGCAAAAAATAATAATAATAATAATAACAAAAACAAAATTAATCAGCGGTTGATCAGCTTAGAACTAGAAAAAAAATTCCGGCCAAATGGGGGCGATCCCATGACCTACCGGAACATGAAAATATGAAATGCTTCTCACATGTTAAAACAAACATGTCATTTTAATAAATAAGTTGATATAAATTAGCTATAAATTTGTTTGTACAAAATTTTTGTTTAGCAACATATATGTCGTAGTATTATTATTATTATTATTAGTATGGTATTCTTGTGATTTTCGGTCAAAATAAAAAAATAATAATAATTAATTAATTAATTACTTTTCAATGCTATCACTTTAACTGATCTATTTGTTTCCTAAAATCAATAAAAAGTAGAAACGCAACCGAGAGGCGGAAAAGAGCCAATTTAGACGCCTAATCGTGGCAGAAAGTAAGTGGTAGTAAACACGTGGGCTGGGCTGTAATTAGCTTCAACTTTGAAGGTATTTTGTTTTATCCCATAGCATTTTATTTTATTTTTTGAAAGGTTTATCCCATAGAAATTAGTTTATCATAATTAGCTACAAATTTGTTTGTTGACATGTGTTCAATTAATGCTACTATAATTTTTTAAGGAATAGTTTTGAATCACGTATTACAAAGCAAAAATTATTAATTCAAATTTTTTTGACTTTTTTTATATAAATATTTAAAATAATAATAATAATGATATTATAAAAAATACATAATATTAAAAAATATATATGTATATCATCATGTACTTTTTTTTTTTTTTTTTTTTACATAATCATCATGTCCTTTTAGAGACATGTGACTGTTTATTAAGCTAGTTCAAATAGCTTAAATGTTATTTATTTTGGTTAGCCATCAATTTTATTTTATTTTTTTTAAAAAAAATCACTAAATTTTTTATAATATTCTCTTTCCTCTCAAAAGAAATAATAAAAATTTTATTTAAACGGAATAGTGAGAATAAATAAGTAAAATAGAAAAGTATGAAAAAAGAAATAGTGTTAAAATAGAGAAAAGTAATTTTTGAGTTAAAACGTAGAGAAAATTAAATTTGTTGAGGAACTGAAAATAAATGAAGAGGAAAATCTCATTGAAAAGAAGAAATTAATGAGGAAAAATATTAACCTAAAAAAGGCGAGAGAGAGAGATTACTTGAGAAACTTCAGTTTTGATGTTGGTTCCGGGAAGATATTTAGGGAGATCCCTGATTCTTTGAGCAAAAGAGATATCGGAATCAGCGATGGGTTGGGTGGAGAGCATCCTGTTGATAATAGGAGGATTGCATAATCTTTTCTTGAAGGAGCTCCTCAAAGCAGCAGCAGCAGCAGCCATTGATGATGCACAGTGCAGAGGTTTTACGGCAAGAGTCAAAGAGTCAAAGAGCCACCAATTTAGGAAAAAATAATGGGTGTGTGGGAGTGAAAAGGTTGGTGGTGGTATGGGACTCGTTTTTATAACATTTTTCAAGGGAGATAGTTGGGTCGTGACCCACTGACCCGTGGGCATGAATCTCGATTAGTGCACGAATCCTGATTGTCATTCACCATATATAACGCTAAACACAGTAATTGGTGCGATTCATTCACCAGATGATGATGTGGACTAAATGGACCTGCTCCATATGGTCCCACTCTCTTTGACTCGTCCACTCATCCTATTTTCTTTCAAAAAAATCAAAATAATTTTCTTAAAAATATTTTATGTCCGGACTAGGTTCTAGCGGTGTCCTAAATGAGTTCCAACAATGTTCTAACGGGTCCCGGTGTAGTTCAGGCCAGGTCATGGTCAGGTTCTGGTCAAGTTTCGACGGGTCCCAATTGGGTCTTGATCAAGTCAACAATTTCCTGGTGATGTCCTAGTTTAGTTTGTTGAATTGAGAATAAAATATTCAAACTCGAAAAATAGAAACCATTTTTTAAAAATTAAAAAAGCTTTTTTGATCAAACCAAAAAATATTTTTTGTTGACTATTATTTTTCGTTGCATCAAACACCCAAAAATATGAAAAATATTTTATGAAAAAAAAAAAAAAACACAAAAACAAAAACAGCCTTAGTGTTATACTGTTATATGTGCTCCGTGCTTGAAAATGTTAATCGAGATAATTAAATTTCTTAACCCTTCACAGTAATTAATCTTAATTTTTGAGCCAACAAAAAATCAATTTACATATTTTTAGCTCTCTCCCTCTCTCCCCCACTTCACTTTACATGCAATCGTGCAATTTAGTCACAACTATTACAACTAAAAAATTGTTGTTTACGGCTTCTTCTATGAGAAAGACTGAAAGAGAACGTCCCATTGGCCATTGCCATCGGTGTCACGTGTGACCTATTGCCTGGTGCATTGCATGTGGCCGTTGCCCGTTCTCTTTTATTCAGCTTCGATAGTGTACGTCATTTCTTCCATTCCTAATTTTCTTAATGTTTGACTGAACACGCCAACCTTATAAAAACAATTAAAATTACTTTTAATACTTTTACTTTTTAAAAAAACAAATAAAAGACAGAGTCAAAGAGTAAAAATAAAAATAAAAAAGGAACGTGGCTGGCTCGTCCACAGCTTTCCTCGTGGCTCTTGCCTCTTGGTGGGAAGGAAGGGTCAAAACGAATGGCTCCAGTTACAGTGGGACATAGAAGTCGCTGCTCTTTACTCCCCGAGAATAAAAGAAGATGACAATTTTGATTTTTCTCCTATCAAATTCACAGGAAATAATAATAAAATAAAACAAAATAACGACAGTATATATATATAGAGAGAGAGAGAGAGGCATAAATCAAATTGCATTAGCATATTCGGTTATGCTTCTAGAAAACAAACGACATCATGATGGTTTCAAGTTGATTTTCTTTATTTATTTATTAAATCAAACGTTAATTTGGAGTGTAAAGTTAGCGTTGGATAAAGTCTTTCCTCCAAAATTTCTTTTAACCTAATTTATAAACATGATATGTGTCTATTTTTTAAATAACATGTGAGATGCACATGAGTTTTTAATACAATTTATTCCAACTTTATAATTGCTATTAAAAAACATGTGTATCTTACATGTTTAAGAGACACATGTCATGTTTGTAAACTAGGTTGAAGAAAATTTTTCAAACCCAATTTGAAAGAAAACTTTGTCCGTTTGGTTTATTAATATTTTTGGTTTTTTTTTTATAAAAAAAAAAAAAAGAAGGAATCAAACAAAGCAATTAGAAAATGTGTAAAAGTCTAAAAGACATGCATTTGGCATGAAAATTACTTTCCCAATGTTTTTCGTACAAGTAAAAGATGACCCGTCACCCATCTATTACTAAAAACGAACCGAAAAAAGTTATAAAACCTAATACAACAAGGAAAGAAAAGGTCAAGATCAAATAGATTTTCTAATTGCTCAAGCCGTAATTTATATGTGTAGACTTAAATCCATGTAATGGGTCCATGGGCTCAAGCCGTAATGGGTCCATGGGCTCAAGCCGTAATTTATATGCGTAACATCTATCATTTGGCCATAATTGAACCATTTCTTTAAATAGAAAAAAACAAAAAAACAAAACGAAGTTTAATGAGATTCATATTGAGTAAGGTCTATTATAGTTGCAATTCCTTTAATTTAAACCGTTTATTTTAAAATAAATATGAAATAAAAAAGCTTTAAGGACACTCTGTTAAGAAAGTATTCGACAACGTACACTTTTAAAGTAAATGGTGGTTGGTCACCCAAAATATAATAATTTTAGGAGGTGGGTTGACCACTCACAAAGAACCGGTCAACTATAATCTCTCATTCTAAAGAGTGTGGTTTTTACTCTCAAGGCCAAAAAAGCAATTGGAAGCAAGAGAGAAAAGTATAGAAGGGGAGATCAAACACTCTCAAGTCTCAAGCTAGTTATAGCCTATAGTTTTTATTTATTTATTTATGGATCTAATAAATTCTCATCATCCCATAAGATTAATTATATAAAAAAAAAATATAAAAACCCAATTATACTTTTGAGGTGAGGCTTCATTGTCCCATGAGTTGGGTTGATTATCAAATCAATTCAAGATTGAGCTCACCTTAATTATATTCAACATTTCATCTATCAACGCTAACTGACAAAGTTTTCTTTCAACCTAGTTTATAAACATGACATGTACCATTGAACATGTGAGATGCACATGTTTTTTAATAGTAAGGACAAAGTTGAAATAAATTTTATTAAAAACTTATGTGCATCTCACATGTTATTTACAAAATGAACACATGTCATGTTTATAGATTAGATTGAAAAAAATTGTTACAACCCAGTTTAAAGGAAAACTTTGTCCCTAACAAACTAGAAAACACTCATTTACTACATATCATTATATATTAATAAACAAATATTAATGAAAAAGTGGCCCATTTAATAATTAAGTAAACCCAAAAAATTAACACATGTAGAGATCTTCAAAGCCGGTCATTTGTTTGAGATTGCGTTTGATGTACTTAAAAGTGTTTTTAACACTAAAAATGTCTGTTTAAAAAAAAATACACGTTTGATAAAAAAAATTAAAAATGTTTTTAAAGGTTTAAAAAGTTAAAAAATTGTCAAAACGCACTTTTAACAAAAATTTAAAAACGAAGCTTTTGAAAAAAAAAAAAAAAAAACTTTTTGACCTAAACCTCTATTTTTCAATCTTAATCTCAACAGGCTAAGTGAAGTTTCTGAATTCAAGCAGAAAGTTTCGTAATTAGAAAAAAAAAATAAAAAAATAAAAAAAATCGAAATACATGCCCATGTAAAGAAGGCACAGAGATTTCTGATAGTTAGAATGTTCATGTTTCACATGGCTTACTCTACCGTGCGCCCCTAGTGCGCAGTTTAAAACCTCTTCAAAACCTATATATACCCAAAACCACTCTTATTACTCTCTCAAAATTCCACCATGCCGAACCAGTTTACCATCCTCCTCCTCCTAATTCTACCCTTCATCATTTCCCCAATTCCCCAATTCGTCCGAGTCGCCGAGGCCTCAAACCGAAGGGTCCACATCACGGACGATCTCGATGACGTCGTCGACGACGAGGAGGACGACGCCTGGAAGCAATGGGGGAAGAAATCGACTCCCTCGCCGGAGCTCGATCTCCGTCCTTCCGATTTATCGGCCATGTCGGCGCCGGAGATCCAGGCCGAGATGATGAAGCGGCATTCCGGGCCCGCTTTTGGATTCGTTAAGCTCCGACCGGGCGTTCGCCGGTCCCGGGTAATGAAAAGTTTGGTTCTTGATTGGATTGAAGCTGAAATGTGAATTGGGTTTGTGATTTTGTGAGTAATTATTTATGGGTTTTGGTTTTATTTTGGTTATTGTTTGTTTTGTATGAGCTGCAATTGTGAATGACTATGGTGAAAGCAACTGAATATTTCCATAAAATAAAAGGTTTGAGTGTTTTCGAGCCAAATAGTAGACTGAGATTTTGACTTGAAATTGGATATATATTTAGTTTCTTTTTTCATTTATTAAAGTATGCGAAATTAGAGTAATAAGTGGCGAATTTAATATTATTGTAAATTTAGGATCTGGATTGGGACTTACCTTAAAAGAAAAGGTTTGCATTTTAGAATCACCTTAAAAATTAGAGTAGTTTTAAGATGTAGTTGAATCGGCTGGGATCTGAAGCGGAGGTCAATAGTTCGAATCTCCCTCCTACTTCTTATGCGGACATTTCAAAAAAATTCAAAAATTAGAGTAGTGGTTGTTTGAATTGGGATATGTTAATATACCTTATAGCCTTGCTATTGTGAGTACTGTGCTGGTTGCAAGTAGAGTAATTAGTAAAAGAGTAATGCCATTTAGTAATCTGCCATACGATTACTATACAATTAGGATTACGTGACAGTAAAATTAGCCATTAATTTTTTCTTTCATAAGTGCTAATTTTCACCGTAACGTCATTGATTTTGTATGTGTTTTCCGGTTCTTGTTTTAGTCTCTGTTTTCTTATCTTTGTTTCAGGTGGTAAATTATGCAAGTAGAGGGAAATATTTTTAATGGTGTGCTGCTCTTGTTTTCTTCAGGATATGGTAGCTGAGACTGCTATGAAATGGACAAAAGTTCTGAGAACCGGAGCAATTGAGGCGAAGTTCATGGGTGTTGATCTGAACACGGTCATGTTCAGTATGGAAAGAGGCCAAGATACATCTGAGGTATGCTTTTGTTCTCCAAGTCCAAAGAGGTTTAACATCCATTTACTGCTGAGATTTTTTGACTATGTTCACTGAAGAACTTGCTCATCAATGTTAGATGTGTATATTTTTTGCAAACAAAACCTTCAGCAATCGAAATGAGAAGCACATTATTACTGTCTACATTGAGTTTCTAATATTTATGCATTTTCCCAGTTGAAGGATTTTGTGTTGAACCAAGCAGAGGCATATGAGATGAAGATTGGGGATCAAGTTTTTCGAAGGCCAGGAGATCCTCCTTTGGAGGAACTTGTTGCAGAGCTCCACAATGAGAAAAGCAAGCTGGATAATACTAGTCCCCCGAAAAAAGACGATTTTAAAGAAGAGTTGTAGTTGACTAGTAATCCTCCTGGTATGAAAAAACCATATTACAGATTAATGCTCTTCTTATTAGGTTTGTAGTCTCTGATTGTAGCGCCTTCAGGCTTCAGCTCCATGCACTCTTCTTTTCTCACATCTTATTGACCTATAAACTCATTCAAGATCTTATCGATCTTATTGTTCAATTACTTCTTGGCTCCATCCTTAAGCTTCATAATTTAATGCAAGCAGAGAATTTTGCTCTCTTTTAAGCCTCAGTAAAATGTTTTTCAGCATGACTTCCGACAACTTCCAACAGAGGTCCGGCAATTTGAAACTTGGAAAATTGTTTGCGGTTTTAAAAAAGGGAAACATTTTTCAAAAAAAAAAAAAAAAAATGATGGTCAAAACCAAAAATATTTTTCCAATAAAAAAAAAAGGCATAAAATGTGAAAGCGTGAAACGAACTTCTTTTTTTCTTCTTTTGAGATAGTAAATGAACAACTACTAATTACTTGTACATAATGCTGGCAAAAGAAAGTTCCTTTATTCGCTGAAGTTCAAATAGCTCCGGTCGACAGTTCCGTATGAAAGAAAAGGAGAAAGCATTTCAGACTTCATTCATGGTAAAAAAAATATGCCATCTTAAGAGAGGAGGGATATTTTTCATCTAAAGGACGCTATTTCAGCTTCTTACTAAAGTCAGAGAGCTCGAGAAGACGAATTCTGGGAATGGTAGCAGCTTCCTCTCGCTCTTTCCGAGTGTTGTACCCCCAATCCCCTGCTCCAAATAACCCAGCAATTGCATTTTAACCCCCATGATTTTTAACAAAATAATGCACTACATGGAAACCAAAAAGGCAAAGAGGAAGAAGTATGAAGAGCGCATGGGATACTGAGGTGAGAGAGAGAGAGAGAGAGAGGATTACCTAGATACAAATTCCATCCATCTAGTTCAGGCTCTTTAATGACATTTTTTAAGGTTGCAAATCGATCTTCCACAAAGCTGGTTACGATAGAATCAGATTGGTTTCAGTTGAGTTAAAACTTTTCCAGACAAAGGGCAACAAATTGGTCAAGTATGAATCGGTAAGACAGAAAAATATCTTACTGTAGCGTCAGTCCTTGGTGCTCTGGTTTCTTCTGAAGCTGCTTCAACACTTCTACCTTGGGACTGGAAAGAGCATTTAGGAATCAGGGAAGAAAATAAGAAATCACAAAAGGAGATAAATTGTGTTTATTGTCAAAGAAATAGAAACAATGTCGTAAGCATAGACGTAGTATGCATACTAACCCAGAGCCAAGACCATATATTCTTTCAGGTGGTATTATTACTCCTGCAAGCTCACGGAGTAAAGCATCTGCAAATCGGCTCTGAAAATACGCAGAAGGAGAGGGGGGTAGATGACACATGAAAAACATATATAATTTCTAAGAATGAAATTTGCAAATTGCGCATTATTATGTATTGGCAAATAGGGAGGCAATCTGAGGCAAATATATGAGACATTGAAACTGCTCTAATGCCAATGCCTCCTTTACCCCGTGGGGAGAAGGCCATACCTGTTTTGTGGTGACTATATATAACCTTGAGCTTGCAAATTTCAGTGCATCAGCAACACCTGGATAGAATCTGGAGAGATGCATCTGATGATCAATTATGTGGATCTTATGCAACAAGAGTAATTGAAGTTATTTGGTTTATGATATGCAAATCTATGGTGGACAGACAACTAGGGCTCTAAACAGATTGGTTCGCAACTTATAATGGCAATCCACTTTTACATGTAGCAAGCACATACTATGCTGAGCTTGTCTGGGCATCACAAGTCTATACCAAGGGCCAAACATCGTTACATGAAAATGTACCTTCTTTAAATCAAACACAAATCTAGTAAAAGCAAAACCCATCAATGCCGTACATAATAGGGGGTGTTTGGATATTGAGTGATTTCTTGTATCAAAGTTCTATAATGAAAAGAAAAAGAATCCCAGTGTAACCCACAATAGCCAGCATGTACATGTCCACACATAATGATATTCCATAAGACTAGCACTATGAAAGAGAGGGTCTGAAACTCAATCTCAAAAAACTCGTAGAACCATAATGTGTATCCTTTTCTTTAAAGACATATCTATTAATTATTATTGTAGATTATACACTGGATGCAACAATTTATAACCCTGCCAAAATGGGTCAAAACTCAAACTTCATAAGCTCTGCCAGGAGATGCCAATGATCTAACAGATACTAATTTTCAAAAGCATAACCAGTTTGCAACTTTCTTCTAAAAATTTAAAAAGTTACTATAAAGTTTGCTTCTATTTCCATGTACTTTAATTTTTGTTAATAGTATGTCTACGAGGAGAGTTAAATGATTGATCCTATCTCAAAAATCTTGATTACCTATTTGCACCAATCCAAGTTGGCAAGTCCTTCTCCAGCCATTCATCCCTGACCTTTCCAAAAAGATCTATCAAAGGATCCCTATTCTCAGCCCATTCTTCCATAATGACAGGCTTTAACTTATGCCAATTCTCCAATATACCATCAACTGTGAGTCCCTCTGCAACCTTGCCGATAGAAGCATGATAATCAGAACCATAAACGTTAGGTCCAGTCTAAGAAACTTGCAGACCAGTGCAATTGCTATCAAGAATAAGTCTGAAATGATAACAAGAGTCTCCGTATCCAATGGATGGCAGAGTCGAGTGCATATATACCCACCGAGGACTTCCGAATGGAAGGTATTCTCATCTCCAATAATAACCTCACAAGTAAGAGGTTTTCATATCCAGTTTCCACCACAGGTCGCACCTGCCACAGTGTAAAACAGGGATCTATTGACATCACAATTATTGACAAAAATTTGAAGTGAATATGTCCATGACCACCATGTAAAGTAATTGATGACGAAAATTTCTACAACACAGTTAATCAACATAACATGGGAAACAAACCGATTGCAAAGTTTTGACAGGAAGGGGAAAGAAAAGAAAGAAATGAGAATCTTGGTAGTGAAATTACTAAGAGACATTAAGAGAAGTAAACAGCACCTTCAAATAGGAGGAATAAACAACAACTTAGTATCAAGTATGAATTAGGAAACAGGAGCAACCTTAAGGAAATATTTATGATGTAGTAAGTCCAAAAAACACTCTTAAAATAACATTTTATTTTAATTTGTGCAGCGGGAGTGAGAGAGTTTGAATATAAATTGAAAAAGAAGGCACTGCAAAAATTTCTCTTTTACCCTTTCCTTGGAAAAGGAATCTCCCTATGGTTTTCAGCATCAAATGAAGCTTGGCTATAACATTCCAGTCATCTCCAGTCCTTTAAAGTACTAGATTCCTCTAATCATTTAGTTTAGCCCGTAGGCAGACAGACTTATAGCATTGCAACTTGACTGATTCTTATTTTTAGGTTCATTACCTTTTTAGTACCTAGGTTTTCACGTTTTTAACCACCCCATACCGGCTGTCCCGAAACCGCCTCCATGATAGTCTGTTAGCTTGGTTGGCGAAATGGTGACGAAGGTACTAAACTAGTGTTTACCCATAAATCAGGTACCGTCTGTGATACAAATTGAAACTTAGGTAAAAAAAAAACGTGAAAACCTAAGTATTAAAAAGATAATTAACCCTATATTTTTTTCCTTAGCATTTGAATTCAAATATTTATCACCCACTACCGAAAATAGGAGCTATCACAAGCTTCTTTTTTTTTTTTTTGTAAGTGAGAATCGAACTAGTGACCTCTACCAAGCTTCTTTTATTTCTATTTTTTTTAAAAAAAAGAAAAAAGCAAAGGAAAAAAAAAAAGAAAAAAAGACTGCTTCTATCTTGAACCTCCATTTGTTATTGTTTGATGGCCCATAATAATAATGAATCTCTATCTTTGACTTCCAAGCAATAACCCAACACGTTCACTCTTTTTTTTTTCCCCCCCTTGAAAATCAGGAATAAAAAATGGCCATCTCATAATTATTTCCCTCCTTTGGACTCTAGAGTTAAAATGCATCAATCATTTGTTTATATATATATATATATATATAATTTTGTAACTAATATTAATAATTTTATATCATTAATATTCAAGTTTCAAGTTTCTTTCGTCTTTCCATGTCTCTAACAATTTCCTAACCTTTTTCTCACCCAATAACTCGATTGCCACTATAATCAGATCCTATAAAGTTTTCTTATCCTATACATTTTCAAACAGAATCTATCAATAGCTTAGCCTGCTTTTAGGAGCTTACTATATACATCTGATCGACAATCCAGCCCTCCGTGGTAGAATCCACGCCGTCAAACAAAGCCGGCCATCTCACTTTAGCGGCCTACAAATCATTTAGCAAAAGAAAAGGCATAAACGGAAATACGAAATTCAAAGTCAAATTTTTTCCTTTCTTTTTCTCCGATTTCTCAGCAATTCAACAAATAAATCTAGAGAGAGAGAGAGAAGACCTTCACAGCAGAGAGAGAGCTCTCTCCACAGCTATCGCAGAGAACTCCATCGAAGTCTAAGGCGTACAGATCCCCCATTTCTCTCTCTCCTCGCCCTTGCGATTTTCTTTTGTTCTTTGGAGATAAATTTAGTTTTTGTGATTTTTATTACCCGCCATCCAAACAACTCATTTTCTCCTTTGGCTCTTCCTTTGGGAAGACGACAGGTCGGCTTTGTTTCCATTGTCAACGAAATTACACGACGTTTTATACTTTTATTCTGAATTGGTGGCATTATAATTTTTAAAATCTTAATTATTATTTTCAAATTAAATCATTTACGTTTTATAGTATTTTAATAATTTTATGGTAATGACATTTAAATCGACACAATATATACACCATTAGATGTAATAAACAAAATGTGAAACGTAAAATGGAGAAGATAATATTTTAATGAGTTAATCGTAAAATAAAAGTCCCGACTTTTTATTTTTATTGTTATGCGCCAACTATTTTTCACTTAAAACTTATAAAAATGATGGGTTGACACTGTTGAGGAATAACCCCACATTATTTGTGGACAATATTTTGGGTATGTTTATAAAAAGTGGGCAACCTTCTCTTATGGAACTGGTTTTGTGAGATGAGTTAGGCCCATAAATTTCTTCATGGTATCAAAACCATACCACAAGACGAATAAGACTCATACTACTTACATAATGACAAGAACTAAAAAAAAAATACTGATCTACACGTGAATAAAGGCGTTGAGGAATAATCTCACATGTCTTATAGACAAGATCTTTGGCATGTTTATAAGGAGTGAACAATCCTCTCTTGTGGAACTGATTTTATGAAATGAGTTAGGCCCACGAATTTATTTGGACACCTCATGATTTTCATATTTTGTTGACATTGAGATCCCAAATTTCAATTTGATGAAATACAAACTCGTGTTTTAAATATTTGAAAATTGAGAGCTCCATTAGTATTTTTCATCAAATAGATAACATGAATGATATAAAAATACAATCATATCCTTACCCCTCCATTAGTGTTTTAAATAGGTCGGCCTACTAGCAGCTAAGAGGTAAGTAGCATCTCTTACCCTTCTATACAAATGTTTTATAATATGATGTTGTGTTATGTTTTAGTTCATTGCTCTAAATTGATTATATTTTATGTACCGTCTGTTATAATTTTATTTCAAATGTTATATGCCATCATAAGAGAAGAAATAAAGTTTTTTTAAGTCCAAAACTTTCAAAGAAAGATGATTTTTTGTTTTTTGTTTTTTTGTTTGACATGTCCGCACAAGAAGGGGAAAGAAGATTCGAACTAGTGACCTTCACATCATTAGGCATGATCCTAACCGATTAAACTATCTCCTAAGAGACAAAGACGGAATTTTTTAAAGTTTCCTTTCATGCATTTTGTTGAGGAGGAAATATGCCCAGTATATTTCCGTGGGTCCCCATATTTATATTTAGTTACTCCCCTTTATTTATATCTATTTACCGATTTGTCATTGCAAAGAAGGTGACATGTGTCACATTGGCCAAATAAAAGAAAGGAAGCCTCATTTTATTGGGAACTTCTTCCTTCTCCCACGTCTCCATTCTCAGGAGGAGATTTCTCAGCGCTCTCTCTTCCTCTCCTCTCTTTTTTCTTCTATATACCACACTTTATTCACACAAATTAATGGATTTTAGATGTAGATTACTATTATATTATTTTACCCATGCATGAGATGTTGACTTGAGTGTTGGAAGGTCTTCGGCTTCAAATTGGAGATCCTTGACCGTACTTTTATTTTGCAAAAACATCATAAATGTATAAGAATCTTGTTCACATCTTGACCATAAAGAAATATCACATGTGCATCAACACATTTTAAAAAGGAAAATTGTTTTTAACCAATATATTTTAAATTAGTTGAGTAATATTTTCGTCATTTTATTTATTAATTTTCTTCTTTCTTTTCCTCCAAACACAGGAATAAAATGATGTGAAGTGATTCAGAGAATGGTGCCACAATGATGACTGTGGTGGCTTTAGGTAAATGTCCTGATCAGTTTTAGTATTTCCCATTACAAAGCTACCAATCATGCACCTAACTTTGCCTTTTGGCCCGCACTTCGTCATCACAATTCAGCCTTTGCCAATTGCTATTCCTTTATGTCCTCTTTATATATATATTTCACCCATCTCATATTATAAATTAATTATTTACTTATATGGACGAAAAATCTAATAATTGATCTATATTAAATTTGTAGAAAAATATGAACAAATGCCCAAATATAAGGAATGTATTGATCCTTAATATTTTTATTTATTTTATAGTGTGCATCTAGTTAACTACGAAAAATATTGTGACTAGAGGAGTCTCACTGTTCAATAAGCTCACATAACCAATGTGCTTGCACAAGCTATAATCGTTTACTTTCAGAATTTACTGCAACGCGTTAATAACAAAGTTTTTTTTTTTTTAAAGGTTGAAGTAATTATTATTATTCAATTTATTTAATTGATATTTGTCTTTTAAGTGCGTGTGTGTAACGCCTCCAATTCGTTAGGGTTAGGTTTATTAAACTTGAAGACTCTGAGACGCAAGTCTCATAAATAGTACTCACATAGCGTTAATTACAACATTTTGTTGTGTATGCCCTTGTAAGATTTATGTCTTATATTGACAATTGACAATATCAATTAAAAGGGTAGTTATTAGTTAATATATTTAAGTGGATGTAAACCCATTAATTTAGGATTTTGAGCTAAAAGTTGTGTCATAGTATATATATAAACTTATTATGGTTTGACTCTCTGTTCCTCTCTCCCAACAACTAGTATTAGAACCCATGGTTACATCCGAATAAATCAAAAGTAAGGTATATGCGTCACATAAGTAATTATAGAAGAGAACAAGATCATATTCGGTTTATTTATCATAATTATTTTAGAAGTCATTATTTTGTCTATTTTTTGTCAAGATAACTTTTAAAGTCACAATTTAATCAAAATTTAATAACAATTAATCACACATTAAATAGTAATTTTAAAATGACACAAAAATAACTTTAAGATTAGTCGGGTCACACATCATCCTATTCCTCTAGGCCATGCTTAGGAAAAAAACAAAAGGAAAAAAGAAAGACCTTGGGGCAATAGAGCTCGTCCTCACGCTACAAAATTGACCTGCGTCACAGTAAGTTCCTGCCCCTCCGTACACGCAAACGCAAACGCAAACGCAAACGCAAAGCAATAGGATTACCGGATTAATACCAGTAACCAGTGACCATAATCCTTGTGCGTAGAAGCACGGAAAACCATTCTCCACTGGACGTCAACCTTAAACCTACCATAGCCGGTCGACCCGATTCATCTGGAGCCATAATTACCGGTACCTCCGGTTAGCTGCATCTCTTGACTCTTACCCAAGAAAACTCAGTTTAAAGATCCGTTTTCTGCGCACTTCGAGACGGTTTCAAGTTTCAACCTCATCGGAACGTCGTCGTTACCATCCCCGATTGCCCCTTTTGTGGTAGATCTCGTCCGATTTGGGTTCTGTGGGTACTTTCTCTGCTTAATCTCTTTCTCATCGATTCTTCGATGGAATATTAGCACTCGATCGTTGGTTTTTGTTTTCCCTGATAGGCCATAATTTTTCGGTTTCCATTTGCGATTCATTTTTCGTAGGTTGATGATCTGTTAGGTGGTTCATATGTTTTTTGGATCTGTATGTTTATGTTTCTGCGACTGTAATNAGAAGCACGGAAAACCATTCTCCACTGGACGTCAACCTTAAACCTACCATAGCCGGTCGACCCGATTCATCTGGAGCCATAATTACCGGTACCTCCGGTTAGCTGCATCTCTTGACTCTTACCCAAGAAAACTCAGTTTAAAGATCCGTTTTCTGCGCACTTCGAGACGGTTTCAAGTTTCAACCTCATCGGAACGTCGTCGTTACCATCCCCGATTGCCCCTTTTGTGGTAGATCTCGTCCGATTTGGGTTCTGTGGGTACTTTCTCTGCTTAATCTCTTTCTCATCGATTCTTCGATGGAATATTAGCACTCGATCGTTGGTTTTTGTTTTCCCTGATAGGCCATAATTTTTCGGTTTCCATTTGCGATTCATTTTTTGTAGGTTGATGATCTGTTAGGTGGTTCATATGTTTTTTGGATCTGTATGTTTATGTTTCTGCGACTGTAATTGAATTTTATTCACAATTTGGTTGCATATATGTGATTGATTAAGGTTTTTCCAAGAGTTTAGTTGAATTGGCTGTTGTTGTTAGATGAGATTGAATTTATTGGAGGAGTAAGAAGAAATCATTGTTTAAACACGTAACAATCTTTATGTTCTTCTACATATGCGCGTGGGAAAATTGTTTGTCTCGTTGTTTGATTGTTTAGCGGTATTGAGCTTTCGTTGGTGATCGGAAATGGATTTTCTAAGATGGAATTGGATATATATAATATATAAGCAGTGTTAAAGAACAAATTATCCGGGAAATGGTTTAAATATGCGTATGCTTGTTGGTTTGACAAAGATAAGTAATATGCGAATATTAGCAGTGTGTCACTAATTACAGCTAAGTGGCTGCAAAGCTATAAGTAGAAAGTACATCGAAGTGTTTCTGTATTTTTTATATTTAAGTGTTGAATGAATAATGGATGATGAAAATAATTTTACAATTAGCGTTTCCATTTTGAATTTTCCAACTGAGGCCGCATGATTGCTTTTTTTTTTTTTTTTTTGTTGTTTAACGTTTGTCTGCTGAAATTGAAAGGTAGATAAGTATGTGAGAAAAATGCAGTAGTCTTGTGATTTATGGAGTCTAAGCTCTTTTTTATTTCGATGTAAAATATTTGATGGGGAGAATATTTTTGGACTTTGGGAAAAATCATTGATTTTACAATGTTTTATTTGGGATTCTGAAAATCATGTTGAAAACGTCTACAGATGTTTGTTTGGTACTGGAAACAGCCCCAAGCTGGAAACTTCTGAAAACCAATGCATCTCATGGCCAATGATTCAAAATTAAAAAGGTACAAAAAAAACCTTTGGAAACTGCCGTAAATCATCCAAAAAGAAATCACCAAGTACTGCATAGAAAAATGGCTGAAAACCTCCAGGTGCGCCTGGCTCCAGCGCGGCTTGGGTAGCGGTGGTGCCTCTTGATCCCTGGCACGAGATTTGGCAAACAAGGGCATGAAGAAGAAGACCTCTAGTCACCCCAAAGTTGTGTACATGGAATTTGGGGTGGTGTGTTTGGGTCGACACATGGCAGGGTGGGGGAATTTTTCAGTCCAGGTTGCTTGATCTCCTTACCTGTCATTGAAACACAAGCTGGAAGCACATCTTAGCAAGTGCTGGTGGCATCCTAAGGCCAAACACCTCATAACTTTTTTTGTTGTTGTTGGGGGTTGGGGGGGGAGGGGACGTTTTGAAAGTGGATTATGCTTCTCTAAGGTGGAAGACATTTTCAAGGGTTTACATTTTTCTATCGACTAGCATTTTCTGCCTGCATCAAATGCAGAAAATATTTTATGTTAAAATAAATGAAGCCTTAGGATTGGAAATTTGAAATAATTCTGTTCTTCTGGTTGTTTTGATGGGCTAGTTGTTATTTTATCAGTTTTTTGAAGTCTCTAATAATAGAATTAGTATAATGTATTTGGATATGGCTAGAACGTTAGATAGCTCTTTGAAGTTCTTGAATTGCCTTGCTATATCTGAAGCTATTTTATATTCAAAATATCCCTTGAAGCATCCCTTTTAAGTGTATTCTTTTGTTCTTTTATCGAAAGTTAATTTTGCAGTGTAGTAAAACAGAACTACCATTAAGTTTTGTGTTTGCATACCATGTTCAACACTATATCGATATTTTATTTCTCCTGTGACTTCTATTTTAACTTCCATTTTCAATTTGGTGATTGTGAAATATAGGAAATAAGAACTGGAGGATGGCAGATACGGAGGAGGGAGAGGAACATACCTCACGTGGGAATGAATGGGAAGTTGTGTCACTTACAGCATCAACATATGCTGCTGCTCCTGGCCCAAAAGAAGTTGAAAAGGATGGTGACAATGGTAATACTTATCGAGAGGGTGATGCTGTGGAAACATCTCATGCTTTGTTCATGTCTGACCACTTTGTCTTTCCACCCAGTGAGCATGAGAATTTGCCATTGGAAAATGTCGACTGTGAGATTCATAACAAACAAGGAGGTAAGGACGTGGTATCTGAATTTGATGCTGAAGAAGCTGGTAGATCTAGTAGAAAGGATGAAGAAAATTGGACCTTTAAAGGGTTAACTGTACCAGACGAGTTCCCAGGAATACAGTTTTTTGATGAGATGGGTAGTACGTTATCCATCCATGGTAAAGAGTTTCAGGAAGGTACTACTCTCCAAGGATTAAATTTGGTTGAAAAAGAGCAAAGTATATATAGTGCTGCTGCGTATGATTCTTTGCACAGTGAAACGGCTCTTGGTGGTTCAACCACATATGGAGAGAACGTGGCTGTTCCTGGACTAAATGAGCAAGGCTTAGATTTTTCTCCAGATATCTCATTATCCCCACCACTTGCCAAAGATGATAAACATGATGGGTCTGACCTTCCTTGTGGAGCTTGGTGGAAGAGAAGGGCTGCTTCCCTATATGCACATGCAAAAGAGGCAAATACGTTTTGGTCTATTTTCATTGCCGCAGCTGTCATGGGTCTTGTATTACTTGGGCAGCGATGGCAGCAGGAAAGGTGGCAAGCTCTGCAACATAAGTGGCAGATCAGCATCAATAATGAGGTATGTTGATTGAAACTGATTGCTATTTTTTTTCCCCTTTTAATCATGCTTATGCTTTCAATTGAGTGACATGTTCTACTCTGCTATTTGGTAAAAGAAATTTTTGCATATAAAATTTGTTGTTTAAGATAACATCGGAATGGACTTTGCTTTTTTTATACATGCAATTCTCAAGGCCTTTTATGCAATAATTAATTGAGTTAGAAGCCGCAAGGGTATGAACAAAGCCTATTTCATAGATCAGCAAATCAGAATTACACACACGCTCACACATTACTAGAGGAGTTGAAATCAAACTCTTCATGTTGCAAAAGTGAGATTTTGAACAGTGATGGCTATTCTAAATAGTTCTCACACATGAAACCAATGAAATGCATCGCTTGAATCCTCGCAAGTTGAATCTTTAGATGTTGGGTCAGATTTTAAAACCCCAAACCATTTTAAAGGTGCTTGACCTAATGGGTGGGTGATTGCTTAATTTTTAGCTTGGTGTTGGTTATTCTGTCCATGAAAGACCTTAAAATTTTTTTAAATTGGTCTAAGCTACGATGCTCTATGTTGAAATTTTATTATAAATAACGGAAGTGTAGAATTTTTGTGGCCCTTTTTGGATTTGCAACTTTCTCAGCTAATGTATGAGATGGAAAAATTATATTGGTAGCAAACCGAGGTGCTTAATTTTACAGGTGTACGGGTTAACCTACTGCTTAAGATTTTATTTTATTATTATTATTATTATTTTAAAGAATAAGATTACTTGAAAAAAATTAAAAAAAAAGTGTGGCTGTGTGGCCACCTCAGCGGAGGAGAGGGTTGGCTGGACAGAGGTGGCCATGCATCCACCCGTCTCCTCCATTGAGGGTGGTCACATCATTTTTTTTTTTATAAGTAAGAAGCCAATTATAAACTTGCTTGTGATTTCTGAAATAAGCATGTATAGTATTTGTTTATTTGAAGCACAACCAAACAATATTTTTAAATGGATCACCTGTCAAAAAACACATCTCACCTTTATATGACATTAAAAGACTTTGAAACCAAAAAAAATAAAAATAAAAAAAATAAAATTCATTATACATTCCCAAATTGTCATGACCAAGACGAAAAGGCTAGGACAGCTGTTAATCTCTAATGGTCATGGCGTAGTTTTCCCATTTTTGATGCAAAATTCAGCTGTCCAGTATAGGATGGAATGAAGACAAAGTGATAAAGAAAAGTGGGTTTGAACTATGAAGCACTGAAGAACTGTAATTATAGTTATACTTATAAAAAAAAACTGTAATTATAGTTATATAATTCAAGTAATTAGTTGAAGTTCTAGATCTCTTTATTTATCAACGTACTATAATATAGGAAATTTTCTCTTCTTGTGGATGGAAGTCAGATTGAATTACTAAAACACCTTTAATTAATACCTTATGTTATTTAAAATTGTGAAAGGACACTGCATCAATTTCGTACAAAAACCAGTGCCTCTGCATCCACCATTTTCTTATTGAAAATCCACCTCTCAGAAATTTTACTAACGAGAAACGAGTTCTGACTATCCACACCTTTGAAACGAAAAAGAAAAGAAATTCTGATGTAAAGGATAGAACGCAATGGGGTCCACATGTTTGGAATGCACCTATTGTGAAAGCCTGCTGACATTATTGTATGAAGCGTTGGAAAGGCAGTACAATAATCAAGCACATGTTTTTATCTTATATAACTTAACAAAGGCATGAATGCAGATTCATTGGGTTAGGGTTCATCCTAACATTGACCCCAAAAAAGAAAAATGCTGTATGGATTAATTTTTCATGCTTTTAAAGTAGGTAATCCGTGAATGGTATTGCTGGTGTGAAGGGTTCAATTCTTCTTTTTCCTTATTACTGCAACTTATTTTTTTATTTTTATTTTTTCTGTTCCATATTATGTTTAATCTTTACTCGTTTTCTTTTTAAGGATTTTACTCGATACTCGTTGCAGTAATACATGAATTTAATACTTGATCTTAAGTTTAATTGGATTCAAATCTTGTTTAACCCCTGTATGCTTCTCTTCATTATTGATGTTTGATTCCTTTTTCGGTTTTTTTCACCTTGCCATCTACCGACACCAATTTTTGGCTTCTCTTCCGGTAACGATGTTGAAAGAGGACTGGCAGGATGCTGGGTCCCATAACTCGACTTAAAGATGTGATTGTCGGTGGCCACCGGCGCGGTTCGGTTATCAGGGGCAGCTCCTTAAGTGAGAGTTAAAGATGATGGCGAAAAATGCTAGAGAGAGAGTGAGGTTGGGGTTGTAAAACGTTAGTTTGTTGTGTGTGTGGTTCCACCTATTTTTCATTTGGCAAGCTACATGGTATATATGTAAGTTTGATATTGTTTCTGTATTTTGATGGTATTTTCTTAAGTTACTTTGTATAGCTTTGGGGCATCTTTTCAAAAATTGCGCTGCTCAATGCTCATATCATTCAAGAAGAAAGGGGAAAAGAACAGCAGGAATGGATGGCCAGTATTCTTAATTTTTTACTGACATGAAACTGCCCAGTTTGGCTTGATTGGGAGAGTGATTGTATGCTAATGCTGTTATTATAACTAAAAGAAATCTCCCATAAATACAAACAACCAGCGGTTCGGATTTAAGCTTGCTGTTTTAAAGTAAAACGATATCGTATAAGCTAACCGGAGCCTTTCACACCGTCAACAGGAGTTTTCCTCCATCACTTTCTATTTCTCTCTAGTCTCTCCCCCAATCTCGCTGGTTTTTGATTTGGCTGGGGCATGAGGCTGCACCTGCACGTACATCCAGCAAACCTCAACCGGCAACTGGGGTTATGATTATTAAATCTTAACCAAGCAGCAATCCCGCCAATTCCTCAGGCCATCAAGAGTCGAGACCCTCTCTAATATATTATATATGTTGTGTGTTGGGTTTCATAATTGCTTTCCTTTCTTCTTTTTTTTTTTAAATCTTTTTTTAATTATATATATATATTTTTTGTGTTTTGAGGATGAACTTGAGACGGCGTCAAACGTAAACGTTTGCACAAAAAATTTTGTCAGCCTATACGTTGTCATTTGTTTTTACAGGAGTTTTGGACCATAAGTTGTTTTTATAGAAGATTTTAAATATTTTTAGGACAGAGTTTTCCTTCAAACTAGGTCAGAGAAAATTTTGTTA
Source organism: Carpinus fangiana (assembly GCA_006937295.1). Classification (NCBI taxonomy): domain Eukaryota; kingdom Viridiplantae; phylum Streptophyta; class Magnoliopsida; order Fagales; family Betulaceae; genus Carpinus; species Carpinus fangiana. The sequence goes on from CM017321.1 coordinate 55,782,084, forward strand.
ACCTATTCTATAAAAATGACACATGACACTTTTCATGTGAGAGACATATTTTTTAATTAGATTGTGAAAAACACATGTTTTTTAAATAAAATTTCTTTCAACTTTGTCTTTGCAATTAAAACAAAAAATATGTGTTTCTCACATGTAAAGAACAAATGTCATTTTTATAGAATAAATTTGAGAAAATTTCTTTAAGTCGATTTGAAAAAAAATTCGGTCCATATTTTTACAGCAGAGAAGCCGGAAGTATAGTAAACCCGTGCACCTACATGCACCAAATAAAAGCTCGTTGGCGGGAAAGATTTTTCTTTTCTCGCATTTTCGATTCCATTTTCTTGAGGCTACCAAACTAGGGTATAGTTTAACGAAGCACTTTGAGGAACCCATTAATTGGTAAGCGTCTCCTTTTTACGTCTCCGATTGTCCTGGCGGAATCTCTTCAGGTAACCCTCTGCCTTCTTCTTCTTCTTCTTCTTCAATGGTTTTAGGCTTTGCCCCTTGTTTGCTTGCCGAGAAAACAAAGATAAAGATCATAAAACGATTTTTTTTTTTTTTTTTTTTTGAGTTTCCTCACCTAAATTGACTGTTAGATTCGATTTAATGAACGAGGCGATGTTGGGTTGATCTGGTTATCACAATTATTTTCTTGTTGAATTTTACAGTTTGGATAAGTTAAGAATTTGCCACTTTCTTTTCTAAAAATTTAATTATAATTCAGACCATCGACAATTTTGAAATGCGTTAAAGCTTTTCTCCAGAAAAGAAAGTAGCCGTACGTCGAGAATTTACTATATGAATTCACTAAAGAATGAAAAATTTTAACTTCAATTTTATAACCTCATATGTATATATTGTTACTGAAGGCATTCTTTCAATTTTTTAGTTTTACTATTCCTTTTTCAATTCAATTTTGTTTGATTACTTGGTTTTTTCTGTTGCTATTGAATTTGTGTGCCTGCTTTGCATGTCTTGTAACTTTTTTGATTACCTGTTTTACTGTTTGTTATTGTTTCTTTGTGTTAGTATGCTTGTTTTGTTGTATTTTTTGCTCCTTAATTGCTAATTTCTTAATTTTCTCATAAAATAAGCTTTTTCTTTTGCACATTTGATTAGATGGGCAAGGAGGAAAACCCGCAAATTACCAGAAGAACAACCAGGTCTTCCTCTTCTGTTACTGTTGCAAAAAATGGGGTAGAAACAACAAAAACAAGTGATTCTCGCCCTTTGACAATCAATGAACTCGTGTTTGGAGAAAACCCCATTGGCTTGGATGATCTGTTATCTAGTTTTCCCAGTAGACGTGCTCAGATTCTTGAGCTTGTACGCCTTTTGGGTCCCTCTAATTCCCCCATGCTTCCTACCTTTATTTATGGAGGTTCTTCTACTGGGAAAACCAGTATCATTCTTCAGGTTTTCAGGCATCTTAACCGCCCTTTTGTTTATTCAAGTTGTCTTACATGCTACAGTCCCCGTATCTTGTTTGAATCCATTTTGAATCAGCTGTTGCTTCATAGAAAGAATGCAGCCAATGGTTATTCGAGTGCAAAGCGCTGTGAAAGGCCGTCAGATTTTGTTAATTCTCTTCGTGAAGCCTTGAGTAATGTCATAAATAATCTTAAGGGGAACTCAGGGAAATCATGCACCAAAAATTTGGTTGGACGGGCTGATGGAAATATGGTCTACTTGATATTCGATAATTTGGAGCTTGTTAGAGAGTGGGATAAAAGTGCCACGATATTACCTTTTCTGTTCAATCTCTTTGACGTTCTGAAGATGCCTGAGGTGGGCCTGATCTTTGTCAGCAACACTTCACCTGATACATATTACTCAAGTATGGGTTACATGGAACCTATACCTGTTCATTTTCCTGATTACACAGAGGATGCTATTCGTCAAATATTAATGAAGAACCAAGTAAACCGGAAGCTTTATTTATCTTTTCTTGAGTAAGAACACATTTTGAATTGTTCTTATGTTTTATGTCTTATCTTTTGCTTGATGTGATTTTGTTAATGAGCCTGAGTTTTGTGTCTTGTCAAACAGGGTTGTACTAAGGCCCTTCTGTAGAATTACCAGAAGGGTGGATGAGTTATCAACTGCCCTTGCACCATTATTTGAAAAATATTGTGAACCTGTTAGTGATTTGGGAGTTCTTCCCAATGAAGAAATGAAGAGAGTGTTGTTTAGTCATCTTCAGCCTTATATTGCTCCTTCTCTGAATGAGATATTTAAGGTTTCATCTCAGCCTTCCCCTGAAGTTAAAACCAACAGGGAGATAAAGCAGAAGGGCAGCAGGCGAAAATCGGGAGGCTTTGAAGAAATTGATGAGTTGGATTTTCATATGTCTACTTCTGCAAAATATCTCCTTATATCAGCATTTCTTGCTTCAAGAAACCCAGCTACCCTTGATGCCTCGCTTTTTGATCCAATGGGTGGTTTTGATAGTCGGAAACGAAAGAGGAAGTAAGTGCATTGACAATTTGATATTCAATCTATGTTGCATAAGTGTGTGTAGTCTATAGTTTTTAATTATTTGAAGTCTTCAGGTTATGAACCCCATTTACTTTCCTTTGCAGAGATGTTGTATTATCAGTTTTTGTTTGCAATAGAAGAACTTCTAAATCTGTGCTTTTTTTTGGGTAATTATTCTGATGAAAATATTATTTTCAAACATCTTATTGGAATATTTCTCCAGGAAACCAAGTAGGAATATTCAATGCTTTGTTAATGATAAAGAGAAGCATATCCATCCCAACAATTTCTGTTTTGCTGTTACCTCAATTTAGTAATGATCAAAAGCATTCTCTCTCTCTCTCTATCTCTCTGGGTTAAAAAATTGATTCTAATGTGAAATATATTTTAACATGGACTGTGATTTATTTTATCATGTAATTAGCACATTATTTGTACTTTGGTAAAAGTAGTTTAACGTATAATGTTATATTAGGACCACACCATGTTTGACAGCTAATTGACCAATACCACTACAGCATTTTTGTAAGTTCAGAGCTTATGGTTTTCTTCATCCTTTTGTTGGAATCATTTATGTAAGATCTGGCCACTTTTTAACTAGGATTTACAAATTGGTTCCCTATATGTTTTTGGTTGGTGACATCTTTTATTATTGGTCTAATCATCTCAGACAGGCTGGATAGTGAAAACACCAGACATCAGTCCAGTATAAGAATGACAGAGTTTAAGCCTCTAGGAAAAAATTTTTATAGTCTCAACCCCCTCGCTTTTGTTTCACCTTCTATTATGTGCCATGCACTGATCATACAATTCACTTTATATGCTTCTTTATGCTTAGGCCCTCCCAAAAGTCATTGGAGCAAAAAGAAACTGTAGAACAAGAATTACTTATGAAGGGACCTGGAACTTTCCCGTTAGAGAGGTTATTAGCCATATTTCAGTGTATCACATCCATAGCAGAAGGTTCAATCGATGAAGAGGAACAAGGAAATGAAGGACTAGAAGTTCAAGGTGGGGATGGCAGACTCATGTCTGATGTTCTGTTGCAACTATCCAGTCTCTGCAATGCTAATTTTATCATTAAAGGAGGAAGCTGCCCGTTGGAGGGCTTAACTCGGTATCGATCTACTGTGTCTGAAGACATGGTTATGAAGGTAATCTTTGTACTCTTATTATGATTATATACCAATTTTATTTAGGTCTAACATTATGAAATGTTTTTCATTTACATTAAATCGTTTTTATAGGCAAATTTCAAATGTTTTACAGGTGGCAAGGAGCCTTAAGTTCCCTTTGTCAAAGTATTTGTATCGAAGATAATGGTCTGTGATGTGGAAGCTACTTGTAACATGGTCATCAACTCAAAGGATCTTCCGAAGAAAGTTTGTGAAGAAAAAGGTCAGATTGCTTATAATTTCAAAATCTAGAGTGGTGATCATTGACTTCTGCATATCACATTTGAGCAACATAAAATCACTGGTATCGAGTGGACATACTAATTTCTTGTCATCAGCACTCAGCTTGGAATGGGACTGGAAAATAAAAAAGTCAATTAGTATCCGAGTAGTTTTATTAGTTTTGTCACTGTTAGATTTGCAGTCCCAACATCCATACATTGTACTTAATTGACTAACTAAACCTGGTTCTTGCTGACACCTATTGCCAACTGTATGAATTATAGGGCACTGAACTTGCTAGATGTGTACAACTTTTGTCCATACTGTGGAAAAATCACTGTATATTTATTTATTTATTCCTGGCAGTATCCTCGTACGCTAATATGCTAATATTCCTATGGTCTTGCGTTGTGCTTCCCCTTTTTTTCTTCAGTCATGGGCCAGTTGCTGCTTTCACCATAGCAACAAGTGTGGGCTATTGGGGTTATGAGTGGGCAAGGGCCACAAATGAACTTGGCGTGGTTGTCCTTGCCCTTGGGTGTTAAGCCTAACCCTCTCAAAAATCAGGCCAATTTGATTGGACCATATATGCTATACTTTTTTTCAACCTGCTTTTTGGATTTTCAAACTTCGAATGCAAATCACAGGAAGGAGAAAGATGAAATTCAGTTAGTGTAGCCATATCCTACGGATAAAAAAAAATCGTGTAGCTATATCCTATGAATAATGGTGGAATACTTCCTTCAGAGCTGCAGGGGTCCAGGGGATATGGAGCCATATATGGGCCGGAGCATAAAGAGATATAGTCTATTCACTGCTTGGACTTTTTGATATCTGCCAAGAGTCTTGCAGAAAAACTCGTTATGAGACATTGTCTAGGTGAAAAGATAGAGATGCCATAAATGTTGAAGACTTTGTTGCTCAGAAGTCAGAACTCAGAAGCCCAAAAAAAAAGAAAAAAAGGGTTTATTGCTTCAGTACGTTAGGAAAGCAACGGTTTCACATCACCAAATTAGGAAAGTGAGTAGCAGTAGATCTGTAGTCGGTGACCTCACTTTTTGGTAGGAATTTTTCAGCGACGTTTTCCCCCAAATTTTTGTGCAATTTTTGTTAACTGATCGAGTATGATTACTTGCTAGGAAACACAATTTTTGGGCGTTGAGCATTGGAGGAGCTTGGCTTTAAATCTCAATCTTCCAGAACCAGAATCATTTGAATCTTCCAGAACCAGAATCATTGGATGGGCTTGGCTTTAAATTTTTGGGCAGAACCAGAATCATTTGAATCTTACTTTTTTGCCAACATGCTGAAGAATGCCACCTCAGAAAGTTTCTTGCACCGACAAGATCACCTTAATTTTGTGGAAACTATGCGAGAGAAGTTCTTTATTAGAGCACTCACTGCAGGCTCTTTAAACATATTTTTTTGTTAATTTGAAGAGCTCATTTAACAAAAAAAGCTAAAAACAC
>CM017321.1:55787724-56133963 GCA_006937295.1 Carpinus fangiana
AGAGAGAGAGAGTAAAGGCCAAAGAGGAATTGGGGAAAATGGTAGGATTCGTAAATAAAACAGCCATGAAAATTGACAAAAAAAAAACAAATCTTTGAAAAATAATATTTTAATGAAATAGTGAAAGTGAATTGTTAAAGTAGAGAGGCTGAAAAATGTGTTCTGAAAATGTGAGTTGTTAAAATAATTAAATGTGTACTTTTTGTTATTTTGAAGAGAAAAATTTGAAGAGGCTGCTGTGGATGCTCTCTTATAGGGTTTCTATCTGCTGAGCCTAACTCAACAGATTAACTTGTTAGCTATTTTAGCTATTCATGGTGGCGCGATCAACAGCATGCGAGAGAGATATTTGGAGGGGAAAAAAATGGAGATTAAAATAATTAAAAACAAATATGAAAATTATAGTGTGAAAATTGTAGTGTGATGTATGGGGTTTTGAAAAAATGAGTAATAATTTTTTAGCTAAAACTTTGCCTAGCGGATGAATGCCCTTCGTCTAATAACACAAGTACAATGACTTTTCAACCACCCCAAGTCCCCAACTAGATGATGGTCCACCTAAGTTACCCACCCATGCATGTTACTTTAAATATGTCAAAATATGGCTAAGGAGGAAAATCTAGGGAATGGTCCTACTAAGAAAAAAAGACCTAAATAGTTGGCTTGATTTATGATGCCCACCGAACTCTATTATTTTTTGGTGGTAAATGGTGATTCAATGGAATTAAGTACACAAATTTTAGGGACTCCAACATGAAATTGGACAAACAATCTAGCTAATGACCTCTAGCTTGTTTGAATTTTATATAATTAGTCAATGAACTTTCACTTAGAGCATGAGGACTAGAAGCTTAAACCGAAAACAGTCCACTTATGTGTGGACTCAAACTATGAAAACAAGGTGTGAAATGAAAAATAAATTATGGAAACAAGGTTCGAACTCATAATTTTTGCTTTGATACTGTGTTAAATCACTAATTATTCAAAAAAAAAAAAAAAAAAACTTAAGTTGATAAGAAATGGAGAATTTAGTTATTTAATTAATATTCTAATAATATGGATGTTCTAATGGCAGCACTAGGTATACTAACCTTTTCATAATTGTCCATATGTTCTAGATTAGGGTTTGACCAACGACCAATTCTCAAATTTGTGCAAGTTGCATGTGATACGTGAAATTAAATTTCAATTATCATAATAAGGTAGTATTAGAAGCCGAGAGCTACTGCTATATGGTCGTGGCATAAAGGGAGGGTTTTTTTGCCTACCACTCACAAGCTAACACCTCAGCATTTCAAGAAAAATATAAAAACTTAAAATAAGAACAAAATACCCAATCAAGTAACCAAATAAAGGACCACCGGCGATGGCAGCACTCACTGGCGACGGTTGACCCAGCGGCTGGGTCACGGTCAGACTCAGCCGTGGGTTTGCCATGACCCACAATGGCCGTGACTCAGCTGTGACCCACCATCTCCGACGACTTTCTTCATTTTCGGCCAAACCCAACAGGAAAACACCGAAAAACGCAAATCCAACCACAAAAATCGATTCTAATGCCCCAAAACTTATTTTTTGATTCAAATCTAAAACATAGAAGTAAAAGATTAATCCTTAGATGATTTAATCACCCTAACGCCGGAGAATATGACTGTTGGCGCCGGAGAGGATGAGCCAGAGAGGGTGGCCGTGGTACACGGCCAGACCCACGACCAACACAGAGTGACCCATGGCCAGCAGCTCCGTGGGTCTTCTTCTCCGCCTCTCTCTCTCTCGCCTCACTGTGTATGTCCCTCTCCCAGCTCTCTCTCTCTCGGTGGCCGGCCAGATCCAAGCCAGCCATGGGTTCTTCCTTCTTCCCTTTTTCGTTCTTCCGGCTTCCCCCAAATTAAATGAGAAAAATCTAGTGTTTTGGTTTTACACAAGTTTTTTGCAATTTTTTTTTACTTTATGTGAGGTGTCTTACTTCTATTGGGTGGCAAAAAACCCTCCATTTACGTCATGACCGAATGGAAGATATTCCCTTAGAAGTCACTTAAAATAAGTCATTCCAGTCAATAATAAATAAGTATAAAGAGTAACATTAGCCTAAACTTTAATCGATGGACCTCTCATGTGAGAGTAATGCGTATACTCAACCATAGAAGTTAGATCTTTAATTTGCACCCTACCAATGATCATTTCTAGACTACTTACGTTCGTACCAAGTAAAAGAAGACCATTTCAAGACACAAGGACTATTAATGGAGGAACAAGTTAGCAGTAGACTAATTACATTACATGCATATATAGAGTCACTCTTCATCTAAATTTTACACTTTTGAAGATGAAAATCATAAGGCTATAAGAAATCAGAGACAAGAGATTTTACATAGTTCAATACTTACGCTCTAAATGCTACATTTTACTATTATTCCATGATTGTGTACAAGAAAACTCCATTTATAGATGATTTGAATTTATTCAAATCTAACTAAATCCCTTTATTTAGAATAACGTAATCTAGTCAAATCATCAAATTCCTGAACGAACGTACGGTAATCAAATTAATAAACTCTAACGCACACTTTCTCCCATTTATGTCTCAATTTATCTCTAGTGCTGCATGCCACATGATTGCACCATATAAATTAAGGAAAAATCCAACTTCTTCATCAACTACTACTCCTGAGATCAAATGATCATGTTCTGAAAAAAAAACCTTCTACTTTATTTGTGTCTCGCTTGGTGAGAATGGGATTTTATTTAATTACCTTCCTAGATACTGTTGATTAACCAGGCTAATCGATCTAGAAGGAAGTGATCAGATAAATGCAGACAATAAATTCAAAGGAGAGGTAGAGTCACTGGAGTTGCGTCCAGGGCAAGAAAATTGGCCAGTGTGAAAGCGAAATCCCACACTTGATCATGAAAAGGATATAATTAACGTATATATCAAGTATGGAGTGGGGTGTGAAGGTTTGGAATGGAGCTGAAAATTGGGGAGGATTAGTTTGAGAATTTAATTAGATTTTCCTGTTTGAGTTATTTTTAACAATTTAAGCTAAACAAAGAATTAAGACAAAAGAAGAAGAAGAAGAAACAAAGGGTAAGCGTGCATGCAATAACTCTGAAGGCCCAAGTGTGCCGACCCAGCTTTGACTTTTGTTCATNATACTGTTGATTAACCAGGCTAATCGATCTAGAAGGAAGTGATCAGATAAATGCAGACAATAAATTCAAAGGAGAGGTAGAGTCACTGGAGTTGCGTCCAGGGCAAGAAAATTGGCCAGTGTGAAAGCGAAATCCCACACTTGATCATGAAAAGGATATAATTAACGTATATATCAAGTATGGAGTGGGGTGTGAAGGTTTGGAATGGAGCTGAAAATTGGGGAGGATTAGTTTGAGAATTTAATTAGATTTTCCTGTTTTAGTTATTTTTAACAATTTAAGCTAAACAAAGAATTAATTATGTGGCCTCTACTCAACTCAAGAGTTAAGACAAAAGAAGAAGAAGAAGAAACAAAGGGTAAGCGTGCATGCAATAACTCTAAAGGCCCAAGTGTGCCGACCCAGCTTTGACTTTTGTTCATGGCAGGAGGCAGGAGGCAGGAGGCACACATTTCTTGATCAAAAGCATTAAAAGAGGAAGGTGGTCAACACCGTGGGATCGATGAATCCCGGAGTTGTTTTTACCGGAGTCTACGGGGAAAATGGATATATAAACTATTATAAAAAGATAAGAAAAACAGTAGTAGCACAAGCCAACACTATTTCGCTATAAATTGTTTGTGGGTTGCTCACCGAACCCTAGCTAGACCCCATATGAAAATACATTTGTTCATTTAACATCACATGCACCCACTTATCCAATAGTAATAATAATAAAAAATCACATCAAACACGCTTAAAACACGTTTTAACTTCAAGCTAACATGATATGATCGAGAATATGATAAATATATAAGTGTAACATGTAACATTATTCGTGTGAAAAATTAAGGCGATAAAGATGAACTATTTTTGATGCTTTCGTATTCAAAATTTAAATGAGGTGACATGAAACAAAATAAAATCAACGAGAAAATGACTTTGTGATGAATTACCCTTGAAAACATGTTTAGAGGATCGCTGTCGTCCTAGCTAGTTCCTCAACCAATTTCATTAATATCTATTCATTGAATGCCACTTTCCATTTCATGCAAATAATCAGAGGGAAAGAGCATTTTCACGGCGGTTTGGAGGCGCCATTGGTATTTCTTATTTTCTTTTTAATAAGAAGAATGGGTGTATTTTCCTTAAAAGTTTCAACAACCCTCTCAGTGCATTTATGACGGTTCCTCTGAAGTGTTCAGAGAGGTGAGTAAGAGAGAGAGAGAGAGAGTGATGGTGCAGTGTGAAGAAGAACCAGTCTGGCCTTACTAACTGCTCTTCAATGCCATTCACCTATAAATCCCCCTTTGCATTACTCCATTTCGTACTACTCACAGACTTTTACAGTCACCTTTTCTCTCTTTCCTTTGCTTTGTCTCTTCATTCTTCTTTTAAAATCCTCTTCATCTCTGTCTTCCCATCACGAACTCCATTTTCTTTAACTCCCTGTCTGGGTTTTCCTTCTTTTAGGTTTCAGATTCAGACCCAGCATTTTTTTTTTTTTACAGGTAGGTTTTTTAACAAATTTTTCTTGGTTTTCTTGCTTCTTTTCCTTTCAGAATAGCATATATATTTTTCCCGTTTACACCTACATTATCATTTTGCTGAAACTCGACAACAGCAGCTCTCAGCTCTGCACATTCCTAGAATTTTCTTTCTTTCTTTTTCAGCTAAAGATTAGCTCCAACGGCTCGTTTCTTGTAAGAAAGTGGTTTCCCGGTAAAATTTCGGGTTTGGGTTCATGGATATATCCACAGCTTTACTGCTTTTAACGGCTATCACGGCTTATCTACTGTGGTTCACATTCATCTCACGGTCGTTGAAGGGTCCGCGTGTCTGGGCCGTATTGGGCAGTCTTCCGGGCTTGATTGACAACTGTGATCGCTTGCATGACTGGATCTGCGACAACCTCCGAGCGTGTGGTGGCACGTACCAGACCTGCATCTGTGCGATTCCTTTCCTGGCCAAGAAGCAAGGCCTCGTGACCGTCACGTGCGACCCGAAGAACCTAGAGCACATACTGAAGACCCGGTTCGATAATTATCCCAAGGGGCCCACGTGGCATGCTGTGTTCCATGATCTGCTTGGTGATGGGATTTTCAACTCTGACGGTGACACGTGGCTGTTTCAGAGGAAGACTGCTGCACTGGAATTCACCACCAGGACGTTGCGCCAAGCCATGGCCCGGTGGGTTAGCAAAGCCATCAAGGAAAGGCTGTGCCTGATTCTCGAGACGGCTGAGCTTGAAGGCGAGCCGGTTGATCTTCAGGACTTGCTGCTGCGGCTCACTTTTGACAACATATGCGGCTTGGCTTTCGGGAAGGACCCACTTACGTGCGCCCCAGGGCTCCCCAAGAACAGCTTCGCTTCGGCTTTTGACCGAGCCACCGAAGCCACGCTTCAGCGCTTTATTTTGCCTGAGGTTTTGTGGACGGTCAAGAAATGGCTTGGGCTTGGGATGGAAGTCAGCTTGAGCCGAAGCCTCGTACACATCGAGAAGTATTTATCCACTGTGATAGACGCCCGTAAGCTCGAGTTGCTGAGTCAGCACAAAGATGGGAACCCACACGATGATTTGCTCTCAAGGTTCATGCGGAAAAAAGAATCCTACTCGGACGCGTTCCTGCGAAACGTGGCACTCAATTTCATCCTAGCTGGACGAGACACGTCATCGGTGGCCCTGAGCTGGTTCTTTTGGCTGGTGATCCAAAACCCAAGAGTGGAAGAGAAAATCCTACGCGAAATCGGCACCGTCCTGATAGAGACACGTGGAGATGACGCAGCGAAGTGGGTGGACGAGCCGTTAGGGTTTGAGGAAGTTGACCGTTTAACATATCTAAAAGCGGCATTAGCAGAAACCCTGAGGCTTTACCCATCAGTACCCGAGGACTCGAAGCACGTCGTGGCAGATGACGTGTTGCCGGACGGCACGTTTGTCCCGGCGGGCTCGTCGGTGACATATTCCATATATGCAACGGGGAGGATGAGGTCCACGTGGGGTGAAGATTGCCTAGAGTTTCGTCCAGAAAGGTGGTTGTCCCCGGATGGTAAGAGGTTCACAATGCATGACTCTTATAGATTTGTTGCTTTTAATGCTGGCCCGAGGATTTGCTTAGGGAAGGATTTAGCGTACTTGCAAATGAAGTCGGTGGCAGCGGCGGTGTTGCTCCGCCACAAGCTGACGGTGGCGGCGGGCCATAGGGTGGAGCAGAAGATGTCATTGACTTTGTTCATGAAATACGGGCTTAAGGTTAATGTGCATTGCAGGGACTTGGGAGGAATTGTGGAAAGCTTGAAAACGGAGAGGGAGGAGTTGCATGGGAAAGGGCCGTCTGTTGCCGGTAAGTGTAACGGCAGTACTCGTGACGGAGTTGATGGTGGTGGTGGTGGTGGTGGTGGTGGTAGAACTGATAATGAATGAAAATTTAAAGAGTGGTGGAGCCCATGAGAGGTGAGGTGGAGGGAAATACATATGCGTCTGATTTCGATTTTTCGTTTGGTTGAGTCGTCGTGTCTTTATGATGTTGTTCCCTGGAATTAAAGCACGTAAAGCATAGAGTTTTCATATACACAGTAGTCCCATTATATAATTTATATATGATTGAAGAGAGAGAGAGAGAGATATGTTGCAAATCCCATAAATACTACATGTTATTATTGCCTGTTAATTAAATGTATCCATTTAATTTAAATATTTATTTGTTTGCTCATCTTCTAGCAACTGTAAGTGTAACAGCTACATTTATAAAACAACGTTAATAGTTCACATGATGTATTGCTTGGTGATTATTTATGTTATTGTTGGGGGTTATTTTGTGCTTCATGCCTGTGTACAATGTTATTCATCATCTTTGATCTCCTTGTTCGCCTCTCTCAAATTTCATTAAACATCGCTTACCTTAAAAGCTTAGCTTTAGTTATCACTTATCACCATGCCTGTCAAAATACCCATACTTAGGCCAATTCTCTACTTCCAAGATGGTATATATATGGATAGATATATAGTACATGTAGTTGGGACTTTTCTGCCCAATTTTGGTGTAATAGTCANGTTCCCTGGAATTAAAGCACGTAAAGCATAGAGTTTTCATATACACAGTAGTCCCATTATATAATTTATATATGATTGAAGAGAGAGAGAGAGAGAGAGAGAGATATGTTGCAAATCCCATAAATACTACATGTTATTATTGCCTGTTAATTAAATGTATCCATTTAATTTAAATATTTATTTGTTTGCTCATCTTTTAGCAACTGTAAGTGTAACAGCTACATTTATAAAACAACGTTAATAGTTCACATGATGTATTGCTTGGTGATTATTTATGTTATTGTTGGGGGTTATTTTGTGCTTCATGCCTGTGTACAATGTTATTCATCATCTTCGATCTCCTTGTTCGCCTCTCTCAAATTACTTACCCTAAAAGCTTAGCTTTAGTTATCACTTATCACCATGCCTGTCAAAATACCCATACTTGGGCCAATTCTCTACTTCCAAGATGGTATATATATAGATAGATATATAGTACATGTAGTTGGGACGTTTCTGCCCAATTTTGGTGTAATAGTCAAATTGTTGTAACTGTATCTATAATGAGCTAACGACCCCAACTCCCTCTTTCAAGTAAGAAATTCACAGTAATTACATCATGTTTAAATTGCTAGAGAAATCTCACACCAAACCCACTTGTTCAAAATTTATTTAAACAGGTGGGTCCCAATACCTATTTATATATCAGAGCTGGAATCTACTAGATTCCAGCTCTGCAATTAAACAACAAACACATGTTCTTTCACATCCAGGAACGTTGATTGGCGACCAAGGAGGCTTACATGCGGATTATACATATATATATATATATAAAGCAACTACTCGAAGGAAGGAGGGCATGCAACACATGGAATGCATGTGACACTTAAAAAATGCCATATATATCGATCTCTAAGAAGGTAGAAAGTAGAAATAATGTAGCTGTTCTTCGGAGGCATTCAATAAGAATGATATAGATTCATCAACTGTAGAGATTTTTTGAGTTTGTCATTAGGTCCTCTTCCGTGAAATGTGTGCTTTGTTTCATGGGTGCAAATTGCCCGTAAATTCTGTGTGTTAACACCATGTAAAATAAACAAAAAGAAAATGGCATCAACCTGTAAAAAGGTCTTTTAAGAAGTCAAGCCAAAAGTTGTCAGAGCAAAATTAAGGGCTTCACAAGTTGGTATAGAAACTTCAGCAGAAGAATCTTAAGCCTGGTTTGCCCAGCAGGGTTTGCATGTGTTGCTCATGCTTGGTCTCGTAATTTTCTTCCATCTCTTCATTACTTGATCTCTATGGTTACATCGGCTGCATTTTCCAGCCATTCTTGCATTTGTTATTCAAGAATTTTTTCTCCAGTTGAAAAGAGGTTCCAGACTAATGTGCCTATGATGTACAATCCAACGGCCACTTTGAATACATCATCCCAAGAACCTGCAGAAGAAGAGTTTGAGAAGCATACATCTAACTGATACAGAAAGTCGATAAGAAAAAATCAAATTTCTTCTGTTGCTCCTGCTGTACCAGTACCACTGCCATGAGGATTTCAGCCCCTGTTTTGGGTCCCTCCACAAATGACTGAAATCGTAATTGAAGTGGCGCCAGTATAGCAGGATTCCAGAGCTAATTTTCTCATGAAGGGGTGTATGGTTTTACCTCGTTGGAGTATGTAACCAGTTGCAGCTGTACCAAAGACACCAGCAAGCACTCCAGCCGTGTTTGACAGTCCCAACAATACTCCCTGTGATTGAAGTTAATAGTTTTTTTGTTTTTGTTGTAATTTTATGGAAGACTAATTACCATATAAGCTTTTGAACTTCAAATAAATTGATTACTTTTTGGTGTACATGAAAGCAAATAGGAGCTTAAACAAATGACAAATAAAGACGGATTATAATTCAATTACTTTTTCATCTTTGAATAATTTATATACATGTTAGAACATTCTACTATAGTGATAGTGTTTCAGAAAGCATATGGGAAGTTATGTATTGTAATGCTTTACAGTGGTATGTATGGGGCAATAGCAATAACTCACAGAATAGCGTGGTCCAATGTCTTGGTGATTGGAATACAGACCAGATTGTGAAAATGCATCACATCCCTGTCAAGAAAAAAGTACGCATTAATCAGTTGGATTTCAAAGTTGCTGAAAGAATAGAAACTTGCATCTGATTCACAACCTCCATAAGCACCACATTTCTAATAGGCACTGCTTCCACAACTACTGTTAAACAAATAAGTGAGGCCATATGAAATGTCATCTCCTTTTCATCACAAGCCTTTATTTATTACATATTCAGTTGACTTAAATAGAGCAACATATAGGTTCTGGTACATTGTCTTTTTCTTTTCTTTTTTAGTAGATATTTTCCTTTGCTATTTACTAGATAGTAAGTTAGTGAAACTTCTAATAAAAGGTGCATGCCTGGCTTTCCTTCCCAAGGTGCCATCCTCAGAGGTAATAAAGTTGCAACTGGACTTCCTTTACTCTCAAAGATAGTTTCTTCACAATTTGGCAATTGCATTTCTACTTCTTTTTTAGACAACTATTTCAAATGCCATGCAGAATTTGGTGGACTAGTTTAAGCTCCATAGATGTGCAAACACCTCATTGTATGAGCTTAATTTGGAAAAAACATGAGCACTCATTTTCAGATCTATTTACGTAGCTTCAATGGTATTATAATAAGAGCCATGAAGACTAGCTAAGGACGCCAAAAGACTTGCTTCAATGGTATTATGGTAATACAGCAGAATTTTCTACATATTATATACTTGAACTTTATATGCTTCATTAAAAATTAATTGCACCCACTGAATGAAAATCTTGGCTCTGTCCCTGAGCTAGAATGATAAAGATGTTAAACTAGCTCAAACCTGACTGCACGCCATGCATAGCACAGCCAAAGCAGGTGTCTTGACGTGGCTCAGCTGCGTAAGGAAGAAGGCTGGGCCCAAAAACCCAATTGATTGCATGATCTGCAACATGTAAAGTATTTGTTGCAAAATTATTTTCAAGAAGTGAAATGGGAAAAGCATTGATTACATCTATATTGCATTTTTAACATAATAATAATTTATATATATATATATATATATATATATAAAAGAGGCTAATATAATCATCCATTTCAAATTGAAGAAACTGCAAGAACTCTATTTGAAAAACTAATCCACAGAAACATGTAAAAATACATGCCTGCATATTTTGTTATAAGAACAATGTCTAGAAGTTCATTCATCTAGTCAATAAATACCATATTTCTGATATCTTGTAGTTTAATCGATATTGACCATGGAATAGTTGCTTGGCAACACCATCAGGACACTAACCATATGGAAAAGACAGTTGCAAACCAGTAATATGTGCACTGCGAACATAATGAGTACAAAGGCTCATAAAAAATCATATTAAGAATAAAAAATATTATTGTGTGTTTGAGTGTGTCTGGATTGTTTATCTATCTACAAACAGTGGTATTGTATTATACTCAATGTTACATCACTAACATTTCGAAATCAGAGAATACTGAATCTTGCCTTGCGAACTGCTGTTATGGAAAGACCTCTGCTCACTAGTGTGTCTGCAATCCAGCCTCCGATGTTTGCAAAAACAGCCATGGTCAACCATGGCAAGACACAGAAGAGCCCAGATTCAGTAAGGTTGAACTTCAAAACCTGAGAAAATAACCAAAATTAAAAGGACAAAATAACTTAGTCTCATTAACTCATATTCAGAAAAATTAACAAGCTAATGAACATTTCTGTTTACTCAAACCTCAAAAGATACAGAAGCCAAATAGAAGATATAGTGAACAATAAGCATTTCACATGAAGACTAAGTTACACTCCCGTGCCCGCTAACTTTGTAATTGAGTATAATAGATACTGGTATAATTATAAGCTGATTGGGCAAAGATCTATATCAACCATCACAAATTAGATTCTAACTTCCATTTTCCTTTTCATTTTCTTTAGCACTGGACTATTACTTTGACTTTCTACACAATCTTGTGAGCATGAAAGCTTCTGGTGATGAAAATGCAACATCAAGATAAAGGGAAAAGGATAGTTTGAATATCATTTTACAGCAACCTTGTTGGTCCAAAATGGCTTGGTAACTTTACAATTAGTGCATCATCTATGCATCAAAAATTTTGTAGAGGTCAGGGATTTTGGAGTTTTAGAGAACATCACGCATCATAAGCAAGCACATAAGGTAACATGTATTAATTAAAGACCGCAGTAACTGATTGCAACTTAATGCAAGTCAGTCTCCAAGCAAAACAATCAACCTAGTAGACGGCTAATGCTGATGAAATTTGTCACAGGTGAAGAAATTATTTCTAAATTTGTATGTCAATGTGGATGTATCCATATAAATGATAGAAAAATTATGAATGTGACGCAGGTGAAGATATTTAGGTATCTCACGAAATTGTAGCAATGGGTCAAGTACCTGATTGTAGTAAGTAGGCATCCACGTCAATAGAATAAACGTTCCCCAATTATGGCAGAAGTGGGAGATTATAAGAGCCCAAACAGGTGCTTTTGATAAAATCAATTTCCAAGGAATAATTTTAACAGGTTCCTTTGGTTTGCTGCCACCCAAGATAAGCCTTATTTCCTCTGAACTAACTTCTGGGTCTTCTTTTGGTGAGCTATATGCCTGGAAAAAAAATTAGAGTTAACTCACATGGCATGACATCTGAAAATCAACTTACACCAATTAAATTATATATTTTGCAGCCTAAAACAGGAGAAAAATTTAATTTGGGGATGACAATTTTCTTTGCCACTGGAGACTAGAAGAAGAAAGTAAATCTTACTTTTCTTAGCCAAAATGCAAACCAGATACTTCCAAGGGAGCCAAATGAGTAAAACACGGATGGCCACCCAAAATTTTGGATAAGAGCAGGAGAGACTGCCAACCCTGCGACAGAACCAAGGTACATGCCACTGTATACCAGTGCAAGTGCTCTGCTTCTCTCTGACACTGGAATCCACTTAGAAAGTATATTATTCATAGCAGGCATGGCAACACCCTGTACATATAGTGATCACTGTCAAGGACATTAACTCACTGGAGGAAGCTTACATACAACATAACTCACTGGATAAAATTTCAACTTTAATTGCATCACTGGAAACAGTTAAAAAAAAAAAAGAACGTACAATATCTTGAGCTACAAAAGCAATATACCAAATCTACATTGTACAAGAAAAAAAGTACCCTAATGCACATACAAATTTTTAACATTTCATATCTTTAAGGGGTATATGATTAATATTGTTTTGAAGTTAGATTAATTAGCCCTTGTCTCGCTTTATGTATAGCATGTAGCTATCTGTCTTTTGTACTATAGATCACTTGCAAAGCTGGGATAGCTATTTCATAAAGCAGAATGAAAATTGCTTAATTGACCACATGATTTAAAATCTAAATGATGTAGATAAGTCAAGCTAACAGACATCGAGAAGCATGGGAAGAGACCAACCTCTCCGATCCCCATGAAAGCACGCATGACAAGCAGAAAAGGAAGCCCGATTTTTGCAGCAATAGGTGTCAAAACTGTTGCTACTGACCACCAGATCACTCCAAAACCTAATACTAGCTTCCCACCAACTTTATCTGCCCATATGCCTCCAACGATCTATACACCGGAAAAGTTTAAAAAGATGACAGTTAGATTCAATGTAGTTTGAAGACTGGAACATGTACCAGTGCCAAACCATAAATCTCATCCCTCAAACCATAAATGTCACTGGAAGAAACTTGACTACCTGTTTGGTGATGCACTTGTAAGAAGACAGCAAATAAAAGGTTAAGTGCATTTTCAGATAATACCAACGTATTCCAGATATATTGAGTCAAACCTGAGTAAGTAGGTAACCCCAGAAAAAGGAGGACTGAATTAAACCAACTGTTGCACTGTTCCAGTTAAACTCCTTTGACATTGGAAGTATTGCAATGCTCATGTTCACCTACAGGGATTTATCAAATCAGTTAGCAATAAAAGGTATTGCATGTATAACATTTTTCAAGCGAGCATCTCGGATGTACTGCAATCTTCAGAGCTCATGTTCATTTAAGACGTGAACATTTAAGTTACTACAATTTAGAAATATGTGTTAATCTCGATTTTTTGTATACATATCATGAGACACCTTGAAACACCTTCAGGATACCCATTTATAAATGGAAGGCATAACAACTAGAAATATGTGAAGTGGAAAAAATGATCGTAACTCCAAAATCCATGAGAATACAGATATCGCTTATGATTAAAGAAACAAAACCATAAAAATACTCACACGGTCCATGTTGCATAATAGAAACGCACTAAAACAGAGCAGTACAATCACCCAGCGCTTGGGAAGCTCCCACCAAGGAGATACTTCCAGCACATTTCCTTCAACTAGAACAGTTTCAGTTGACCCTTCTGCTGAAGCCAGTGAGTCCACGTTTGCTTCTGTTATGTCATACTCGTCAGCCTTATAGTGAGCACAGGTCCTGTTTGGCTTAACATGCTCAGAATTTTGGCATTGCCTGGTTTTTACACTAAATGTACTTAGCCATCTTGGTTGAAATTGACTGCTCTGAACCGAATCTGAGGAAAGATAGGATTGACATCTTCTACAGATTCCTTGTCTCGGTTTGATCCCATAAATAGTTTGCAAAGGCACTGGATGAGGATGCTTCCTGTCATCATGCAAAGTTCCTATTGGCTTTGGAATTTTTCCACCTGAAGGAGCACAAGCATGTAGAAATGGTCCATATAAGCCTCTAGATAAAGCAACATCTGCCCCCAGATTACCTAAGTGTTTGTAGAACATATTCCCAGGTCCATGTGGGGGTATAGCAATAGAAACACCTGGATGCTCTCCTTTCTGATGAGAAATAGCATGTTCTCTTTGACATAATTTTCCTGCCAACATTAGAACCTCAAGCGCATCATAAAGCAGATACTAACTTATTAGGTTCAGTCTTGGTAAAACTATCAATGAAAAGACATCTAAGGAAATTATTATACATGAATTTAAGTAGGAAATTTACCCTACTTCTTTAATTCACCGAGTTTGCAACTTCAAATATTGAAGGCAGCATGTGAGTCAATTATGTAAAACATTAACATAAAGAAGTTTGTCAAAATGTCAGCAAATGCTGCAACAGAAAGTCAATACTTGTAATACAAATGATGACGACATCAAATTAGCAATCCTCCTCCAAAGTATTGTTGAGATTTTCCAGAGAGGGTTCTGGGCCTACTCTAACAATAGAAGAGGAGCTGCATGTAGCTGAAACCGGAAATCCTGATCTTGTTAGGAAGACTGATTATAACTGCATAGTGCATAGCCAGAGCCGGAGCTACATTCATGGAATTCCAGAAAACACAGGGTTATGGCTTGGAGTATTTGAAATAATTATGGGATAGTTAATTTGCCACCACTTAAGGAAGATGAAAAAAGGAAGTTGGGGTCAAATTAAAATACTATAAAATATGCAGGGCTTCATGTAAAAATTTTAAACAAAAGATTTACATTCTAAATTTTAGAATTCTGAAATTCCATAAAAGGTTGAAATATAATGAGTTGTTTTTGAAAATCAGAAAATAAATTAAAAAATGAAGTTGCATATTTTGTTGAGCACACCGAATCATTTCCTTAGGTGGATAAAGATAAAAACACCATAAAATGATTTTTTTTTATTTTTTTATTATTTTATAAAATGAGCTCCTTTGCTAACGGTATGCATTGTATCAAATTTTTAGTTTAGCAAGGATTAGCATCCACTACATTTTCTAGAGTAACTCTACGGTAGTTTAACTAAAATTATTAACATTGTTTTTAATTAGCCAGTTTAGATTTTTGGCTATCTGAGCACTTAGCACCTTCATGGAATCCTTAATTATTTCTTAAGATAGGTGCCTGCAAAGATCATGAGATATCTCAGATGACGCGGGAACCTGAAAACTCCTTTTTCAATTTGGAAATGTTCTCGGGTATGCCCTGGTGTCTCTATACAATTTTTATCCTAAACTTCTATTTTGAGTAAAATACTTATTTGAGTCTGCCTAGTGTGAAATGAAAATATCTCTTTTGGTATTCCTTGTTTCAACAAGGAATAAGAATTTGAAACTCATAAATAAGTGATGCTTCTAAAATTAGACTAAACCCATATAAAAATTAGACTTGGCCCTCATTCATACTTTGCCACCTTCTAGTAAGAGGTCCTGCCTCAGTCCTGGGTATCTCACTAACTCATATAGCTGAAAATTTACATTCAGTTAAAAGAGACTGAATTGCATGTAATTGAAACAGGAAAGAGAGAAAAAAAGAAAAGAAAAAAGAGCTGTTGAATTCAGTAATATAACAAGCTTTTATTTAAGTCAAATTTTGTGCAGAAAGTCAGTAGTAAATCAAGTCCTCCCAAGAAAATTTCGCGGAAAAAGATCTTAAAACACTGAGGTCCATATTAGCACATAAGATCCACACCCACATACAAATTGCATGCAGCTTAATTTTTTAGCTCCATTCCACAAAGCACGTAAAATTCAGATAAAAAATACAATTCCACAAAGCAAATGCAAATCAATTCCAAAGAGCGACGCAGAACTCTGAATACGAATTCGATAATTCGCAAAGAACTAAGAATTCACAAAATGCAGCTACGGAACCTCTCTCAGACCAGCACAAGACATACAAGCATATACACTTCAAAGCAAACAATATATAATAGAATAAAATAATAATTATTTTATTTCATCTATAAAAGTAAAAGGAAAGAAACGTGAACTAAACCGGTACCGTACCCGAGCCGATAGCGGAACCGAAATTCCGGTTCGAGATTAAACCGCCGATGGCCATTTCTTCAGCGAAAGCTCTATCAGATTGAAGCTCAAAAGCTCTTACTCCATTTCAGAGAACCGAGGACCAAACTCAATTATCAGTACATGAAGCCGTTTGAGCTCTCTTTGTGCCCTCTGCCCTGGCCTCTCTCACTCTCAGGATACAGAGGATAACCAGAGAGCTTCAATACGAATTTTGTGGATTTTTGTTTTTCGTTTTTCAAAAGCGGGAAAGAAAATCTCAGTGGCGTTGTGAACGAGAAAAGGGGGGGTCGAGAGCCTGACACGTGGCACATCATCTCGTTATGAAAGGTCCTGAATAAAATTGGACGGGACATTATTCAATGCCACTCCATGCAAGACGCATTTACTGAGGTTTTGATTGTGACTGATTGTGAATAATGGGTGAGAGCATGGGTAGTTTCGGAAATTTAAGTGAGGGAAATCTGACCCGTACCTATTGAGGAGGCGTTTTCCGTCGCAAGCGTTGCAATCAGGCAGCGTCGACAGGAAAAGGCACAAAAGCGCAGCGTTTTATATACGTTTTGCACCGAATTTTTTTTATTATTTTTGTATTTGTTTCATCGTTGTGTGTTTAAAATCATTCGTGGAATATTCCGATTCGTAAAAGGTGGCAGGTTGGATTTTGTTGCTTTACCTAAAAATTCTGTCTTATTAGCTGAAAGTGCTCAAGGGGCTTTCCGCATACCACTTATTTGACAGTTATAGGGGGGTGATTATTAACCGTCTAATAATACTAATATACAAATCGACATAATTGTTGTTGATATAAGATTTGACAAAAGCTACATAATTGTTGTGCGTTTGATATAAGATTTTTTTGACATGATTATAGTAGTACTTATCTGTTAAAGTCGAAAAAAAAAAAGATGAAATAATTAAGCATATACAAAAATTTTCTTTTATGAAAATTCAAAGTCGCGTCCTAGTAAATGCCTTGAATTTGAGTTTCAAGGGTTAGGCTTGTCCGTAATGTAGGATGTCCTCTACCACATGAGTGTAACTCTGGGCCTTAAGAGATGGGCTCAAGATTGCTGTCGAGATTGTACTCGAAAACCTCAAATTTTAATTTCATTAACCATTAAGGAAATAATGACAACCAGTAACAAAGGTCTGAATTTCTTGATCAAATAATCAAAAACATTTAAGCAATTTTAGATTGCAGAAAAAAGAAAAAGAAAAAAAAGAAGGGCAATTACTTTCTACACAACTTAACATGACCCCATACTAGTTGAGTAATAAAGCCTTCTCAATAGTTTGACAGCCAATACCCAACGGCATTAAATCAGACCTCTCTTCTGTCTGGCTCCAATGGCATTAAATACTGCACTGAATGAGTACAGTAACCGACAATTTTCACTTCTTGGCGGTGTACATGGACTCCACCTTCCCATCATTCCCTCCAAGCAACATATACTTGTCTTTCCTAGTCAATCCGGTGCGCTCAAACCCCAGCATATCACCCAACACCTTCTGCACGTAATTCGCCACCTCGATCGATGATTTCCCGCCAGCCTTACACGTCATGTCCTCCGGCAACCGATCGAGGAACGTGACCTCGTAAGTGGGCCTTGGGTTCATGAAAAAGAAATAAGGGTCCCAGAACTTGACTCCACGTACGGTGGTGCCGTAGAACATGCTTTGCTTACAGTTGACAGCCACGGGGACGATCCTATCACTCATTTCTGCGAACAGAGCACTGAACCGCAGCAAGTAGGGCTCCCGACACGTGGTCCCCTCCGGGCACACCACCAGATCACCCTTTTGAAGTATAGATGAGATGCGGGCTGCGTCAGCCGCACGATCACGGGTCAAGGCAACGGCTGGGATTGGTGATAGGAACCTTGAGAGGCGGCTTACGCTGTATGTCACACAAGAAACTTTGCGTCCGAGCGCGATGGCTATTATGATTGGGTCGAGGGCTGTGCGGTGATTGCATACGTACAGGTTACCGGGGGACCCAGGAGATGGGGGAGGGGGTGGGTTCCCACGGATAACAAGATTGATGCCGAGCATGGCGTACGTGTACGGCACGATGCGCTCAGGGAGAGGGAGATTGATGTACACGCGCATGATGGAGAGGATGAATCCAAATGGGAGCCAGATGTAGGTGAGAAGGGCATTGAGTGGGTCCGGGCGCTGGACTAGACGGCCATCGTGAAAGACGATTGGACTTTTGAGGCGATCCTGTGCGATTGGAGTCGCTGATTTGCTACGGTGCACCATGTAACCCTCCTGTAAAGCCACAGCCAACATTTACCATGGCACAGCAAAGAAAAATGAACATGAAATATATAATTTCACAATTTAAAAGGTACAGTAATTAATTTATCTACTCGAGTAATGTTAATAAATTTTTAAAACAAATTATATTTTTTTTTTAAAAAAAAAATAACATAAAAATAACATCTAGCGTAAAATATGAAAGATGGACGAAATTAACAAAAAGAAGTCGAGAGCATGAAATCCATGTGACCAAGAAGGTTCAAATATCTACGTGGTCCTCGAATTTAAGCGGTAGGCCTCAACCTACCCAATCCTATACGTATATTGAAAATAAAGCTAATTAATCTTAGAACCGCATGGGGGTGCATGCTAATTAATCCTTGTATAATATAGCGCGTTAATTCGCTGTACGGACAATACAATCTAGCCATAAGCTGGCAGGTGGTTGAGGATGGTTAAGACTGTGGGTCCCGCGGGGCTCAACCATCAAAACAAAACGTCAACGTTCTGCCCCCATGCTACTTCACTCACGCTACCACGTCAGACATCAGCCATTTTTCATTTCATTCATGGACATGTTTTGTCCTGACAAGTTAAACGAATTGAAACAAAATTACATGATTCTTTGTTCAAACAAATCAAACCACCAAGAACACGCAAGAACTAAACATGTATATCATGACAATCACAAAATCACATCATTCACGAACCAAGCTTTACGTTACTTTTTTTTTTTTTTTTTTAATCCGAGATATCATATCATACTAGTTTGTATTGTGTTCTCTTTGCTGAATCCCTGAATAGTGCACTCAATCGTTTCTTCGCAATCATTTAGTAATAACAAAACTAAAGAGATTTGAGATAATAAACCGCTTAAGATAGTCAAGATGCCTAAATTTGATGAGCACAAACGATACGAACCTTGCAGATTGACATGAAATCGTGATCGGTACTGCGGTCGNTGGAGAGGATGAATCCAAATGGGAGCCAGATGTAGGTGAGAAGGGCATTGAGTGGGTCCGGGCGCTGGACTAGACGGCCATCGTGAAAGACGATTGGACTTTTGAGGCGATCCTGTGCGATTGGAGTCGCTGATTTCCTACGGTGCACCATGTAACCCTCCTGTTAAGCCACAGCCAACATTTACCATGGCACAGCAAAGAAAAAGGAACGTGAAATATATAATTTCACAATTTAAAAGGTACAGTAATTAATTTATATATTCGAGTAATGTTAATAAATTTTTAAAACAAATTATTTTTTTTAAAAAAATAATAATAATAACATAAAAATAACATCTAGCATAAAATATTGAAGATGGACGAAATTAACAAAAAGAAGTCGAGAGCATGAAATCCATGTGACCAAGAAGGTTCAAATATCTACGAGACTACGTGGTCCTCGAATTTAAGCGGTAGGCCCCAACCTATACGTATATTGAAAATAAAGCTAATTAATCTTAGAACCGCATGGGGGTGCATGCTAATTAATCCTTGTATGATATAGCGCGTTAATTCGCTGTACGGACAATACAATCTAGCCATAAGCTGGCAGGTGGTTGAGGATGGTTAAGACTGTGGGTCCCGCGGGGCTCAACCATCAAAACAAAACGTCAACGTTCTGCCCCCATGCTACTTCACTCACGCTACCACGTCAGACATCAGCCATTTTTCATTTCATTCATGGACATGTTTTGTCCTGACAAGTTAAACGAATAATTTTGATTCTTTGTTCAAACAAATCAAACCACCAAGAACACGCAAGAACTAAACATGTATATCATGACAATCACAAAATCACATCATTCACGAACCAAGCTTTACGTTACTTTTTTTTTAATCCGAGATATCATATCATACTAGTTTGTATTGTGTTATCTCTTTGCTGAATCCCTGAATAGTGCACTCAATCATTTCTTCGCAATCATTTAGTAATAACAAAACTAAAGAGATTTGAGATAATAAACCGCTTAAGGTAGTCAAGATGCCTAAATTTGATGACCACAAACGATACGAACCTTGCAGATTGACATGAAATCGTGATCGGTACTGCGGTCGCCGATCCCAAGATCGGGCACTTCGTCGCCGAACTCTTTCGAGATGGCAATCCTCTTCCATTTTCCCACCAAAACCCCGGGCTTCTTGACGAACCCCGTCGCCTTCTTCGTCTTAGGATTCACCTCGATTTCCGTGCCCAGCACTTTGTGTCCGCCCAGAAAGTCCTTCACAAACGGCTCCACCATCACCGTCGGATTCGCAGTCACCACCACCTTCCTCTTGCACTTGTCGAACACCTCGAAGCTGTCCGATCTCACATCCGCCGCGTAGAACCTGAACATAACATTTAAAATCACATTTGAAACCCTAAATATTCTGGTGGATTGAGGTTTGCTTGTTAGATTTAATACCGAGGAAGTACGGCACGCGAAACGAGCTCGATGTCGCGGATCTTGAGTCCAGAGAAGGAGATGAAGATGAGGATTTGGATCCCTATGGCTTCGGAGATGAAGAAGTAGGAAATGATGATGAGAGGAAGCGAGAGGAGGAGGACAAGGCCGCGGAGGAGGCTACCGGCTTCGACAGCGACGAGCATGAAGTAGGGGAAGGAGCTACTGGAGACGAGCAGAGTGCCATCGAGATCGGCCGCAATCGACTCGTAGGAGGAACCCAAGCACTTCGTTATGGACGGGAAGTTTCGGCTCTGTTGCGACGGCGGCATGGTTGATTTCCGCCCGATAAAGAAATAGGTTACCTAACAGTTTCGCTCTGTATTTCTCGCCCGTTCTCTCTCGCTGAACACACAGAGAGGGACTGGGTTCTACCTCTACGAGAGGGAACCGTTGGGTTTTAAATGAGGGAGTTGGAGTGTGAAAATACGGAATTGGGTCTTGACTTTTTTGACTGCCTTGCTTTTATCCCCATAGCTTATGATTTACGAGCCTTAAATGCATCTCTAGTAGCCTCACGAAATTACTTATTTTTATAATTTTAATTTTTTTTTATTTGAAGATTGGGTGGCAGTACCACCCCAAGAGCTATCCAATGTCTAAATCAAAAAAATTTTGAACCAAATTTTTGGTTATCGGAGGTGGTTGAAACAACTATTATGCTCAATTAGAATGGTCAGTCACCTCACTCTAATTTTTTTAAAATTTGATTTTAATTTTTTTATTATTTCTATTTTTATTTTTAAAAAAAGTTAATTAATATTTTATTATATATTTAAGTGAAACACGTGACGTAGTGTGAACTGTCGAATAAAAATGAACCGCCATGACAAAAATATGAGAGCCTCTAATACGTGTGGATCCAACAAACATTGCCCTATGATTTAGGGCAAATCAACTAAATATTATTCTCCTAATGCTTTCGTCACTGTGTGGGATTGTCAATATACCAGCGTTACACTTTGCCTTCAAATTAAGTATGTCCCTCTCACTCTCCAATTCCAAAGGTAGAAGCCACCATTTTTTTATTAGAAGCTTCTTTTTTTTAGATAGGAATTTATTAAGGTAGATAGAGATAGGTTAAGGTGGAGTTAACTCAGGACTCAAAATTAAATTACCATTTATTTGAAAATTTTAAATTAATATTTTAACAATTAAAGTAATAATAAAATAATATTGTAAAAGTAAGAACTACATAGAAAAGCCATCCCACGTAAAATATTGACTGACATATGATTAAAATCTTAAAAAGAATTTAATCCAATATATAGGCCCGTATCATGCCCTTTCATTGATATGGAAATGAAAAAAAAAAAAAAAACTTGGATTAATCTTAGAAATAACTTGATATTCAGTAAATTGTTGTTAAAAAAGTTTTTATGAAGCCTACATGTCCGTCCAAATAAGTAGATATTGAACATATGCTCTTCATATTAACTCTATTATAGTTGCTGTGGATATATTATTTTATGAAAATGAATGTTACATGTCATTTATATTTTGGTGATCGACATAATTAGTATTGTTGGCATTGCCTATTGTTACTATTTGTATTTGTGTGTTTCTCTATATTGCCTTTTCGATTTAGGTTTTGTTGTTAGAGAACATATCCCGCTTTATTTGATTGTAAAAAAAAAAAAAAATTATGGTTAATTTTTTTGTACTTGCCCACGCAAGAGAATGACATAAGAGAAGGAGAGAAAATTAAAACTAGTAAGCTTTATAAAACGTGATCCACAGCCGACTGATACCTTGATACATAGTTGATAGTTTTCAAACATTAAATTGAGGAATTAAAAGCCACCGCCACATGCACCACTTTTTGGTTGGGCGGATGCAGCGTCCACCAACTTCACCAATAATTACTAGTAAAGATAAAGACCCCAAGACCATCACTTCTTTTCTTTCTTTCTTTTTCTACATCATATGTAATTATTTATAGTGTTTTTTTTTTTTTTTTTTTAAAAAAATGATAGAGAAATAAGAGAGTCGAGAAACTTCTGGTTCTCTGTTTCACTACTACGATTTGGTTGGAGTCCGTTCACCAATCTCTGCTGGAGTCTTCTTAGAATTGATTCTTGTGGAAAACTTGAATGCTATAGTTTTTCTACGGCACCGTTAGCCCTAATCCGTGAAGAAAAGGGAAGATAGGTTTGTACGTTTGAGTTGGTTAACTTGTGAGTTCAAGTCTTCATAACCACCTAATGTTCATTGGTCCCTAAAATCAAATAGTCAGAGTTTGTAGCCATATATAATGTTCTAACAAACATGTCTTAAGGGTCCACAAAACAAAACAAAAACACAAAGATTAAAGATGAAAGACGAGGAGGAGTTCTCAGGCTCTGCTCTTGAATGGGATGGCTCTGATAACTATCACGTGGTAAACGGCAGCAAGTGCAGCTCCGATGAACGGCCCCACCCAGAAGATCCACTGAAGCACGCAGCAAACATATCATACGCTCTTCAGTTATATATAATAAATCACATGTCTACCCATCCAAAGTAAATGAATGTAAATTGGGAACGAGATCTTCTTCCGTTCAAACGAATTAAAAAATATCCAGTTATGAACGGAATTAAAAAATATCCAGTTACTTATATTTGATGGGTATTTTTATCTTTTCACTTTTTGAGATGATAAAAACACTCTTCCAGTATAACGGTATAACTAAT
The DNA here is from genome assembly GCA_006937295.1 of Carpinus fangiana. Taxonomy (NCBI): domain Eukaryota; kingdom Viridiplantae; phylum Streptophyta; class Magnoliopsida; order Fagales; family Betulaceae; genus Carpinus; species Carpinus fangiana. The sequence continues at coordinate 55,811,111 of CM017321.1, forward strand.
TGGACGGGAGAATATCATAATTTTGTAATCACAAGTCAACACTTTTTGCTCACCTGGTCTGCCCAAGCGTGGTCCTTGTTGTAGATGATGGCAGCCCCAAGGCTCCTGGCAGGGTTGATGCCTGTTCCTGTTATGGGGATGGTTGCCAAGTGCACCAAAAACACTGCAAACCCAATTGGAAGTGGCGCCAAGAGCTGCAGTTTAACTCAAACAATCATGAGTCGTTTAAGATTAACCACAGCATGTTTGGAAGGCAAGAAAGTATACATATCTCTCAGCTAGCAGCAAATTCATTCTAGAATGTTTGACTTAAAATATTCAAGGTAGTCACCATATCATCCATTAGATTGATATGGCATGTATCCCACTCACACCTAGCCCATAAGCTAGGGGCCCTCTTCCTTAAATCATCCCTTTAGATTGAGAATCCATCCAGAAACAAAATATACTCTGTTAATTCCATCAACAGAGTATTAATAAAGACTTGTGGTCCCTTCTATATCTTTTATTCCCATACCATTGAAGCCACATCACCACAAATTATTAAGCGACAAAGCGGATGAAAGAGGCCATTAGTTGAGAGGTTTGGTATTTAATCTACACTTACAGTAGGAGTCACTGTTGTATACCGTGACAATCAAAATGCTAGACATTTGCCTAAAACCCAGATGAATTATGAGATGGCCAAGAATATAATATTGATGTTAGACCCGACCTTCTTCATGATATTGTATCTTAGTGAGAGGCTTTAAGGGTATTAGGTTCGGGATTTGAGTATTTCTCACAACCTTAGCATACTCCATCACTTGTCAGTCAAACTTCTCCATGTAGGCCTTTATGTTGAGCCACATTAGTATTGTGTCTCTTTGTGTGTAGTTGATTTGTTTCTTTTTCCTCTTTATTTGTCATTCAAAGTCTTGATTTGTTGTAACAAACTAGATCCAAACAACAGTATGAGCCCATGACGGGACAAATACCAAAACACTAGCATCAAGAAAGAGTTAGAAATACAAATGTATGCATAGAAAAAGAACAAAGAAATAGGGTAATACTTACAGGTACATGGGAGTCTCGTGCATTTCTCTTAGCATCAGTTGCAGAGAAAACCGTGTAGACAAGAACAAAAGTGCCAACAATCTCAGCCCCAAGGCCATCCCTACTGCTGTAGCCATCGTTCACTACGTTGGCTCCACCACCCACCCTTTCATATTGTGATTTTTGGAATCCCTTCACCACACCAGCACCGCAGATTGCACCAAGGCATTGCATCACTATGTAGAATAGTGCTCTTGTCAAGGAAAGCTTCCTTGCAAGGAAGAGACCAAATGTCACAGCTGGGTTGATGTGTCCACCTGGACAAACCATGGACACAAGGCACATGATTAAAAATCAGACAAAGGTGAACAGCTTATTAAGTGATAAAATGGAAGAGTCCAACCAATTGTTAAGAACAGTCCCAACGAAAAATCTCAGAAATTCTAGTCAGACTTTTTTTTTTTTTTTTTTTCTTAATTGAGTAAAAAAAATAAAAACAAAAATGTACTCGAAGAAATCGGTAAGAAACAGATCCCTCAAAATCCATATAGCCTAACCTTTTTTTTTTCCCCGCAGTTTTCATCAGCAAACAAACAGCCAAATAAAGAAAGAAGAAGTCACTACAAAAAACGACCAACCCTCCCCCTGATTCTCAAAAGACACAAGAGTAAGGCATAGCAAATTACTGTATATTTTTCTTTTTAAAAAAAATCTTAAGAAAGCTACCCTCGTTTTAACATGTTTCATTTCTTCCCATTTCCAGTGAAATATACAGAACCTTTAACAAACAACTCGTGACCAAGAAAATAAGTACATGTCTCGACATATAGAACCACAAAAGCTTCTCAAAAAACAAAAACCGACAAAGAAAAGGCACGCCCAGAAATTCAAACATAGTTACAGACACAGAGAGAGGGAGAGAGAGAGAGAGGGGGGGTCTAACCTGAGATACCAGCAGTGCAGTAAACAAGGGCAAAGATCATACCCCCAAAGGCCCAAGCAATGCCCTGAATACCAACAGAGGCGCACTTGTTGGGAGCTCTGGAAACACCCATGACAGTGAGGAGAGTGATGTAGAGGAAGAGGAAGGTGGCGATGAACTCGGCGATCCCAGCCCTCCAGAAGGACCATGAATGGAGCTCACCGGGCTCGAACAGTGGAGCTGGCGGTGGCTCCTTGTAGTCCTTGTCCGTCTGTGCCGAGGTCCCTATGGGCTGCCTCTCTGGAAACTTGCTCGCTCCTTCTTTCACATCCTCTTCTTTCCCCTCCATTCTTTCTTTCGCTTCTTCTGCTACTCTCTCTCTCTCTCTCTCTGTGATAAAGCTTAAAGCTTGAAAATGTGAGCTTTGTGGAACAAAAGCTGAGTGGAATGATTATATATAGAAGACAGAGTAGTCACTCCCTACCAGTCATCGGCAAAAACCACTTCCATTAGCCGATTACCTTAAATTAAACGAAAAAAAACGAACATGTTAATTTTTAACGTGAAATGATAAAATACTTTCAAGTTGGATTTTTAATTAACTAAAGATAATTAGTATTAATAAAAAGTTCTAAAAAGATAGGTTTTCAGTGAGTTAATCAGAAGATGCTTCTGGAAAGTGCAAAAAGGTCGATTAGGAAAAGACGGGGGATACTGTCACAGTGTCAGGATGCTGGGTCTGTTCTTTGGTTTGATTACAAATTTTTAATATTTAACATTTAAAAAGTAGATATTAGAAAAGGGACTTTTGAAAATTTCACCGCATGCCCTTTATTTTCAATTAAAGTACACAACTCACATCACTGCTGTACTCTTCTGGTCTTGTGCCCCTCCTCGCATGCAATTATGGGTTCATTTGTCAATTATGAGTAATGTTAAGGACCTCAAGGTCTTTTTTGTGTTTATATTTTTTTTAAGTAACTTTCAAAATTATTATTGAGTTTTGTAATAAATTACTATTAAATTTTGATCAAATTATAATTAACACAATTATGGCTATAATCGAGTCGAGCTTTAAAATTTTAAGACTGATTTATTTACGAAGATACTTGTTCGAGCCGAACTATAAAATGTGTGTTCAATACTAACTCAGGCAAGCTCGATCTTAAGCTCGAATTTGTTGAGGTTGCTATTCCGAGCGGAAAATAATCCTCTCCATTTCAAAATCTCCCAATTTTTTTCATTTAGTGCAATTTGAAGAGTAGTGCATTTAATGCACTACTATCATTAAAATTTTTGGACGACACTACCCTTCAAAATGCACTAAATGGAGGAAATTGAGAGATTTTGAAATGAAGAGGATACTAATTCATTTCGAGCTGAGTCAAACCGAACTAGGATCAACTCAAACTCGAGCTTGGCTATTAAATATTAAGTAACTAGATAATATGTTAGTTTATGGACTAATTATATAGTATGTTAACTAATATACCCACACACACACATATATATATATAACATATATTACTTAATTACTAATATACATATTTAAATTTATATAACTAATTTGTAGTAATATACTAATATATATTTGTATATAAATATGCAAGATATATAAATGAGCTAACAAGTTGAGTAAACGATCTGGTCAAATTTTAAACGAGTTGAGTTCGTGAGTCCCTATTAAGTTTTTTCGAGCGAGTTAGGTATGTATAATTTATTTATTGAACGAGTTTGTATAGTATCAAACTCGAGTTCAGATCAAACTAAATCGAGTGAATTGTTGAACATATTGATTCATTTATAGCTCTAAACACAATGTTACATATTGTCCATATGACAAATAAAAATAAAGGAAAGACATATTACTATTGTAGTTTTTTTTAATAATAATAAAAAAAAAAAACTACAATAGTAATATGTCTTTCCTTTATTTTTATTTGTTTTATTTAATGTTTAGAAAAATGATTGGATGAGAGAGATCCTGATTCCTCAAGAATAAATATGAACTGTCGAGCTCAATTAAAATAACATATGTTTTGGATTGTTCAATCATTGCGTTTGTTTATTTAATTGCCGAGTAATTGAATTGGTTTACTATAATCTTTTAAAATAATCATTAATAAACTTCCAAAAGTGACTTTATTTAAAAATACAAAATAAATAAAAGAAGAGGTACAAACACGTGCCAATTGGATATGGGCTTGCCAAAGTTTCTTTCTGGCCTGGTGTAGGCGTACTTGACTTGACCTTGAACCGGGCTCGGGCCAGCACTTTGTTGAATGCTAATTTATGAGGCACCCATAATTTCTTGCAGGAGTAACACAGAAGATAACATGAGGATTTTTTTTGTTTTTTTTGTTTTTTTTTTGGTTTTGAGATGAACACATGATGAAGCTGGTAAGGGTGAAAGTGGTTGTTGTAAAGCAGGTAATAGGTGACAAATATTTTCTTTTATAGGTAGTTAGAGTAATTTTACTATTTATCGTAATGGTGACATGACAGGATGACAAGTTTCCGGTAATGCACCATTTGGGCTAGGGTTGTCGTACGGTGAACATCCGCGAGGAGAGGGGCCGCCCGAGGGCTTTGGTTCTCAACTGCCCAGGTTGAATATATTATTGAATTAGAAGAATTTCCTCCAATCTATTTTTTTAAAAAAATTATCCTTTTAGTACATACTATATGTTGCCCTCACAATATTGGGTTTACATTTATCATCTCCAATTATCATTTTTCTTGTAATGTTCTTCAATATTTTAATTTTGTAATGTCTTCTTCAATCTATCATTTGGATTGCAAGGTCCTTTCTATGACTCAAAATCATTAGAAAAAAAATAAACTTCATAAGATAAAAAATTCTTACTTTAAAAAAATAAAAATAAAAAGAAGGGCATTACAACCTAATAATAAAGTGAGAGGGATATTAAAAAATATATATATTAAAGAGACACTGTGCTAATAAAAAAGAAATTTGTTGTGAGAACTGAGAAGATAGTAAATTATAAATATAGTTGTTTCAGCTACATAGGCCCGAGAGCAATCATTTTCAAAAACCCATAGCGAAGTGGGTTCTTATCTGGTTCGGTAACTTATATTAGGGGTGAAAATGCGATTACGGTTAGCGATCAGTAGGAATGTCAATACGGTTACAGTTAGCGGTTATCGGTAATAACCGCTAACCATAACCGCCTTAGCGGTTAGTAAATTTCACTAACCACAACCGTTAGACGGTTNATATTAAAAAATATATATATTAAAGAGACACTGTGCTAATAAAAAAGAAATTTGTTGTGAGAACTGAGAAGATAGTAAATTATAAATATAGTTGTTTCAGCTACATAGGCCCGAGAGCAATCATTTTCAAAAACCCATAGCGAAGTGGGTTCTTATCTGGTTCGGTAACTTATATTAGGGGTGAAAATGCGATTACGGTTAGCGATCAGTAGGAGTGTCAATACGGTTACGGTTAGCGGTTATCGGTAATAACCACTAACCATAACCGCCTTAGCGGTTAGTAAATTTCACTAACCACAACCGTTAGACGGTTAACGGTTAACCGTCGGTTAGAGGTTAATGAAATAAGTAACTGTCCGCTAATTGGTTTTTTAAAATTGGGCTTTTTTTTGGGTCTTTTAGGCTTTTATTATTACTGTAACATTTTTTACCCTCATTTGTTTTTTGTATTTTTAGTGTATTCTTGAGCCCAATTGCTATAAAAAGAGCCCAAGTTGAAAAATCAAAAATATTTCACCCAAAATTTACATTTACTTGTACTTAAAAAAAAAATCCTTAAATTATATCATATGATTAATGATTTAAATTATTATCATATTTATTTATAATCTTTTTTTCTTTGAATTGAACTTATTATATAATGGTAAATGGTAATGCTCAAATTCCTAAGTCCTAAATTTTTAAAGTATCTAATAATGATTTGATTAAATTGTAGTTATAAGTAATATACTGTTTAATTCAATTAAATCAATTGTGATTATCGTTGTACATAAACAGGGACGGAGCTAGAAAATTTTATGGGAGGGGGCCGGCCAAAAAAAATTTCGGTTCCTTAGAATTTTTTTATTAAATAAAATTAATTTTGTTGTTTTTTAAACTAAGGACTACCGAACGGCAAAAAAAGTGAGCATTTGAAAGTATGAGCCAAAAATAAAAATAAAAACTTAATGGATATAGCCCAAAAAATTAAGAATAGGGACAAAAACTTTTATTGGATATGGCCATAAAATCTAAAAATAGGACCAAAATTTTTTTGGGAGGGAGCTATAAAACTAAAATTATAACCAAATTTTACATTTTTATTTTTATTTTTTTTTACTTCTAATTATTTTGTTTTTCCTTATTTTGGGGGGACCATGGCCCACCCCGGTCCCCCCTATCTCCGTCATTGTACATAAATAATATGAATCATATGATTAACTTGTAGACTTATGAGTTATGTCATATTATATATGTATTATTTGTTATTATATAATCATATGATTTAATGATCAATTCATCATGTGATATAATCATATCAATTATAGTGATAATATTACTAAAATTAGAATGATAATACATTAATACTTTAATTGTGTTAATAATAATTATAAAAATATATGTTATATAAAAATGCGGTTAGAGATTACGGTTAGTAAATCCCATAACTAACCGTTATGCGATTTTTTACTAACCACTTTTAAGGCGGTTAGCGATTATAATGATCGGATGCGGGCTAACCTATACCATCTAACCCCAAATTGGGTTCACGTGTGCGCGGCGACGTTTTATCGGACCCTCTTTTGCCACCAAGACAGCGACGCCGCGCGCACCACAAAGGGTTGGAGAGAGAATAATAATAATAATAATAATAATATTCAAAGATTATTTTTGGTCTCATATCTTCATCTCTATTTTTTTCTTTTTCATTTTATTTAGTTTCCTTAAAAATCTCCTCTCTATCTCTCTCCTCTCTCTTGCTCTCGCTCTCAGTTATCCATTTTGGATTCGGCGACAACCGCCATAGCCGTGCAATTGAAAGCTCCCTCTCTCTCTTAATTATCTGCAATTTCTTCAATTCTTGTCTTCTTCTTATCACAGGTACACGCGGTTTTCACTTGCATAGAAATGGTGCTGTCTATATGTTTTTTTCGTGAATATATTTATGTATATGCGTATATGTTTATTTGTATTGTATATTATTTCCTTCTATCGGATCGATTATGTGGTAAGAATGTGTAATCTTGTCTTTCATTGGTGTTCATTTGCATGAGCTGCTCGTGTTTAAGATTATTCGTTGTATAGGTAGGGTTAGGCCAATTAATATATCTTTCTTTTGAACTAATCTCGATGCCTTTTGCTGGTTTTTGTTTTTATTATTTTTTCTAATTTATATTCTAGGATTTCCTATTTTTGGATTTTGTATTATTTCCTTGGTTGCTAACAAACCGAAAGTGTTTATAAATGACAATTGCCTTTTCCCGATACATTTCCTTTCCGATTAGGGTTTGTTTGGTTGCTGATAAAGTGTAGGGAAAGGATAAGAAAAATAAACCGAAGTTTTGAAGATTACCAAATTATATGCGGAATGAGGAAACTGAAATTTCACTAAAATGAGTTTAATGCAAGCGTGCAACTATGTGGCTGAGTTCAATGGACTTTCTTCTTCTGCTTCTTCTTTAAGATTTTTTGTCTATTAAAATGATAACAAGAGCTGGGTGAAATACAGATGTTGATATGGGTGAATGGCACAACTTAAGAAATGACAAGACTTAGAATTGAAAAGAAGTTGAGATTTCATGGGTGTGCTAGTTGGGGACGACTTGAGATGGTTAGCTGGTGTGCAATACGTGAGTGTAAAATAAAATTGGAAGTTGGGCGTGTAAAATAAAAATTATGGTACTGGGGTGTGTGTAGCTAAAGATGGAGATGGGATCATGCTACCCTTTAGTAATTCTAATGAGGTTTAACAAGTGCATGAAATGATAATAATTGATTAATGTAGAGGGGTGGGATTTATATTGTTCATTAGAGATCTCAACTGTGGCCTCCAGAAAAAAAAAAAAAAAAGGTTCTGTTATAGTTGACACTTGACTCGTGGAAGAGAAGCTTGGTGTGTTCTGCATTTGAAACCGTAAAATATTTAGGGAAAATGAAACTGAAGTTAGGAATTTTGAGCATGTTTCAATGATTAGAAAGAGTCCATTCTCGGTCTCTATACCTTTTTTAGGTACCCTGTTTGTTATATATGGAGTTGAGGATCCTGTTTAAGTTTTGTTATGAAAAGTTGTTAGCTATGTCATCTCAGAGATTTGCATTGACAACATCCATGAAGGATCTAATTGTCTGGTGCATCTTGCTACTTCACTTCTATGCTCCATGTTTGTTCGTCTGGGTGCTTCAGCTATGAGCTGTTGGTGAAAGCTCCTCTGTGAATATTGTTTATTTAGGGAAGTACATAATTTTTCCAGATGGTGTACCATTGACAATATCTGAATGGTATACCATTCACAAGATTGGAAAACCTCACCATAGATATAGAATGCGCTATCCAATCCCTCCATTTATCCCCAAATCCGCATATTTTCAACAAATAGAGCAAGAACTCCCAATTTACATGATCTTATGCCTTCTCTAAATCCAATTTGCACAACACTCCTAGTTTCCCTGATCTAATCTGACCATTCAAAATTTCATTAGCGATTAGCATTAAATTCAAAATTTGTCTACCAGACTACCACCAGTGAAAGCATTCTATGAATTAGAGATAATCTTTATCAACACTGATTCTAGCATGTTTGCTAAAACCTTGGAAATAATTTTATAGAGCCCACCACTAAGCTAATTTTTTGGAATTTCCTAACATCCACAACTCCTATCTTCTCTGGAGAGGTTTAAATTTTTAAAACACTTATCAGATTGGTATTTTCATGTTTCTATGCATAAGTAGTTTTGGACTGCACAAATTGCTGTATTTATGTTTTTTCAACCTGCAAATTGTGAAATTTAGCTATTGACTCCGCATTTTATAGCCAGTGAATAAACAAGGTATACACAAAACTGCACAGATGAAAATATTTGTATGTTTTCAGCATTTAGTTTGGATTCTGAGGACAGAAATCTCTATTTTTGATTCAGTATTTATCTGTCTCTAACGTTTATTTTTATTTCTCATGTTTTGTTTTGTCTCAACCTTTTGAATCTATTGTTTTCTGTAGATTTGTAGAATGCTGGGCCCAAATTGACACTTTAATTGTTCATCCGATTACTTGTCGTTGAAATTAGAAGCATGTTAGTGTGCGTTTTGTGGATGGCAAGGTTGCATACTTTTCCTGCTTTGACAACTTTGAATTCTCTGTAATATCGTTGATGGACTTGGTGCATTTTGGCTAGCATCGTGGACAACTTACATATATTCTAGAAAACCTTGTTGCTTACGAAGGGAGAGCTGTCATTTGGCCTTCTGGAGCCTCTAAGTTTCACAAAACAGGGTTATGCGGCTATAGCAAAGGAGCTTTATTTATTTACGTTTCGCGGTGCTTTGAAATAATTGGAAAATGTCAGAAGTTGATATGCAAGTTATTAAACCTGAGGTATAATACTTTTGCTTTTCGGTTACTGAAGTTTTCCTCTGATTTGTTAATTTTCTTTTGGCTTTTTATCTTTTTTGCTATAGTTGATTAACTGGTGGTTTTATGTAATTTCTCAATGGCCCATTCAGCATTACATGTCTTTCCTTTTACCTTGGCATGAGGCAAATTGTATGGTAGCAATCTAATTGTTGCACACAACTTGTATATGCAATTCAATTTTCAAACTACAAAATATTTGTCTCTGTTTTTTTTGTGAAAGACATGTATACATATAACGTTGTATAGTATGATATTAGCATAGATGTCCATTTAAGCATAATCTATGTACATGTTTTATGTTATACGGATACCTTGAGGGTTGTGAGCCTGAGTAGGGTATGGAGGTTTAGATTCTGACTAGTGAAATTAGCGGTTATAGGAAATTCCATGGAATTGTGCAGTTGGGTTGAGACTTGAGATAGAAATAAAGGCAATCAATATATAACATTTTTCAATAATGAATTTCCATAAAACACCAGGTTAAATCAATCCTGGGGAATGAGGCTTAAATTTCATCTTATTTGACCAGAGGTTGGAGGGTTGCAAGAGCGAAATTTGCTGCCCTTAAACACACACACACACATGAGCGAAATTTGCAGCCCTTAAACACATACACACACAAGAGCGAAATTCGTAGCCCTTAAACACACACACACACAGAGGAGCGAAATTTGCAGCCCTTAAACACACACACACACACACACTAACTATATTGCAGGGAGTTGAATTTATCTACTTTCTTCACATTAACTATATTGCGGTGAGTTGAATTTATCTACTTTCTTCTTCTGATCCTTGGAGAAGTGAATTATATATTATTGCTATTATTGTATGATGAAGATGATGGTACTATTTTCTTATGAACATAAACTTAACCCAATGTCACACCACCTTTTTACAACCCTGGGAATGGTCCAGGGATGGGAGATCTGAATTAAGATCTTCTGTCCAAGCACCTGCAGTCTTTGCCACCACATTTGATGCTATTCTTTAAAGAAGTGTTGGTCCTTTGGAGAGATGGCATGTTGTTCCTTTAGGGATGCAGGAACATGGATGAACCAATTTCTGAACAGATGTAAACCATACGGAGCGAGCTTCTCTAATCCTTTTTTTTTTTTTTTTCGCATTATATAAAATTCAGATCATGACACAGCATAATATGCTTGCGAGTGTGTTGAAACAGTAGTTAGTTCTCTTCAAGTTTGTGTCCTTTTTTCTACTAGGATGGGTGACCTCCTAGGAAGTCCTTGTGTTGCACCCCCCGTTTCGCCTTTTACTTATCAAAAAGTTTGTGTCCTTTTTTCTAACAGTTCTTAATGCTTTCAGTGAACCTTGTATATATATATGGCCTCAGTTTTTCTAATTCTTCTGTCTTTTAGTGTCAATACTGATCCTGCTGTGTTGGTACCATTATAAATTCTCAGATGATGAAGTCCTACATCTGGCTTCAAACTGCTGATGGTTCAATCCAACAAGTAGAGCAAGAGGTAGCCATGTTTTGCCCCATGATATGTCATGAAATAATACAGAAAGGCATGGGATCGTCCAAGAACCATGCAATATCTCTTCCACAACGAGTTAATCCTGCTATGTTGAGCTTAATTCTGGATTACTGCAGGTTTCATCAAGTACCAGGTCGCTCTAACAAGGTTCTACATGAATCTGAATTTCGTTTTCCTTTTGTTGGGATGATGTTCTTTCCTTGCTCTTGAATGATATCTAGACATATTATAAACCTGAGAAGTTGATGAGTTGTGGCTCAAATGGTACCTCTCCTCCAATAAGAATGGGGTGGAAGGTGAGGTCGTGGGATCAAGGCTCACCAGGTGCATGTGTAACTTATAATAAAAAACCAAAACTGAGAAATTGGGACCAATTATTTGGATGTTCCATTTTTTTCTTTCTTTAAAATATATATATATAAGATGACATGTTTTGGAATGGCTAACCCTGAATGGAAAAGCTGAGTTTGACTTGAGGCTGTTCTTTTGCATAGGAACGCAAGTCTTTTGATGAAAGGTTCATTAGGATGGACACGAAGAGACTCTGTGAGTTGACATCTGCTGCTGACAGCCTCCAGTTGAAGCCTTTGGTCGATCTTACTAGTCGTGCACTTGCACGAATAATAGAAGGGAAAACCCCTGAGGAGATTCGTGAGATATTTCATTTGCCTGACGATCTTACAGAGGTGCTGGTGCTTGTGAGAACTGTGTATGCTTAGCGTGCCCTTTTCATCTCGTCTGTTGTTTCTAATGCAAATCCATTTATCCAGGAAGAGAAACTGGAGCCTTTGAAAAACTCTACGGATGATCCACGCATTCGACTTTTGAATCGACTGTACGCAAGAAAGAGGAAAGAACTAAAAGAGAGAGACAAATTAAAGGTGATTGTGGTGTTATTACTTGTTTATTGCCATCTATAGTATCTTTCAGCGTGCAGTTTTACTCCTTAATTGTGCATTGTAATTTTGCATGAATTTGCCATCAAACTTATTCAGCAGTTGTGTTCATGTGCCATTAAACTTAAAGACATAAAACTGTATACTGTGTTTGATGACAATTGGACCCACCATATGTTTCAGAGTGTTGAAGCTGAAGAAGAGCGCGTGGATGACCGTTCAGTTGATGATCTCCTGTCATTTATAAATGGAGGAAACGGAGGTATACAGGAATGTTTGTCTACTGTATGTTCAACACTTAGTTTATGGGTTCATTTTGGCACTTCAGCACAGTTAGTGAGATTCTATCAACTGGCCTAAACTGGAATTCTCGAGCTTGTATGCATATTATAGACTGCAATGTATAATCGTTCTTTTGGAGTAAAGGGAGAAAATTCAGCACTTACGTATAGGAATAAATGAGGAGCTGGGGCATGTTAGTTCATGTTTTCCGAAAACAAGACTTTTTGATATGCGATTAGAGAAGGGTTTTCGGCTTGAGAATTGCAATAGAAAGCAAAAAGTGTCGAGAAATTTTGTTGGAAATTTATTGTTGGGCATGGTTTCCAATTATTGAACTTCTTGTCGTCTTATAGAAATACATCTTTGGAAATGGTTTTCAGTTATTGACTAAGTAAGAAAAACTTCAATTGGAAGAGAGAAAGAGAGTGTAACCATGTTTCACAAAAAACTGATAATAACACAAAACAGTTAAATTCGCTATCCTGGAGTGGGGTTAAGAATATATGACTAGAAGTTCTAATGAGACAGAATCTGATTAAGCAATCTAGTGGGGTCACCTTGAAATTCTTAGATGCCCCAACATTGTGGATCCACATGTATATAGAGATTTAAGCCTTGATGAGATCTATTGCTTCACTCACTTTTTGTGCGTTACTTTTAATGCCTGAGATATCAAATTTTGATTTCTATATTTGTCTTTGTTTTTTCTTGGTAAATTATTATATTTTATTATTGTGATATTTAATGAACCCCGCTGTCTGGTCGATTATTATTAATACAGCATTAGTGATTTGATTGTGTCCTTTTTCTCCTTTTGCTGATAGAATGACATATAAGAATTTAGAATTTTCTATACATCTGTAAGTACATATATCTAATTATTGCTTACATTTTTTTCCTGGATTTCATGCTTCCACTTTTTACAGCATGTTGGAGCTTTAGAGATTCTTTTGATAAAAAAGGATGTGAATTGTAGCTTCTTCTTCTTCTTTTTTTCTTTCCCTACTTTAATTCCTTTTGAATGCCTCATTAGAGGTTAGGAAATTCTGTTTCACAGATTCTAAGGGGGTTAAAACTTCCAAGGGTAAAAAGAAGAACCGAAGAAGAAAAGATCCACAGAAAAATGCTTCTGCCGATGAATCCGTTGAAAGCCATGAGAAGGTCTGAATCATCATGTGGCTGTATCTTCAACCCTTCTGTGAATGATCATTGAACCTTGAAACACATATTACTCAAAATTGTTGAGTCACTGATTTTTTCCCTTCATGTTATAGGATTCAAATGGCCTTAATTTTGTATGCCATAGAACTGAACTTGACAAGTTGCGGCCCCACCCCGGTGAGACATCAAAATTACCAGATGTGGAAGATGACGCTTTTGCACATAAGGTTTTGTTCGATGATGGTGATATTGATGATGAGATTGACCCTGCATTAAAGGAAGAAATTGACAGGTGAGCCAAACAAGTTTGTGGTTATTGAATATACTTGCAATTTATTTTTACTGGAAAGATATTAGCATTCCCTTTTGAGCTTGAGGCACTCCTCACTGTGGGTGCACAGAATTTTGTCAACACATGAAACTCTCATTTTGGTCTTCACCATAACCACACCCATGTTTGTGGAATTGGGGGCATGGTTCAGGATCCTTGCTCCTTCACAGGAGTCCGTCCTTCCCCTTTTCCCCTTCATCAATTGTCACTTTAGTCGTTTTCATTCATTTTGGGATGGAAGTTGTTCAAATCAAAGGATAACCAGTTAGATAGAAAAACAATTGCACCTCTCATTGTTTATTTTTATTGTACGTAATTTGTTCCTATGATCTTAAATAATATTTTTGGACTCAGGGAGGTGGAAGATTTTGCTCGGAGATTGAATTCAGACTGGCCTGAAAGGATGCAAGAGATTCTTTCTTTGGGTCAAGAAAGAAGGCCAGTACATTTTTTCCATTAATGGAAATGGAAGAACCTTAAGGAGATATGCTGGTAAGGTTACTTTTCCCTCTCTTTTTAAAGTTTTTCCATGTAGTATTGCTCAAGATATCCTCTTTACACGAACTAATTCAAGTCCTTTGAGCTAAAATAGTTGCCTGTTTTCTTTTGGTAGTTTAGCGAAGTTGCAGAAAATCATCCTTTCTGGTCTTGTATTCCCCCCTTTTTAAGTAGTCTTTTCTTGTGTTATGTTCCCCCCCTTATAAGTTATTATTTTGCCATTTTTTATGTATTTAATATTTCCTCTTGGCTGTGTTATATGTAATTAGTTGTGGCGAGAGTTTGTGAACCCCAGAATTCTTTCTTACTCTTTAATGTTTGAAAATATTTCCTCTATTTTCCAGTGAAAAACATTTTATGTGGCAAATATTTCCTACAGTTAAATTTTTTCCATAAGTGTTTGTACATTGGTTTTATTATGTAATTTGACCCATTGTGAATGATTTAGTAGTATATTCTATAACTTGATTTTGTTCTATAAAATTCGGAATTATCTACAGCACACCCTAGTGTTCTATGTGTGTGTTCCACTGTTCCACTCCAGACCCCCACCCATGCGGTGGGGTAAAGAGAAAAATTTTAATCATTCTCAAATTTAAATTTCCGTATCAAGAATTTGTAGATAGATTATTTGTAATCTCGTATCGCTTTTAGGTTCTTGCTTGAGGATCCAGCAGCTCATTCTCATCTGAGCTATCTATCACCATCATATTCTACTGTACTAACAATAATTTGTGTCCATAGATAGGACCAGGCCAGAGCGGAAACGATCCTCTTCCACAAAATGGATGCGGTCACTGATTGGCCAATGGCTGGAACAATTTTGACCAGAGGCTCACAGGCGCTTAGAAGAGTTCCTAGAGTCGCTAATGTGGATTGACATGAGAATTTTCTTTTATTCCATTTTTTTTTTTTTGGTTGTGCTTAGCCAGGATGGAATTTTTATTCTGGGTTGCACCTGTATTCTATGGGAGAAGAAATAATCCAAAAAAAAAAAAAAAAATTAATCTGAGCTAATTCTGCTCATTGTGGTTGCATTTAGTGGTAGTTTCTTGCCATTAAGATTTGTGTCCTTTCACGAACTAATAAATTTTGTTGATTTTCTATAAATGATTACTGAAATGAATTTTCTATTCAATCAATTTGTTGTGGCAGCTCTCTCTCTGTGTTTAAAAGGCAATGCATTTCAAGGTTGTTCCACGTATATTATTATTTAGTCAGCTTTTTGGGAATGCTTTCACTCAGAAGAATGGAGGTTGTATGGGTTGATGCGTACTGCAGTTTGACTAAGGAAAGAGAAACTATGAAGAATCCTGAAGGAGAATGTTTTCGATACCAATACGCTCAATTTTCTCACGGAATGGGCTTTTTGTTTTAAGACTTGAGAAACTGGGTTTAACTTCACTGCTTTTGGGATAGCAAGGAGAGCTGCCTTTGCTTCACCAATATAGGTGTCTTCTTGATGCAGGCAAAACAAGTTAATCCTCTCTATGTTAAGTGTTAACGACTAATGGCTGCACCTATCGATAAATCATTACGGACCGCCATCTCAAAATTTATTTTCAAAGCGAAAGCGCAATTCAAAACTCCCAAGTCCCAAGCCTTCAGATGTTGACTTTATTTCTGAAGAGCCACGTAATGCTTACACTGCTTGGGTTGGGTGGGCTCTTTGCTTGATCAATCAACAACCTGCACTGGATATAATAATCTTATTTCCATGCGTTCTGTTTTGGTGTTTTGCCTTCTAATTGGATTGATTCAATTCTTCCGAATAGAAAACCAATCAACCTGAAATCCTCCATCTCCCAACCGAAACCAAAATTTCTATTCATTGTACAACAATCGAGCATACAAAGCTAAATGCTGAAATCTATGTGGAATTATTGATTTAAGATGTTTTGTGGTAAGAGTTGATCTTTAAAGATTTAATAATAATACTAAAAATGTTACATTCTATCCTACAACTTACAGAGGTAGGGTTCCCGAGTTCCTTTGTTTACTAATTATAGCTAAAACTGTCATACAGTTGTAGTAAGTGTGATTCGTGGTTCCTATTATTGGGAAGGTTGGAGTTGGATGTGTGAGCAAGGCCTCTCCGGTTCACCTCTTGACCACAGAATTTTAAGATCACCTCTCCTCTTTCCCAATGTCAAAAGAGTTCCTGGGGTGCATCCATGAAACCAAATATTAGAGTAAAAGAAACTACTGCTACATATCATATACAAGTGATTGAGCTTTCCCTGAGTTTATTGCAACTTACCAAGTGTGAATGGAACAATGTAAAGCAAAGCCGGCTGCCCATGTCCATCCATCAAGTTCAAAGCCACGTATGTGACGAGGAGACCTGTATTGTAAAATTTGCATTAAAGGCAGCGACATGATCAACAAAAAAAAAAAAAAAAAACTTGCCCTAAAATTACAACATTTTGCAGCATTATAACCAAGTACTATATAAGCAAACTAATATTCAATGTTACTTTCTTGAGGGCTTCTTGACATTAACCCTCTTCTCCAATTACTATATAGATACATCATGTATCTAAAAGTGGCAGACAGTTGCCTTCAAGCAACTTTGAGGTTTGCAACAATTAGATATGGCTTTTAGGCTCTAGGCCCAAAAGGAACTGCTCCTTCACAGACTTTTTCTTCCACTCACAGCTCTAAATATTTTGCAGGGTAATTTCTCACCTTTAATATGTACCAAGAATATTCTCCTTATACATGTCATAGTAAGTTACTACAATTCCCTTTACATAAATAAGTATTATATAGCAAGCAAATAGTTTCAAATCAATTTAATTTGCACCATCTCCTCTACTACTCTCGTTACCAATAATATTGACACGAAAAAAGCAACTTCAGATGAAAGGAAGCAAGATCGTGGTATGGAAGACACACAGAGTGTGCCACCCTCTAATATGTAATTAATTAAAAGGGTGGTAACATTTTCTCCTGTTGTGATTATCATATTAGAAACTTGCAAATGCCCATCAACTGCTGTTATTTGATTCTGAGATCTGCCCAAGATTCACATTTCAATTGTTATGAACTTCCTGCATTTTTTTAGTTCTGACATGCATCTAAGCTTGTGCAGAAGTGGAGGGCCGAACATTTTTCCATGGAACTCGTTATTATCTTATAAATTACTAGAACTATATTTCCTTTAAGTCAAGTAAATTCTAGGATAATTGTTGAAACAGCATATACATGCAGCAAATTGTATTGATCTCATTGAACTTTTCATTTTCATGGATTTTCCACAAAAAAAACACACCCACCCACAAAGTTTAATTAGTTGCCTAAACTTTTGAGAACTCTCCCATTAAGATATTTTTTCAATGTCTTAGTGGAAAATGGTTCCAGATTTAGAAACTCATACCTAAACCATAAGCAGTCATTGCCCAGATGAAGTATCCAGCTCGAAGATTCTTCTTTGCCAACCAATCATACCTGTCAAATTTACCCACACAATTCTTAGATTTCTAAACGTGTCAGACAATGCAAACTGTTTTCTCCCTAGTCCCTCCAATTAAAACATATCAAATAATAAGTATTCAAACATACAAGACCACTAAAGATATATAATTGAAGAAAAATTTAAAAGGTTCCACGAGCAGCCTTATATATAATCATAGATCATTAAGACGTACTTTAGAAGTCAGTGTGTTCATGTTGTCGTCATTTAACTCCTAAAATACACTGTAAGATTAAAAAACAGGCCTTACAGCAGATGAAAATTTTGGAATCAACAGAAATGCAGAAACAAAATTTCAGAAATAATGGTGCTCAAAATCCAATTCAAAAGGATTTAAAGGAACTGTATTGTTTGCAGCTTCAGCCAATGAGCTCTGGCTCACATGACACTTCCTCTCCCCATAAAAATGGAATGGAGAGTGAGGTTGTGGGTTCAAGACCCATTCGATGTGTATAACTCACCAATAAAAAATAATAATAATAAAAAAAAGGTTATATATAGCTTCATAGCTTGAACCTTAATGAAAATGCTACTAGCAGTCCCGGTAAGATAATGTCACCAAATCCAATAATACTATAGCCACCCCAAGGATCAAACATCCGTGGGATTTTTAGTAGCATTGGGATACCATCCTCTCCACTCTTATCACCACGAGCTACCTGTACAGAAAAGGAAGCATGAAAAATTCATTTGATGGTACAGGTCTCATCAACTTTTAGCATAGTGGTAGTGAGAAGTAAAAATGCTATTTGATTTACTCACCACTATCATCACACTCTCATGGAACCACCATTTAGAAACAAATACCCAAAAGATGTCGTACAAGAATGCACAACTGAGAAGGACTGTTCCAACCTGATGCATATAGAACAAGGAGATTTAAGTATCATCTCTAAATGTCCAATTGAAACTGAGTTGCTTGTAACTTAGACATAGTAACTTAGACACTTCAACCAAATAACCAAATTTAAATTGCTGAATCTGCTGACATATAACAACCACCCAAAATTTTAAAATATAGTCTCAACATATTGAGATGATCATCATGTTCAATGTTCTCCATTAGCTGCATAATTTATGTTTCATTAAATTCTTTTTGATAAATAATCGCAAATTCATTAAAAAGCACAACCCAAGTATACATGAAGTATACAAGAGAGAAACCTAACAAGTAGTGGATAAGACATCTAAGAAAACATAAAAGTTCGAAAAACTACAATCGGAGGCAGGGGCCCAAAGAAAGTCTTAAAAGAATAAATTTTTTAATTCCACTAAGGTCCTCTCGTGGTCCTCAAAGCTACGATCATTTATTTCCCTCCATAAACACCACATTAGGCAAGGCGGCATCATCTTCCAAACTGCATCAAGCTGAAACCTACCCCCTGGCACTCTCCAGCAGGTAAAGAGATTTACCAACCTTCTAGACATAACCCAAACCAGCCCTACTTTGTTAAAGATAGTATTCCAAAGAGCACTTGCAATCTCACAATCCCCCTTCTTCTTAAACATGCAACACCACTCAACCATTAAATTCTGTGAGCGCATGAATTCTCATTTTGGCCTGTGTTATCCTCCACGTTCATAAGTATAACCTCTCTCAACAAACAGTATAATGCCATAAAAATCATACGATTAGAATCAGATGAACTTGACAGGCAGAGTACTCAAAGACCCTAAAATAAAAGCATGCTGTGTTACCACAAAAGACTACAAGGATATCAATGAAGAGCAAGTTGAGGTTGATAGCTTTAAGCCAGAGTAAGGCGCTAACAAAGATTACAAGGATATTCTTGCATATGTCAAACAAGCAAAAGAGTTTACGATATTTTTGCGTATGTCAACAAAAATTATATGATGATTATGCAATAGAAAAACCTAGATATTTCTGTAAACAGTTAGCCAAAATAGTTAAATCATCACCTTGAGATTTGGGACACGAACAATTTGAAGAACGGTGATTATTAGCACAATACCCTGATTTGAAGTGGAAAAAAAAAGGATGTTACTATGTCACCAGTTGGCCCTTCCTATTCGTTCGCAAACTATAATGAAGCTAAAAGATAAATGGAGAGTACTGCAACAATATAAAAAGGGAAATTAATAGAAACTTCTTACAAGGATATCTTGACCAATCCAAGCATAGGAGAACTTGCGGTTGACAGCCCAAACAACAGCAAATGCCACGCAGAAGGGGGAAATGGCCAGTGTCAGATATGACACAGCTCCAAAGAAGGGTACTTTAACAAACAGCTGTCCATAATGTTCAAACCATCTGAAACTATAATTGTTTAGTAGTCAGTTCCTGCTATGGAAGATCTACTGACAAAATATTATAAAAAGAACATATAACATAAAACACCAGCCCACTTTCCAACAAAATCCTTTCCTTTTCTTGTTTAAAAGATAATGACACTTGAATTTTATTCTCACATTATCATTAACCTTTGACTGTGCTTCTAAGCATATATATACATATATGCATGATATTCATCTTCAGCTATGTCAATAGGAAAGATGGCAGGCAAAACAATTTGCCCAACCTTCTATACTTCCATTGCTTAAACCCTAAAATAGGGTTTTGCCTTCCTACATCAGAAAAGGAGGAAGAAGATATTTACCATGACAACAAAGCTACCAAGCAGGTCTGCAGGCCCTGTAAGAACAAAGAGACTACAAGGTTCAGCATATATCTCCAAAGAATGTCCAGAATGATATGCAAATTGAATTCAAGAAACTCACTCTGCAATACTAAGGCTTTACATACAATTTTATTTGCTATCATTTCTATACAGTCAATCTTCTTTAAAAATTCATGAAGCTAAGGACTTCAGAATCATCTCATGATGAATAAGAAAAAAAACCTTAAGGCCTAATCTCAGAGGCTTGTAGCGTTAAGTGAGAGACTTACAGTTACATGAAATGGAAACTAATGCCTACAGGCTCACTTATACCTCAAGATCACACAAACCAAACTAGAGGTTTCACAAAGAAATAAAATATTCAGACAAAATTGACTGTAGACATTGATGCAAGGAGGGCTGCAGACCCAAAATGTAGGAAAAAGAGATTGAAAGGTTAAGCAAAAATACCAAGCTTTTGCAGGAAATGCTGGAATATACACAAGTAACAAATAAAATATGCTCAAGTAAAGAGTTGCTCTCATAATTTGGTTTCTAGAAAAGAAAAGCTCAGAATTTAGTTATGGTGAACCAGGCACAAATAAGAGAGAAGACAACGCACCTCCATCCCACCAATGCAAAACAGAACCACCAGAAGCTCAATAAACCATGTCGACATAAGTTTGTAAAGCATAACCAGGAAACATGAAGCAATCACAACGAAGAGAACTGCTGCTGTTATATTGATGTCCACAAAACCACTAGAACCAATAGTTTCCAAACTTAGGATTTCATCTGAACCATCCTGCAATCACAGCACAAATTTGTATATCAATTCAAAAAATCAGTCACTATTTCAGAAAGGACTGAAGCCCAACAAAAGAAAAGCCTCCAAAAATACCAAATAATGAAGATCTGGAAAACCAGAAGATAACCTTTAATAGCTTGTCCTGCTCAATAGCTGCTTCCCTAGCACTCCATGCAGACCAGTATGAGGCACATAAGATGGTACCAACAGCCATAAGCCATAGAAACACCTCTGCAATGTCAACCAGTGGACGCAGTGGAGAGTATAGCTGCACAGCCACTAAAAAAACACAACCGTGCATGAAAAAGTGTATACCAAAGAAATTAAAATGCTAGATCAAGTACTACCAAGCAAGGAAAATATTCCAAGCATAAAACTTCCCAGGAATGGAAAGGTATAACCAGTTGTCAAATTAAGTTAGATGAATACGTGAAAAATAAATGCATACCTGTGGAGTTCAGCAAATATTTTTCCAAATTTGCACCAGCATCTTGTGGAAGCATAACCACTGGTATACCTATCTGTAAATCGGTTTCAGTGTCTTCACAAACCATCTTGAAAAGTTCTGCAGAATAAAAGGCATATTTCTTACAAAAGAATCGTTCAATATGGTCATTTTGAAAATTGTTAACTACAATTAGGAGCAGTCATTACAGTGATGATTCCCTTTTAAGTACTTGGTACTGAACATTGCTTCCTATTACAACTGATCATCTTTTTTAGCAATGATTAGTGACATTATTTATTCCCATCACTAATCTGATATAATATGCATTTGATTTGATCACAAAAGAGGTTTTTTTTAATCATCCAATAGAAATACAGGAGTTAATACACTAACAATGAACACTAATCATTTTGCATTTTCTATATATTTAATTCCCATGATATAAAGAACAGGGCAACTCTAACATCAAACAAAATAGAGGATCTAGTTCATATAAACAAGGAATCTTTTAAAGACATTACAGATGACCACTTTCTTATTTGGGCAATGAACTGCTTTTGGGAGAAAACATTATCACTGTGCAGCTGAATGTTTCACACTAATTGCTATTAGATTTGGAATCCTTTTATATCTTACTCGAGAAGCATATAACCCACCAGTCTATTGACTTGTGAATCATCTTGGCTGCATTTCTTTACATCTTCAAAGACGCCACAGTTTCTTATTATTCTTTGATTTGTATGCGGAAACTTTCTTTGTGATTAACTTGCATATGTTGCTCAGATCGACACCTTTAAGCTATGATAAAATAAGAAATCAGGTGCAAGTAGAAGTGTACTGTTGGCTTATGCAAAATCACAAGCCTTACATATGACAATTTTTTTTTTCTTGAAGATCATGTTGACGAGGAGGTTGACTATAGTAGACGAGAAGAATTGTTTAGAAAAAAGTAGTATCTAACAGATTTTTATGACAGTTTTCGTGTTGATGTGTTAGGCAATATCACCAATCTTTTCAAGTTCCATGGGTTCACAAGCATGATGATCCAAAGTCACACAGGACATGACCTTTCCAAGCAATAATCTTATGGAATCACATACTTGAAGATACCGCAAATAAGCTACACCAGGGCCCAAGATTCATTAAGTTATAATAAAAAAAATTCACCAAAGCCTGATTATAACAATTTATACTCAAGCTCATTCCCGCCTCAAAGTTACATTGCTAGACAATGGTACTACAACAAACTCTTGGGGAAGTAGAAGGATTGGAAATATATGATTTTAAAAGAAGTAGAACTTTCAGTGAAAATAACACAAAAAGGGGCTGATCTTTCTTTGATTTCAAATCATTTAATAACTATTGAAGAACTTAAAACACTAGAACTAATTTGGAAGAAACAACATTTAAAATCTTAAGATTTTTGGAAGGAAATAAATGTAAGTATATTTGAGGATAAAACAGTACGTATGAAAATGGTACTCAAAACGCCTGATTTTTCTGACAATATAATAACAGCTATAGCAGAATTTAACATTCCCATAGCAGTGGAATTTAAAAGATTGCTCATCCCTGGCAGGCAGCAGGGACTTAGGGTTCAAGCAGGGATAAAAGTGAAAATAGTAGAGGACTATTGAATTGCAGTCTTCAGGGATCTCTTCATCCTTGCCAAATTTCCAATTGTCAATGAAAGGCATAGGTCAATTTTGGTGAAGAGGTCTCACTATATACAGTTTCAGCTATAATGAAAAAAATAATAAGGATCACTGGAAAAACGTTTGGCCCCCAAAATCTATTAATGGACTCCAATATGCAACCGCATATATACTTGCACATTTCTTATTCCGCTTCCTCTTTTTGTGAATACAAGATTCAAAAATTGGATTCATGCAACAAGAGAAAGGTTTCCCATTCCTTAGCCAAAAAGATATGTGGCCATTGAGGTCTTCTCTGTTCCTTAGGAGGTGGATGTTCCAGCGAGCCCTCTTTGCAGGGATAGAGAGGATATTTCTTCTGGGGCGGAGAAAACCCAGGTGGTGCGCCCTTCTTCCCCGGCGAAAAGTGTGATTCGACGTGGGTTCTTTGGTCCGAGAGCTGTCTCTCCCTCTTTGGTGGTATTGAAGGAGGTTTCCTTGTCCTCCAAGGGGAAGGACCCTACTCTGGAGATTGGATTGATGCATCGGGGGTTTCTAGGGTTGAGCTCTGTCTCCCTCTCTTTGCCGGTGGTCTCGCCTACTAGGGGGGTGGCTGAGCTGGGTATTCAGTCCCCTGCAGTTGCTTTACTACCTTCGTCTCAGGTCTGCTCTTCATTCTCAACCCTCTCCGATGGGGCGGCTGTGATGGAGTCTCGGAGGGAAAGTGGTACTCCCATCAAATCCTCTGTATCCACATCCCAACTGTGGTATACCCGAAGGGTGAAGGAAAAGGTCGCTAAGTAGCTGAATAAGAACAAGGACTTGCTTGCGGAGGCTGTGGGTGATATTCCTATGGTAGGGGAGGATAGGGTGCTTAATGCATTGAACCTCACTCCTGTGTTGGGGTTGTCTTGGGGAGGTGAAGACAAAAAGCTTCGGGATCTTTTTTCTGTCATTGATAAGAAGGAGCCCGAGGTTGAAGCTTCTGTTCCTAAGGTTAAGGGGATGAGGGAGCTCAAAAATCTGGATTACTCCATCTCTCCGGTGAAGGGCCAGCGGCGGCGGGGTTGGTTGGGGTCGAAAAATGCATTTTCTTTTCCTCCTGAGGTGCACTAGGGTTTCCCCTGAGGTGCATAAGGGTCCCCCGTGTTAGGGTGTTTGATTGGGTTTCTTGTATTCTTTTGGGTTTCTTGTTTGGTGGGTTTCTTTTGGGTTTCCTTTGTATACTCTTTGAGTACTTAGAGGCACTTTTTGCGCTTTTCTATATATAACACTTTAATTATCCAAAAAAAAAAGATATGTGGCCATAAAATAGGGATTATGCAGAACATAATTGACTGGGCAATAGAGTAGTGGAAACACCTATTCTTCCATATTTTGGACAATATGAACTATTAGTTTTCTTGAAAAAGAAGGCCTTTAAGTTTTAAGGAATCTAGGCTAAGTAATATACGGGATGAGGTGTCTTTGACTGCACTAGAACAGTGAGATGGACCACAAGTTCAAAAACTGTAACAAAAAAACAGAAGATACAAAGGCATATACCAGTACGGTTGTTTATTATGAGGATGGCCGAAGCATTAGCGGATTCAGCAAAATTTGCCTTATTTGTGAAACTGCAGTTTCCTCGGTGCACCAGTATGACCTTCCCTGAAAGCTACCAGAAGGCAAGGCACTCCATGTTATGAATCCATAAATAAAAGTATCAAATCTTACAGCTATCAATCATGCTTCACATGTGAGTCAATTTGTCTCTGTTAGAATCTAATTGAGGAACATCATGTAGATGGTTCAGAGTAAGAATACATTATTTTTGGGTGCGCTACAACAATCAGGAGGATCGGCTAGAGCAACTGTAGTATGATTGGCACGCTTTTCCTTTGATTCCAAGGTAAGGCCAAATCGAGCACCAACGCCAACATACTCTGTGCCTTCTGCGCTGTTTATCCAAGTTGGGACTTTTACCTGTGAAACAAAATTGGATCAAGCTTGTTATCTCACAGTCTATCATTATTCATTTATGTTTGACAAAAAAAGAGCGTAAAGATTGAAGCACTATGTGCATGACAAGCTTAGTCTCAGTTTCATTGCCAAGAAACAGAGTAAAGAAAGAAATTTTGAACAGTTGCGTTTGGTTCATAAAAACAATAAAATCCGTAGAAGTCAATCAAAGCTGTAAGAAGAGTTAGTTGAGTGAATTTTTTGCTTCCCCTTTTTCTTTAGTTAACTAGATTTATTTTGCTTCCACCAGAACAAAAGAACAGAAAATAAGGTTATACTTTTTTATTGAGTTTCTAGCAAATCAAAACTTTGAAGAGAAAAGAGCTTGAAATTTAAAATTCAGTGTGTTTTGAAAGAAGAATTTCACAATAGTAAATTAACATGAGTGACCAATCAAAAAGAAAATTAACATCTGAAAACTCTATGGGAGAGGGCTCAAATACTCAAAACCCACCAAGCAAACAATCTAAACTTTAAACAAAAGTAAGGCTCCTTGTTTTTGTAGAGGAATTAGTTTTCAAAAAGATAAAAGAAATTTAAGCTAAGCTGAATCCTCAAAGTATTCACCGCTGAAACCTCGGAAAGTCTTCTTGACTGATCCTGAAACAACGTTTTTATTTTTTCTTCTTCTTCATCATCATCTCTCTCTCTTTCTCTCTCTCTCTCTCTCTCTCATGAACCAATTGGGTATAAGAGAAAAGAAGCAGCAGCAAAAAAGAAAATGCAAACAAAAGGAAGATAAGGTTCTGATCGGCTGCCAAAAATGCAAACGTTGGTTTTTATGTATAGATGTCCCGTGTGTGTGTGTCGAAATCCTTTTTCTTTTCTTTTCTTTTTTTTACACAATATTGTATCCAGAAAACCGAAAATTCTGCTCAATTGAGCTCGAATTGAATCTGAATTTTGATTTTCCAGCACCCAAAACAACATAAACCACACAACCAAAAGAATTCATCGCTTCATTTCTCTCTTCTTTTCCCCATCCACCAGGCCTCCTCTAACTATTCACATCAACTGAACTGAGCATTTCATTTCCCAAAATCCAAATTGAAGTAAACCAAAGAATAAAAGAATTTCTCATTTCCTTCATTTTACTATTCAGCAACTAAACAAACAGCCAGAAAGTAAAGTAACCCCAAAAAAAAAAAAAAAAAACGGATCAACCAATTTGAATTTGTAGTCTCCGTCTTCCAACACACAATTAAAAAAAAAATCTCTCTTGATTCGAATCTTTACCATTCCATACTTTCCCTCCGTTTTCTCATCATCCAAACAGTAAGTCCGGGGATAGACAAAAAAAGAAAAGAAGAAAGGATAAAATACACGCAATTGAACAAACAACTAGAACTTAGGGCTTTTCTTCGTTTCGTACCAGCACAAAGTTGTTGTCGCAGCCAGGCCGCCTTGGAGTGTCCTCATCGTGGTGAACTATGTCTCCCGCTGATCCCAGAGACGCACTCAACACCAATACAACTCCCACAACACATAAAACACTCCGAAAATCCATTATCGATTTTCTCTTCCACAGTTTTGAAGAAGAAAGCTAGGGTTTCAAGAGAAATATATATAGAGAGAGAGAGAGAGAGAGAGAGAGAGAGAAGCCGAGGAAGAAGAGGAAATGTGCAGATGAGAAATATCGCCCCCCAGAGTGGAAGCTTTCCTTTCCTCTCCTCTCCTTTCTTTCTCTTTCTCTCCTTTTTTATTTTTATTTTTATTTTTATTTATTTATTTATTTCTTTTTATTTTTCTCTCACTACTTTGTCGTTTGTAGGATGGACATGGAAAAAACGCCATGTCGTGACCGTTGAAGGAAGCCTTAGTTTCCTCTTCACCTTTTCAAGTGGCCTGGGATGATTGGCAAGTGTAAGACGAGGTGTGGGGCGCGTGTGCTGGACGGTCCCTCGTTGGCGGGAAGCTCCCGCCGAAGCTGGCTCAGCTTCCTCCAAATCCCGTGCATGCACGTTGGCGTTTAATTAATTAATTAATTAATTGTTCATCAAAAATACACTTTGCGTCCGCAAACAATCATCAAGTACATGAGATTGTACCAATTATTAACCATCAATCCAAATTACTTTGGGATTTGAACCCCTCTCTGTCTCACTATATACACATATATATATATATATATTACAAATATGTGATAAAAATATAACAAGATTTTTTTTGATTAGTTATATGGAAGGAGTAATTTTGTTTTTTTATTTTTTAAATAAATAAAAATATTTTCATAATATAACTAATTAAATATTTTTCAATTCATTTAAATTAAAAAATTTAAGCTAGAGAGGATCATAATTCAATAAAAATGTCATATATTCTTAAAATTTGAGTGTTAGAACAATAAAAAAAATCCATTAATACATGTAAATTTGAATAAATAAAAATTCACTATTCATGTAATATATATTGTATTTCACATAAATATTTTAAGTGAAATGGATATAAACTATTTTATAATTTATATTTTATTTTATTTTATTATATTTAATGATATATAATGTTTTATTATAAAAAAAAGAAAAATAATAATAAAAAATCATACGGTCGTATTGATTAGAGCGAGAATTTAATAAAGGGAGAGAATGAGAGATTATCATTCGATACGGTCGTGTGATAATTGATAACCTTGTCCACTTTTCATCGGTGTAGTTGGTTAAAGGAAAAGCGCGTGGGAAAATAATTTTATTCTTCTTCAAAGGTCACCGGCTACTGCTCGAAAAAGTCTGAAGCTCCGTAAGGACCGTACGGCGGAATATATTGGCAAGTGAGCCAAGCCTATACTAAGCTTTTCTGAGCGTTGCACGCGTCAAGAAATCTAACGGCGGGTGTGAAGGTCAAAGGTCAAACTATTGATATGAGGCAGTGGTTGTTTGACTTGGTGTTTGAGCTCAGAGAAGTTGAGCGCATAGGAGCATGATATTTTCTTTAAGCATAACGCATACGGCACTACGAGGTTGAGAGTAAAGTAGGGCCCTCACATGGTACAACCTAGTGGCCACACATGCACCAGCCTTAATGGTGGAATAACACGTGCGGTGATTCACATGATGTGTGGACCCTACTTGGGGTTTATCGGATAGCCTCTACTCCACTACACTTCCTCGCCATGCACCCCTTTTTTTTTCCTCTTTTTTTTTTTTTCTGTTTTTATTTTTTTAATTATTATTAGTTATAAATTACAATTAATAAGTATGTGTCCACAAGCGCAGTTGTTGCTTTGTCTCTTCCGATATTGCTGTCTATTAGTTTTATTTTTTATTTTTTTTTGTATTTTAATTTGTTTTTAAAATTTTTTTATAAGAGCTTTATACTCTGTAATGTAATAACTTTATACTCGTGATTTTTTGTATGAAAAAAAAAAAGCATGTGCGTTTAAACCTTCAATTTGAAATGACAATAAAGTCAATTTCAAATGTCTCTAAGTCAAACTTAATGCGAAACTAATTCATGTGTATTTAATAATTTTTTCTTATGATATTTTTCTTTTTGCATTTAAAAAATGTTTTGACGTGACATAAAAAATATTTTGAGTTTTTTTTTTGCAGTATTTTGTGTCGAAAAGTTATTTATTAATGTTTTTACTAAATGTTCTTTTTGTATTATATTCAAAATTAAAGTGACTTTTAAAATTACCATTGCATATGTGATCAAATACTAATTTTAAAGACCTGAAGAGAACACAAGATTTATCTTTATTATTAAAATTATTTCATTTTTATTATATTTAAACTGAAAACTTTATTGTAACAATTTTATATGTCTCCCAAATTCCATGTTGGCTTTCGCTTTTTCTTTGGCCGTTCAACAAATTGAAGGTAATGTAAAGGAAAAAGTAAACTTTACTCCTAAAGTTTGAGGTGATTTTTAAATCAACTTTCAATGTTTTAATTTTTGTAATGTATTTTTCTAATTTTTAAATTTTTGCAATTTTACTAATTTTATTTCAAACTTTCTATATTGTCCCCTTTTTTTATATAAAAAAATGGGGTGGTCATAGGCAATCTGATTATTTTTGTACTCTTTTTTTTTTATAAAAAATAAAAAAATTATGAGCAATATAAAAATTTTGAGATAAAATTTATCATATTATAAAAATTAAAACATTAAAAGTCGAATTAAAAATCATCCTAAGTGTAATTTTTCCTAATATATATTAATTTCTTGGTAGGAGTATCCAAACATGTTTTGAATGGGTCAACCAAAAAACCCATGAGGAGCAGTCAAACAATTAAACAACTCCCACCAAAAAAGGAAAATAATAAAGAAATCCTAGAACAACTGTCAGCGGTGACGTAAGTTTTATTAATTAATTCGTAAATAGAGCACATTTAATGACTCTCCCTTCTGCTCAGAGAATGGCGTGTAATTTTAAGAATGCATATAAGAATTATATACTTTATTAAAATATGCGTAAAAGTTAAAAGTACCTCAATCTGTTGTGTTTGAATTTCTTCTTTTCTATTTTTGCGTGTCAACATGGTAAAAAAAAATTAAAAGACAAGTAAGAATTTCATATATTTTAAATACGTGTCAATTTAATTTATTTAAAATTATACGCATTTTACACGTATCGTAATTTAATAAACCAAAGTAAAAGAAAATACTCCAACTCAATTATGCCAAAAGCTTTGTTCTAAAAAAGACTCAATGAGCTTAACAATTCCATCAAAAGCTGTTACTTTTTCTTCTTTTTTTTTGGCTTGTTTTTTAAAGAGATGTTAGTACAAAGGGATGAAAAGAATGAAGATAATTTAAACTATTAACCTCTGCTCTATGAGAAGGAAAGTGACTAAACTACCCTTAAGGACTTTCTTTCTGCATGTTTCAGGTAAGACATGGGTAGCTTTTGAAAGGTTCACAGGACTTTGAAGTTTGAACTTGGACTTTTCATATGCATGCCATTGGAGCTTTTCAACAAAATAGGTGGACCATTCACAGCATTTTGGGCATCAAAATACTGGTGAAAGGTTTTTGAAGCAAACAAGTATTGCAAATGTTTAAACCAATCATAGAATTCATCAATTAAACTGCACATCAATAAGGGTGTCAATTCGTGTTCGAATGTCATCGAGACATCAATATAAGACTATATATGTCAACTCAACTTATTTAAATAGGTTAGACTCATCAACCTTAACTCTCTAATTTTGTATCAGGTTCATAGATGATAGATCATATCAATGCATGAGTGTTAGTCTTATATAGTTTAATAGTAATATTCATTTTCCAAGTAAGTGAGGTTTAAGCTCGTACCCATGTAGCGGAGAGATAGGACAAGTGGACTATTTTGATTGGTGTCAAATTGTATGATACGAGTTTATTGTTCGGTAGGTTAATTGAACCAGAATTCCTTACAATTAAAACTTTTTTTACAATTACCCGCTCAATTGTAGAAAACGAACAATTGAAAGAGACGTAGTAAAATTCACTTGTTGGAACAAATGATTGTTTGCTTAGACTTTGTAAAAGAAAAGCATTTCATCAATTGCAAGGTCAAATAAGCTATGTTGGTAGGGTTTTTGTTGGTTGGTATTGGTCAGCAAATGTAGTTTAGTTTGTGCACCTTTTTATTATTCTTCTGTAGAAAGGGGGTCACCCCTACATGGAAGTCAATTATAATTATTAGGAGGACCATCAATTATTAAGAGTACGATATTAGGAGTACAATCAATTATTATGGGTAGTATATCATTAGAAAAAAATTTATATTCAAAAGAATCCTATCTCTTTAGCAAGGGGAACCAGTCATATATTCTCTTCTTGGGTGCAAGCTTCATGATTGTGACAAATAAAATAATAAGAAGACTATTTTTAACTCATAAAAGTCCTAAATGGCAAAAGGTTACCGGCCACATTCGTAATTGCTGTGGCTCCACCTATTAATGAGGCATGTGGCATCTTGCCATCTAGGACTTTTATAGGCCCAAAATGATCTTTTTATTTCACTATGGCATTTCTCTTTGCAAAAACTACATAAAATTAAATAAATGGCACTATAATATCGTAAAAAAAATAAAATAAAATTCTAAAAGAAAAAAATAAAATTTGAAAGTTCAGCTTATGTGAGGAAAGTAGTGGGTTGGGCTTAGGCTCATGTCCAAACCGAGAGATCCAAAAAAAAAGTATATAATGGGCCGGGCGTACGAACTTGATCGGCTTCAACCAATTAAATAAAAAGANTTGCTGTGACTCCACCTATTAATAAGGCATGTGACATCTTGCCATCTAGGACTTTTATAGGCCCAAAATGATCTTTTTATTTCACTATTGCATTTCTCTTTGCAAAAACTACATAAAATTAAATAAATGGCACTATAATATCGAAAAAAAAAAAAATTCTAAAAGAAAAAAATAAAATTTGAAAGTTCAGCTTATGTGAGGAAAGTAGTGGGTTGGGCTTAGGCTCATGTCCAAACCGAGAGATCCAAAAAAAAAGCACATAATGGGCCGGGCGTACGAACTTGATTGGCTTCAACCAATTAAATAAAAAGAAAATTACAGTATTGGTCCTTGTAGTTTAGCTATTTTTGAAATTATTCAGGATAATTTTTGCATTTCTGACCAATTGACCATATCTATTCAAATTTCGTCCTTCTGTTTTCAATGCCCATACAATTTGGAGAGCGTCACCTCTAGCACGACCTTCTAGCCTTATTAAAATATTCTCAATTTTGAAACCTCTATTCGCCCTGAGTTATGTATTTAAAAATCCAATTTTAGACTAGCTCATCCAGTGAATCTTCAACTCTTGCTCCTAACGTTCTCACCAAAATTTCCGCATTACGGAGTTTATGTCTTGACATAATGAATCTCATTTTTTGCTTGTGGTAGCAACTCCACCTTCCAATTATTTGTCTTGTTCCATATTTATGTC
Organism: Carpinus fangiana; assembly: GCA_006937295.1. Classification (NCBI taxonomy): domain Eukaryota; kingdom Viridiplantae; phylum Streptophyta; class Magnoliopsida; order Fagales; family Betulaceae; genus Carpinus; species Carpinus fangiana. Next base: position 55,843,227 of record CM017321.1, read on the forward strand.
CTTTGTGGTTTTAAAAGGTTTGGTCTGAGACTTTTCACTCACTGCTTGCAATCCCAAATCCCAAATATTTATGTAGATTACACTCAAGATATTTGAAGGATTTGTCCCTTAACCTCTTGACTAGTGTTTTTGCTAAAGAAAACAAAAGTTTTATCCTTATTTAGCTTTTACCCTTATGCTTTCTCATAAACTTCTAGCAACAGTTGTAACCTGCACCATTCAAGAGAATTTATTTTTGCAAAATAGAAGACTATAGAAATTAGGTATTTAATTTTTTTTATGGATTTTTTTTTTTTAATTATGATTCATTAATTGTGGGCGTTTTTTAAATTACTTATTTACCATGATTATGGGTCTTAATTAAAGAATATGAACAATAATAAGGGCTTTAATTTTTTTTAATAGAATTTTTTTTATTAATATTTCTTAACTAAGGGCCTTATTGAATTGGGGCCCTAAGCGACCGCCTAATCTGCCTAGTTGATCGAATCACACACTTCCCAGCTATGTTGTGATTTTGTTTTCCTTGCTTTGTTAACGGCCAAGTGACACTAATCGTTTCCTTTTAACTTGTTTAAATAAAAAAATAAAATAAAAACTCATTTTTCTAGTCCTTTTTACCACATGGTAAAACTATAGGGTAAACCTGACTGGTGTGTGAAGTAATAAGTAATAGAATCAAAAGGCACGAACAATGTGTAAGTGATACAGACAATATTTTCACTTTTTTCAAAGCACGAATACTATGCTATGGTGTCACATGTATAACTAACAAGTAGTGAAATGTGCATGATATTGGTGTTTAAATAATGTTTCTTTTTATTTAATGTATCGCTCGTTTCTTTCTTTTTATATGTTAATCTTTGTTTGTTATTCTCTAGATTATGTTGAAGAACTTCATAAATTTACTATTACAAAGCGTTGAGATATTTGACGCAACCAAATCTACATTACAAATGGGAATTGACATTATCGCACAATCACACTGGTAATGTATTGGCAGCCTTGTGTGCATCGAGACCTCATGTCACTGACCTCGCCACAGTAACTTGGAAAACAGTGGATGTTTGTATGCTCATGAGCTTCCAAAAGGTCATCCCCAAGGGAGACTCGCTCGAAGTGGTTAAAACTTTGCAGGGAGAGGGTTGCTGTTGGAGCAAGTTCGACACTATGATTAATGACGCAAAGACAATCCTCAACAATTTTCAGGAATGGCAAGCCTGCCACACAAAGCGCATGGCCAACACTGCTGCTCACTTGCTTGCAAAATATACACCGCTGCTCGCTTGCAAAATTTGGGTTCATTGCTAATGAAGATCATATTTGGCGGGACGACTTTCCCTCTTGTATTATTCATCAAGCTGTAATATCTAATAAAGGATTGTTTTGAGCCTTAGTAATGGAATACAATTTCAAAAAATAAAAAGTAGAAAATCTACATTACAAATTTTTGCAGCATTTTATTGACTATGCTAAGGGTTCGTTTGGAAGTGCAATTTTAAAAATTGCGTTTTTTAAATTGGTACTTTTGTTTTTATGTCATATGATATTTTACGGTTTTTTGTTTATTTTATTTTATTAAAAGAGATTTTTATTTTTATTTTTTACATACCTTTAACCATTAATGAAAAGTTAGATAGAGATGGATCGAATTTTTTTGCTGAGCTTATTTAATTAATGGAACCCAAAAAGGAAGAGCGAGCGAGACAGAGATTTGAACTTTGAAGCATACATGTAACCCCTAACAACACGCCCATGAACCTGTCTTCTCTAAAGATAATGGAATGGCTAGACATGACTTGGTCCAGAAACTCGTGGTGGGCGATTTCTCCTTCCACAACTCCTCTCCCTTTGCGAAGCTCTTGGATTCGTGCGTCAAATCGAGGTCGGTGCGGGACACGCGCCTCATCCACGCCCGTATCGTCAAATCCCAGTTTTCCTCTGAAGTTTTTATCCAAAATAGGCTTATCGATGTCTATGGCAAATGCGGTTGTTTGGACGATGCACGCAGAGTGTTTGATCGAATGCTTCAGAGGAATACTTTCACTTGGAATTCGATTATAAGTGCGTTAATAAGATGGGGTTTTCTTCATGAGGCTGTGCAGGTCTTTGGGTCGATGCCTGAGCCAGACCAGTGCTCGTGGAACTCAATGGTTTCTGGTTTTGCGCAACATGATCGTTTTGACGAAGCCTTACAGTATTTTAGTAAAATGCATAGGGAGAATTTTGTGCTTAATGAGTACTCCTTTGGTAGTGCTCTTAGTGCCTGTTCGGGCCTGATAGATTTGAAAATGGGTATTCAAATTCATGCTTTGGTCTCAAAATCCTGCTACTCGTCGGACGTTTATATGGGTTCTGCTCTTGTTGACATGTATTCCAAGTGTGGGAGTGTGGCTTGTGCTCAAAGAGTTTTTGATCGGATGAGTGAACGGAACAGAGTTTCTTGGAACAGCATGATTACATGCTATGAGCAAAACGGTCCGGCAAATGAAGCTTTGGAGGTTTTTGTGAAAATGATGGATTGCGGGATTGAACCAGATGAGGTCACTCTAGCTAGTGTGGTCAGCGCTTGTGCGAGTTTGTTGGCAATTAGAGAAGGTTTGCAGATTCATGCTCACGTTGTGAAAAGGGACAAATTCAGGGATGATCTTGTTTTGGGAAATGCATTGGTTGATATGTATGCAAAATGTTGTAAAATCAAAGAAGCTAGATTGGTTTTTGATCGGATGCCAATTAGGAATGTGGTGTCTGAAACCTCTTTGGTGAGTGGGTATGCAAAGGCAGGAAGTGTGAAAGATGCAAGGTTAATGTTTACAAACATGATGGAACGGAATGTCGTGTCTTGGAATTCACTTATTGCAGGGTATACACAGAATGGGGAGAATGAAGAGGCGCTTGGGCTCTTCCTCCTCCTAAAGAGAGAATCCATTTGGCCAACCCATTACACCTTTGGGAATCTACTCAATGCTTGTGCCAATCTTTCGGAACTGCAGCTGGGTAGACAGGCTCATGGTCACGTTTTGAAGCATGGATTTCGCTTTCAATCTGGAGAGGAGAGTGACATTTTTGTGGGGAACTCTCTCATCGACATGTACGTGAAATGTGGATCAGTTGAGGATGGGAGCCGGGTATTTGTAAATATGGTGGAAAGGGATTGCGTCTCTTGGAATGCCATGATAGTGGGATATGCACAAAATGGTTATGGAACTGAAGCTCTTCAAATTTTCCAGAAAATGTTGTTATGCGGAGAGAAACCAGACCATATCACTATGATCGGTGTTCTATGTGCTTGCAGTCATGGGGGGTTGGTTGAAGAGGGGCGTAATTATTTCCACTCAATGAGAACGGAGCATGGTTTGACGCCACTGAAGGACCATTACACATGTATGGTTGATATACTTGGTCGAGCTGGATGCCTCGATGAAGCAAAGAGTTTGATAGACACAATGCCGATGCAGCCTGATGCTGTTGTCTGGGGATCTTTGCTTGCTGCTTGTAAGGTCCATAAGAACATTATATTAGGGAAGTATGTGGCAGAGAAGCTCTTGGAGATTGACCCTTGGAACTCTGGACCTTATGTACTTCTCTCAAACATTTATGCTGAGCTTGGCAAATGGAGGGATGTTATGAAAGTTAGGAAGCAGATGAGACAACAGGGAGTAATCAAGCAGCCAGGTTGCAGTTGGATTAAAATCCAAAGTGATTTGCATGTTTTCATGGTGAAAGATAAAAGGCATCCTCAGAGGAAGGAGATGTATTCACTTTTGAAGATGCTCACGGAACAGATGAAGAGAGCTGGGTATGTGCCAGATGCTGGCGTTCATGATACTGGCGATGAGCAGAGTGAATCTGAATTTATCTCCTGTGACAAAGAGGAAATGCCAGCAGATCTGCTCTTGGTATCCATTTTACCAACATCTGATTGATTCTTTTCCTCAATTTACAGAAACTCAAAAACTAATCTTACAATTAAGCATTAGTTACCCTCATCTCCATGGAGGTTTAGGAAGACGACATACACATCCCCTCTAGCTTGGAGAATTACACAGAGCCTGGAGGAGGGTCAGTATAATTAATTGTTGGGGGGCATATCATATGTTTAGTTGGCCAAATCAGGATATTGGTGGACAGAACTAACAGCCTTTGGCAAACATGCTCCTCTGTCTGCAGTTGCATCAATTGGGCCAGCTATGTTGCAGTTATATGTGCCATGTCATGATATGATTCTGGGAGCTGCTTAAATTAATAAATTAATTATGGTTTTAATTTACTTAAAAATTTTTACAGTTTTGGAGTGTGTTGGGTTTTCAGTTTTTCACAGTGAAAAGTTTCTCTTGTTTATATACAGAACTGTACTGTCACATTTTGTACCGTCCACCAAGCATGTACAAACAAAAACACAAACCATAAAGAGAAGAAGAAAAAGAAGAGCCTGGTGAATATGTGTTAAGAGAGAGAGAGAGAGAGAAAGGCCATGTTTGAAATATTGCACATGAAAACCAACTTATCATTTTAGTACAATCTGGTGGCAGAAATTACTCCTTTATTATTATTATTATTATTGTTCATCTTTGAAATTGCTCTTGATAATGAAAAGAAATTTAGAAATTTGATGTTTTTGAATACCCATCTTAAGCTTTTGAAATGCATAATGTAGTAATCTATTTATGAAAAAAAATGTTTTTCAAACCACTTGTGATAAAATGATTAAAATTTTGGCCAAAAATTATTTAAATATAATTTCATGGTCAATTATCTTAGCAAAACAATGGCCAGCTTGGTGATGGGTTTCCCCGAGAAAACATGACAAAAAAGCACACAACCTTGAGATATTATTAGAGGTAAACAAATCTAACCAGCATCTCTAGGGACATGGTGTTACAATTCTCCTCCATATATTTTTCTTCTCATCATGAAAATTACATGCTATCACATAAAATTAAGGAAACATAAGATACTGTGTTAAATATACAAAGGAATTAACGTGTTGTATAAGAGTGAGCTATTATACACAAGGATCAACATGCCGTGTAACAGGACTGGAGCTGTGTATGTCTTGTCTTGTGTACAAGACGATGACGAATTATGTGGCTGCAAACTCTTGTATCCAATAGATGAACGAAAAAAAAAGTGAAAAGACAAACTTTTGCTTCTTTTTTCTCTAAGTATAAACCATATGTAGAACTAAAAGAAAGAAAACAACAATGGTTTTTCAATGCTGTTGCAGCCACTCCTGTATGGCAGAACGAAGAGCGTGGTTTGGGACAAGATTGCAGTGTTCAAGCTTCAAATTTGTCATAGGTGAAGTATCATGCCCACTATCCAGCCATCCTCTCAAAGCCTCTGCTTCATAAGTAAAACCGTCTGCTGCCACATGCGGATCTTGCATTACTTCCTGCAAGTTTGCAAATATGGATTGCATTTCATGTGATGATATAATCAATTAAAGAGTTTCCTTTATGAAACGTTTCAGATCAGAAGTATATTCCTCTTATTAGACTGAAGTCACTGAAGTGTTACTCGGATGTGGTCACTACAAATAATATGATAGTCCAAGATATATTGAAAAATATTAGGAACAGCAGAACCTACCTGGAAAATGGGGCAAATAAAATATGGAGGAGGCTGGCAAGACTCTCCAGGACCTAGCCGGAATGAAGACGAGCCTCCGCATGAAGCCCTCATTGGTTCAAGTACCCTCCAGACATCTGAAACAAGGTCTGGCCGGTTCCTTCGATTCATCTCACAACACCTTAATGCCAAACGAGCCAACTGTTCAGCCTGCACAAATGGCCAATCCCCAGCCAAAGGATCCAAGAGGGCTTTCAAATTTCCAGCATCTAATGCATATCGCACTTCCTTTGTTATCCCCAAGGCTGACATCCCTGTCAACAACCGTAATAATATAATTCCAAAAGAATAAACATCTGACTTTGGAGTAAGCTCTCCTGTAGAAAGCAACTCAGGATCCATATATGCAAAAGTGCCCTTTGGGTCGGTCCTCCAGAAGTCAGTTGAGTTGTCGTTTGAACTTTGATCATGAGATAATAATCGACAAATTCCAAAGTCACTAAGTTTACAAACAAAGTTAGCATCAAGGAGAACATTGGCGGGTTTCAAATCACCATGTATTATGTTGTTAGGTTGACACGAGTGAAGAAAGATGAGGGCAGAGCACAACTCTGCAGCTATGCGTATTCGAATTTGCCATGGTAACGGGGGACTATTGTCTTTGCAGCTAAGCCGATCTTCAAGGCTTCCATTTGAAAGGTACTCATAGATAAGAGCCCAAGCTTCTGGGCAGGCTCCAACAAGTATAACCAGATTGGGATGTCTCAATTTACTCAGTACATCAACCTGAAATACAACCAAGACCAAGCAAAGTCAACAATGCCAAACTTCTGATCAAATTCAGTTTCATTCTTAAAGTCTGGATTTACAAATTTTTTTTCCCTATTCCTTTTTTTCATATCCTTTTTTAAATTGTGGAAGAATAATGTTCTGGAGAATTTGGTTAAAAAAAAGAAGGAAAAAAAGAAAAGAAAAGCAAAATGTTGAATAATAATGACAATTTAAGTCCCCAAAAGAGCAGCAAATTTTTCAGTAGTACTCATAGTATACTTCAAGTCCAATTCTTAGTTTCTCCAGACCCTCACATTTTTATACATTATAAATGTGAAAAATTGTCGCCATTACTATAGGCATCATTAAGGCTCAATTTGGACAACCTAGGTTATTTTCCAGTCAAAGCAATGCTCTTTACAACACTAGGGACAATAACTTAAGTTTTTTTAAAAGTGCAAACTGTTCACCCCTAGAATGCCAGAACGCTTCCCCCTGCTCCCCCCCTCCGGCAGCCAACCCCCTATACCACCCATATCATCCACCCAACCTTGTAGCCCTCCTCATCCCTAGCACTGCCACCCTCCGCTGCGCCACCTCTGTGTAACCTTCCTCTCCCACCAAGCTCCCCACCCCCCAAAAAGGCAACACGTGACTCCCATCCTCCACCCTTCAAGTCCTTACTAGCCGTTTTTGCTTTTGTTTTTGTTTTTGTTTTTTTTTTTCTTTTTCTCCATTGAGAAATTGGGTTATTCATGGGGTCTTGGGCAGATAGCTAATGATTGTATGCAAACGATTTTCATGTCAACCAATCAAACACTAAAAGTGTTTTACAACACCATTTTTGGGTCTCCACCAAACAATAGAAAACAAGTGGTTTGCTAAGCAAATACTTCTCAGAAAGTATATTACATTCAAACAAACACAACCTTAGTGTAGCATCAAAGTAGTTACAGTCAATTGCTAATTAGAATTGTATTTATGACTGCAAAATGGGACATGTTCAAGTATAACATAATAAATTATGAAGATACGATATAGAAAAAAAAAAAAAAAAAATGACAATTGAGAAACCATCACCAATCAATACTTTTGTTATCTAATGCCAAAAAATATAAAACAATATTTAGGGCAACAGACCATCATACATCCATTCATTAAACAGGGTGCAAGTTCACTTAAGCAAATGGTATTGATGATACCTACTTCATAAATTTATTATTAGCTTAGCTGAGGCATTGTTATAGTTTATAATACTGCAAACACCGTTAAATCCAACTAATAAACTTTACCAATAGGGTCCTAGTACTGGACGTAATAATAACATTGTGCATAACAATGATATTCATAAAGATTTAGATTTCCAAGTCTCTAGATAACAAAAACAGCAATTGGCCCAATAAACTATGCATTCAGTAAATGATTCAAGGTATCTCCCAATAAATACACAAAATCCAAACCATCTCACCTCCTGTTGAAATTCTGATGGGCCTTGCAAGCTATGGGGTTGTAGCATTTTTATAGCAACCTGTGTGTGACGCAAAACACCTTTATGAATGCTCCCGTATCCTCCTTCTCCAATCTTCAGAGATGGATCAAAGTTTTCAGTTGCTTCCACAAGTTCTGAGAAAGAGAACACAGAGAAGAACTGAGGCATATGTGTGATTGAGGCCTCTCCTTGTTTCTTCCTCAGCTCCTCGGCTTCTTTAAGTGCACTGTCACGTTCTGCCTGCAACTCCTCTCGCTCTTTTTTATAAGTTTGCAAGAGTTGGACAGCAGAGACAATCTTCTGCTCCAACTCCTTTACCATCTGTTCAGATGCTGCAATTTGCCTCTCCACTGATGATTTTTGATCTTGGGCAATCCGTAGTTCTTCCATGACTTTGTCACACTCATTTTTCCTCTTTCCAAGTTCTTCTCTTTCTTTCGATAGTGCTTCCTCAATTTCTTTCCTTTGCTTCAACTCCTCAAGATATAATCTTTCTGATGTGTTAGCCTGTAAATTACATAAAATATTGACATTTTCAAGTTTATACTCCGAGATATTCCATAAAAGCAATTTAATGCAATTGAAGACGATTCGCACCCAGTTTGAAATGTCTAATAATGATGGGTCTAGATCGTGTTATATATGCTTCACCTCTTTCTTATCCTAAATATGCTCAAGGTATGTGATGGTCAAGTGCAAAGTGTATAATATGTAGACAATTTCACTCCATAGGACATAACTATCAACCATTCTTTGACGTGTTAATTTCTACCCAAAATATTAAAGAATTTCTTCTCTCCCCCATTTTTTTGGTCTTAAAAAATATTCACTTTACAATCCACAAAGAAAATGATCTCCATATTAAATTGTGATGAAGAAATACAAAGGTTATAACAAATTTACCCTCCGTATGGCACCGATGGCATCTTTTTCAGCTTTCCCACGATTGATAGTCTCTTGAAAAGCATCTTGCCTCGCATTTTTGGCATCTGCCATAGCTTTTTCAAGTTGGTCAAAAAGAATGTCATCTATACTTTCATCCTGCAAAAATCCAACAATTGTTAAAAATCTTTTGTATATTTTGGTCAATGATGGATTCAGTTGACTAAAATGAAATGGAAAATGATTCTTACAAATTCCAAACTCACAATTTAAAACATGCACATCTCCCAAAAAGTTTGGCACATACCAGTACACTGGGAGGAGAAGAGTGACGTAGATCCTCTTCAAACTGAGGAAGTGCACTTGACTCAATCGCATTCTCACTTCCCTCAGCCCCCACATATGGAACCAGAGCTACGTCACTAGAAGAACACGTTGAGTAACCAGAAACCTGGGAAAGACTTCTTCTAGATACCCTATCCCATCCATACAAACTCCCTTCTGCATCCGACCTACTATCTGGAGTTGAAAGCCCTTCTGTATTATCTGGGGAAGAAGCACCTATTGTGCTCCCTCCATATTTCTCAATAGTCGCAGACCTTACTCTTCGCAATAGATCTTGAACTGGATTAGAAAGTTCTACCCGATTTATAACAGATTGTGATCTCAAGCGGTTTGACTGGCCAATTTCAATGTTTGGACTCGCTTGTGGCAATGAAGATACGACCTCCATATCAGATCCATGTAAACTACTTTCCCTGTTTCGACATGGAATTTGTATCAGTTATCATGTTGGGAAGTAAAGGATAAGTTGAGTTCACTTGCAGAGAATAAAATCATCAAAATCAGGTGATGATTCAAAATTTTGAAGCCACTTTCAAGGAAAGAATTTATAGTGGTTTGAAGTATACAATTTCCCTAATTAATAACTGATCAAGTATTTTGTACCCATAGAGTTGTTAAAAAGCTTAAAAGCTTCTCCATTGGGAATACATTCTTTATTTAATCACATATTTCCTCAAAGTATCGGCACACATCATTGTGAATGCAATAAGACATAAGCAAACCTGGAGTGGATCAGGTGCTCCTTGCAGACAAATCGAATGTGACAGAACACAGGTGCTTGTTCGCGTACATAGATGGCTTTCTTAGACCTGAGGTCCACCATTTTCCTGCAATTTTAAGCAGTAAGGTAAACAACTTTTACTTTTTGATCTTCCTATAGTGCGTCATTTTTTATCTGCATTAATGTATCAGCCCACAGCTTATACAGTTAGGACCCATCACCCATCTGTTCATGCTGACTGAACAAAAATACAGCATCAACCTTCTTACACACATCCTCATCTTCTGCAACCCCCAGTGAGGCTTGCTCTATCCACTACATAAAGCATCCATCAGAATCACACAATTGCTACACCATCTCGTAACGGACTAAAACGAACAATGTGATTAAGTACATGAAAAAAGTCCTTATGTGGTTTTTACCTTGAATAATGCTTGTCTGCAGCTGCTCCCATGACGAGCTGCCTGATTCCATGCTGAGAGATGAGTTCCACAATTCCCTTCTCAATAGAATCCATTTCAATATGTAGTTTATCTGGCCGTACCTACATTAAAAAGTTAACATAGTCAAAACAAATCAGCAAATTCAACTACTCCAATCCATCAGGCCGTATATGATATCCCCAACCTCAATGCTTATATCCTATCATGCATAACTATTGTAATGACACAAAAACATTTAGCTTCATAGTCTTCATATCCAGTTCATGATAGAACCTAAAAAAGTTATTTTGTTTCCTAAAACAAAATGGTCACTAAGGCAGAATAACTAGAAAAAAAAAAACAAAAACAAAAACACCAGCAAAATTGTAAATAAAGAGATAAAGGACGTATTTATACCCCCTTTCGAAGGCAGATACGGACATACTCATCCAGGATCTTATGCATATTTTGCCTCTCAATTTCCCTGTAAGCATTGACTTCCTGTTCCTTCAGTGAGCTTGCTGGAAATTTTGTTCCCACTAAATATCAAGAAAAAGAAAATACATAATAAGTTCCAGAGGAACTAAAAACCACAAAATATGCAGGCAACTTGAAGACAGAATGATTTATCAAAATCTCAGTCAACTAGGTGAATGAATATAGATTCTTCACCTAAGTTTCATCAAATCACCAGAATATGAGTTCAAACTTGCGGCCAGTTCAATAAAATTAAGATCAAACAATTTTTCTGGAAGTTCTAGTGAAATTTCCCGAATTTAATTATCCTCAGTTGTGACCAGTTTTTTTTCCAAGTTTTCTCCCAATTCAACTCAAGGGACTAATCTTCCCCTCTCTCTCTACAAAACAATAACAGCTACCTGCAAATCCTAAAAGAACATTCATCAGAAAGCAACCACACGTGCGTATGTGTGTGTGCTTATACATACATACATATATATGTGTGTATACTGTGTACATATATATGTGTGCGCGTGTTGTAAACTTACTCAAGGGTATCTTTTGTGCAGGCTGATGAACATGAATGATGCAAAGTTTCTTGCCTCCAGAGTACCTATAAGCCCATTCCACGATTGATTTGCCCTCTTTCACATCTTTCCCCACCGCAACATGTATTAGATTATCAATTATGCGCGCCACCGGTTCCTCTGCAATTTCTTGCCTACTGGCCATAATTCCTGAAACCCTAATATCATGTACTCTTGAGGAATCAACCCGTTGTCTGATTGCAGGCGCATGACTCACCACAGCCATCATAACATGTACCGGATAACTCAATCATCAAGAACGCATATCACTCCCTATTGAACTCACTTTCCTCTAAAACTTTCCTTCAGTTAGGAAACTTAATCATCAAGATCTCACACAACCTAATCCACTTTCCTTCCTTGTTTATGATGAATAACCCAATATTCAACTTTCCCCCTCTCCAAACTACACACTCTCCTCTCCAATTACGGAACTTACTAACCAAAATCTCAAACCACCCAATTCAACTTTCTCCCTCTAAGACCCAATCCAACANGAATTTAATTATCCTCAGTTGTGACCAGTTTTTTTTCCAAGTTTTCTCCCAATTCAACTCAAGGGACTAATCTTCCCCTCTCTCTCTACAAAACAATAACAGCTACCTGCAAATCCTAAAAGAACATTCATCAGAAAGCAACCACACGTGCGTATGTGTGTGTGCTTATACATACATACATATATATGTGTGTATGCTGTGTACATATATATATGTGTGCGCGTGTTGTAAACTTACTCAAGGGTATCTTTTGTGCAGGCTGATGAACATGAATGATGCAAAGTTTCTTGCCTCCAGAGTACCTATAAGCCCATTCCACGATTGATTTGCCCTCTTTCACATCTTTCCCCACCGCAACATGTATTAGATTATCAATTATGCGCGCCACCGGTTCCTCTGCAATTTCTTGCCTACTGGCCATAATTCCTGAAACCCTAATATCATGTACTCTTAAGGAATCAACCCGTTGTCTGATTGCAGGCGCATGACTCACCACAGCCATCATAATATGTACCGGATAACTCAATCATCAAGACCGCATATCACTCCCTATTAAACTCACTTTCCTCTAAAACTTTCCTTCAGTTAGGAATCTTAATCATCAATATCTCACACAACCTAATCCACTTTCCTTCCTTGTTTATGATGAATAACCCAATATTCAACTTTCCCCCTCTCCAAACGACACACTCTCCTCTCCAATTACGGAACTTACTAACCAAAATCTCAGACCACCCAATTCAACTTTCTCCCTCTGAGACCCAATCCAACAATCAAGAACCAATTTTTAACACTTTCCCTCTCTACAAAAAAAATAAAAAATGCTTCAATTCAGGAACTTGATAATCAAAATCTCACAATACCCATTACAATTTTCTCCCTCTAGAACTCGAAACTGATCAAACTCAACTCCGCCTCTCTCTCAAAACTTTCATCGTCATCCTCAACTAATGGACTCAAAAATCAAGAACCCGCACTGCCCGATTCATATTTTCCCCTAAAAAACACACACAGAAACCAAATTCAACCCTCTCCAGAACATAATTGTAAAAAATCTCACCCAAATCAAAACAAGTCCTTAAAACCCAATGAAAATGAAAACTTTGAAAAGAGCAATTGAAGACGGCGTGTGAGGTGACTATAGATATGCTCAGAAGCAAAAGGGATGGCTTGCCTTGAGCTATTGGATTGTTCTATAACAGGCACAGCAAAGGAGACTCCCAAATATAAAAAAAATAAAAATAATAACTCTAAATTCACAAGTTAAACAACTCCATGGCGGGTTAATGCTGGAGCTGTGTTCCTCTACTTTTCGCCAACAGCTCTTGTACTGTCTCTCTCTCTCTCTCTCTAGATTCTCGTACTTTCTCTCATATCTTCTTTTTATTTATTTTCTTTTTTTGTCCATCTTTTTGTGAGCTTTCTTAAAAGTTAAGACTTAAGACTATGTTGCTTTGCGTGCCTAGTTTCCTTCGCGAAGAAGCTTCTGGGCATTAACAAGGGAATTGATTGATTCCACTGCATTGAATTACATCTATAGAGTAAAACATATCAACTTGGAAATGGTAACTTGTGGAGTGAAAGTGGCACGAGGGGTGTCTTCTTTCTCACATGCTTAACTCCACCTGCACACTTCAATAAGACTAATTTTATTAGTCAAGAAAATGTTTTTTTTTTCTTTGACAAAGGAGCGAAAATAAACAATGCTTTTCTAAGATACTGTTTACATCCCCAAGAAGTAGCTCAATAGGCTAGGATCACGCCTAATGAAGCGGAAGTCATTAGTTCGAATCACCCTCTCCCTTTTGTGCAGATATGTCAAAAAAAAAAAAAAAAGAGACACTATTCACAATAAAAAAAAAAAAAATCTTCTTGCAGGTTTATCTCAGACAATTACAACATAATTTGCCAAGGGAACACATGTCATTACAAGTCTAATCCACCTATTATTAAAACCCATTTGCCTCATAACTTCCTTCAAGAATCACCGCTACGCTCTATCATAAGTTTTACTCTAAATTCAAGGTTATATATCCCTACCTTTCCTCACATTCTACTGCATATAGACTATAACATTTCATACGTAGCCATAATATTATCAGTAATGAGCATCGCAAGAATGAAGATACTCTCATGATGGGAAATAATTATTTGCTAGAACCTTTGAAATAATTATATATAACACAGTATACAAGTTAATGAGTCGAATATCATCACTCGTTTTTTAGTATGTAAAAAATTATCTCTAACTTTGTTAACTTTATTAAAATATACGGATTCCAAATACATATAAAATTAGAGAACTATTAAAATATATGGATTCCAAATACATATAAAATTATCTCTAACTTTGTTAACACTATTAAAATATACGGATTCCAAATACATATAAAAATTTTATAAACTGAAAAAAAAAAAAAAACACTAAAATCAAATTTATACGGAATATGGATGACAAATTTTGTTGAAAAATTTGTGACATGACCCACACCTGAAGAGTTAGTGAAAAACATGGATAGTGCCGCTTACGAGGAATTGGTGGGGCCAACTTTAAAGGAATATTCTCTAACTCCACTTTTGATCCCCTCTTTGTAAGGTGAAGTTTGGCAAACTTCCCCACACAGTCCCCAGGTCATCCCTACACTACTGTTCATGTCAGCTGCCATGCGGGGTTGCACTTAATAGTCTGTTCAATAAACAGTGATAAACGTGTTGGGGAATGTAGCGGTTCGTTGACAAACAAGGCCTAACTGTCAGCCTAGCTGGTCACTAGACAAAACTCAACGGAGCCGCCTCAAGTCCACGTGGCGTCTTTACTTGATAAACACCGTTTGCAACTGCTAATTTTGTTTTTGTTTTTGTTTTTTTTGTTTTAATAAAGATTAATTTATCACATAAAATATTTTATGAGATATCTTATAAAATAAGCTGATATAATATTATTAAAAAAATTACTTATTTAGTCCCTTTGATTTGTAGTTATAATAAACTAATCTCTTGATAAATAAGTAATTTTTCTTAATTGGGCTATAAACAAAAATAGTAAGTAGGTTATATAATAAAAAAAATAGAAGGAAGAGAAAACGTCTAATACTATAGATTTAATCAAAATCAATTTAATAAAAAGGGGTAAAATAAAATAAACTTGGATGGCAACCTCCAAGCAGATCGTCCCATTGTCTAGGCGAATTAGGCGGTTGCTCAAGGGTTCTCAATAAAACAAGACCCTAAATAATTATAGCATAAAAATAATTATATGTAACTCAACACAAATTATATCATCCGTTGACAATTAACGTCTTGTGGTAGAGATGAATTCTCCAAGTCGGTTGAAAAAAATTAAGAGCAAAAAGCGACCAAGAATAATGATTTTTAAATAAAAAATATAAACTAAAAACTAAAAATATTTAAATATAAAGAACTCTACTTAAATTTGTCGCTTCTATAAACCTCAAAATTTATCGAGCCGAAACTGCCTCCAAGTAGCATGATCAAAATTTATGTATCATTATTTCTTTATCTTTACACTAATTGAAACCTTCTCGTTTTGAGCGAAGATAAACGTCCCGAAGACGTGGGGAAATAGTCCCTCACGCTTGAATATAATAATATATTATATATTATTATAATATTATAATATTAAAAAATGAAGGCATGTGAGGGACTGTTCCCTTACGCCTTCGGGACGAAAATCACGGTCCTCTGGTTTTAGATGATATCAATCATCACGACAAAACCTTAAAAAAACCATGAGGGAGACAAATAGGAAATGATAGGAGAGAAGAAGAAGACTACTAATTAAACAGTTTGGAGTCTAAAATCAGCAATTACAAAAGGGAAGGAATAACAAGATTGAAGATATTTTAAAAAGAGTTGGAAATATTGGAAGTATATAGGTGTGTGGAGAGAGATTTTGGAGACGGAGAAGACTCATGGAAGACTGTAAGCCTCTTGGGTGGAGATAGATTGGTGCTCTCGCCTAAAAGGTTTAACAATAGAAAACTCCAATAGTAAACTTTGATTAGGTCATAATCAATCGTTTTCTAGAAGTAAACTACCTTGATGAGCAAGCAATAGAAAGAGATAGAACTTTTTTTTTTTTGACATGTTCACATAAGAGGGGGAGGGGGATTGGAACTAATTTTATAGCAACACAAAAGATTTTTGATTGGTCCGGTATTAGGTATTAGACGCACGTACGTTTATATCCATCTATCATTATTTTAAATTTAATGACTTGATATATTTATAAGAAAAATGTGGTAGGCGAAGAAAGTAATCAAATCCTAAAATACGTATTCTTTACTACTCTTTCATGGTGTGTTGTAACTGATCGCACCACTTGGATTAATATAAGCCAAGTGTTACAAGTTTAATTAAAACATCAACAACGACAAATTTGATAGAAATTAGTTGAATGGACACTAAACATTTATACATGTAATTGGTCTTACACGAGTTACGTGTCAAACTAGCGCAACTTCCGTAGAGTAGATACTCCAAATACACGCATTTTATTGAATATATATAAAGATTAACTTAAACTATAGCCTATACGTATGTGATTCGATTTTGTATGTAATATATGAATATACGTATACTTATGTTTTTTTTAAGAATAACTGCAAGAGAATTGATCGCAGCTCAATCGACTGGGACCAAACTTAATGAAACAGAAGTCACTAGTTCGAATTCTTTTACCCACTATTGTGAGAATATGTAAAAAAAAAAAAAAAAAGAGCCTTCTCCCATGTTGGAATCAAGCTTCCGTGCCATGTTGTGGGTGATATTAGATTTGATTTATGTAGTTTTATATTCATACCTCGACACAATTCAAACCCGACAATTTTTCTAACAACCTTTGATTGTGGGTGGAAATCTTGTATGGCACACGTGAATCTTATGTGGAGGACCGGAGGTGGATTACTAGAAAATAGAAATAGACAGACAACAACTTAATAATAGGTATGAATTATGTCTCCCGTCGTTCAATTTTCAACAGCTGCAGGAACGTGGTTAGGTTGCATTCGTTATTTCGTTCTGCCTCTGCCCGTCAACAACAAGACTTTTACCCATTTGATTAGATGGGATTTCGGATCTCAAACGGCTATCGTTTCACGCGGTCATTTTCTATTTATATTAGTTATATTATTTTCAGTTAATGTTTTTATAAAATAAATGATAATTGTCTTTATCATTTCAATTTAAACACAATGTTTGATACTACATGTAAGGAAAAGAGTATTAAATTTTAAAATAATTAATAATATTACATGAAAATTTGGATATTCTAAAAGTTATGAATTTATATATATATATATATATATATATGTTAAGTTTTGATGGGGGCTTGAATGGGGTTTAAAGACTAACCGTGTTTTGCAATGAATGCATATATATATGTCTCATGTCACGACAATCTCGTTGGTACCATGCACATGGAAATATATTATTATTATTATTATTATATGTTTTTGATTGATACTATAAAGTATAAAGTATAAAGAAAGAAACATCAAACATGGGATTCTAATAATACAAGAAAGACAGTCCTTTCATAGTTAATTCATAGTAGTACATGAACGCGGTTTGGACCAGAAAGAAAAGAAAAGAACAAATATGTTGGAAATTATGGTGAATCTGACCAAAGAAACTAAGAAAGACATGGTTGAAAATCAACATTCAGGCTTGGTTGGCGAGTAATTCAAATAATCAAGGAGAAAGCCAGCCCACATTCTGATTGCTATAGCCTACCTATAAGCCTATAACCTTATCTTCTTCTTCTTCGTCGTCGTCTTCTTCTTCTTCTTCTTCTTCTTCTTCTTCTATCCTCGCCATGGCATCAAATTCTACAATTAAGAATTGTTGGACTTTAATACATATCTCTCTCTATCCAATTTTGAGCCACATTCAACGACAAATTAATGGTCTCACTCACATTTGTATGAGTTACAGGCAAATTTGAGAGCAGGAAGAGGGCGGATATTAAAACAACATCATTTCGCCATTTAATTCTAAAAATTCAATTAAGCCTATCCAAAATAGCTCATAAAAAGGCTTGCTTCTTTCTTTTCTTTTCTTCTTCTTCTTCTTCTTCTTTTTTTTTTTTTTTTTTTTTTTTAAAAAAATAAAATTGAATGATGAAAAAAGGCTTGCTTTAAACAAGCATGATCATGCCTATATAAATTAAGTTTTTCAAAAATATAAAGAGCCCAAAAATCAAAATATAAAGCGGATGCCACTAGTACAAAAAACTTACTTGGCTGTGTGCGATTGTGGGCAGATTCCGCTCACCTTGGATGGGAGTTACACCCAGGGCCGGCTCGATGCATTTTGGGGCCTTAGGCGAAACATTGAAATGGGGCCTAATATATATATATATATATATATATATTTTTTTAAGTCAAATATGCTCTTGCATTACTAAGTCAAATTATTCAATCATTTCAATTAGACATAAAAAATTTTCATTATTCCCTATGTAAGATTCAATCAGTTTTTATATTTTTCTCTTATTTTTTTAATTTATTTTTTAAGTATTTCATCTTAATATTTTGTTTATTGCTAATAACAAATTTATTTAAAGCCTTATTTGAGATTCAATCAATTTTTCTATTTTTATTTTTAAGTATTTCATATCCAAATGCATATTTTCTAATATACATGTTTGATTAAAAATATTAATAAATTAAACAAACACGATTTATAAAAAAAAAAAAAATCAAATTATAATCAAATAAATTACAAAAATAGAACAATAAAACCTGATTTGGCAAAGGAATTATGAGCTGAAAAAACAAAACCAACGAACGGAGGACCAACCAAATGAACCAATTGAGCTGAAATAACAAAACCAACCAAAAAAATTGTCAAAAACTCGTACAATAAATTGTCAAAACCCCACTAGAAAAATCATAAATACAGAAATAAACATTGCAAAAAAAAAAAAAAAAAATCAATTTTGTTATGAATCCTTACCTCTTTGATACACCTAATCCAAACAAAACCCACAAAAACCGAAGAACATTAACTACAATAACTCATCTTTATAGTATTTAAGTCAGGATCCAAGCAAGCTGAAACAGTTTACCACAAGAGGAAAATACAGGCCAAATAAGGAAAATAAGCAAAACAAGAAGCTTTGAAAAAGGCTTTCCGCGTATTGATACTTCACGATGTTCCATTTTAGCTTGAAATAGATAGCTCTAGAAGTCTGCAGAAGAGCCCAATCACCTCTTTGTGAACATGCATCCATGGCCAAACAACCAAGACCCAGCCGTGGGTGACAGCAAGAACCCAATGGTTGGGTCTGAGAAATTTTTTTGTGTGTGTGAGATGAGAAGAGAGAGAAGGAGAGAGAGGCAGCCAGTGCTGCGTGTGAGTGAGAGAGATATTTACTATTTTTTTTAATTGGGTTCTTGGCATCTTGCCTTATTAAATTGGGGCCTTATGAAATTGAGGCATTTTAAATTACATATTTTTTATGATTAGAGGCTTTAAATTTTGATGACAATCTTTTTTTAGGCCTTATTAAAAAAAATTTGGGCATTAATTTTTTTTTTGCCCTATTAAAATTTTTTTTTGGGGCCTTAATATGCCGGGGCCCTAGGCGAGCTCTCGCCTAGTGGTCTAGCCGGCCCTGGTTACACCCCATCCGATGAAAGTATGAATCCACATTCATACTGAATAGATAGGACCTGAATATATAAGTTGACTTATATTTTGTTGGGTTTATCAAAAAGACCATTTTGTTCGATCAAGTCCCAGTTCCACCTTGGCACTACCAATATTCTTATCTTAATCTTATCCGTATCACAAAACAAGAATTCACAAACACCCAATAGGCCAATATGTTGCCTTCTTAAGTACTTAAACATAAATTATTGCATTAATTATGTAATTAAGATAATGTTAACTAATTCTTGTCTCATTTGTATCCACCTAAATTGAAGGACGGCGATAATGGCATATTCCAATCAGATTTCGGTCGTGATTCAGCATGCTAGATGACATTATTTAAACTATTAATATTATTAATTATGCAAAAATGTACTGAATTGAAAAAAACAAAGTCTTTTTTAATGAAGATTATAGCGCATTTGAGATTGCGCTTGAAAAATAGAGCTTTTAAGTAAAAAAAGAAAGAAAATATGTTTTGACCATTTTTAAGCTTTTTGGATCCTTAAAAGCACTTTAAATTTTTTTACTATACAGATTACTTTTTTCTTCAAATGGAGTTCACTACGGTTATCAGGGTTGATAAAAATGTGTCATTTTCTTACAACTGGTGAATGAATGGCTAAATGGGGTTCCAAGTGTAAACGTACAAACATTTCAATGCTTGTTCCACCACTCTTTAATGGCAGGCTGCAGAGCTTGGATGGGAACAAGATTGGATTGGACCCAAGAAGAAGTATAGACAATATGTAAAGCTAAAGAGAAAGAAAAAGATGCACATTTCAATGCCTTTGTTGCCACTCTTGGATGGCAGAACGAAGAGCATGGTTTGGTAAAAGATTGCAGTGCTCAAGCTTCAGATTGGTCATGGGTGAAGTGGTATGTCCACCGTCAAACCATTCTCTCAAAGCTTTCAATTCATAAGTAAAACCATCCGCTGCTACATGAGGATTGTGCATGACTTCCTGTAAGTTTGCAGATAGAACAATCATTAATTACAAATAGTCCATTGAAGTAGGCTGGTGCAAAAGAGTTTCAAAGATGAAACGGAAGTATGGAAACAGAAACAAGAAACATATGGGTATGGAACATGTTAATTTGGTCCAATTCTATAACACAGACAGACAGAAATACAGTAATCTAAAACGATGAAAAATAACAAGGAAGCCAAAAACATACCTGGTAGATGGGACAAAGAAAATAGGAAGGAGGTTCAGAGTGCTCTTCATAACTCAGCTGGGATGGGTATGAGACTTCATACGAAACCCTCATTGGTTCAAGAACCGTCCAGACATCCGACATAAGGTCTGGCCGGTTCGTTCGATACATTTCACAACACCTCAAAGCCAGGTCAGCCAACTGTTCAGCTTGCTCAAATGGCCAATCTCCAGCCAAAGGATCCAAGAGGGCTTTGAACTTTCCAGCATCTAATGCAAATTGCACTTCCTTTCTTATCCCCAGGGGTGGCCTTCCAGTCAGCAACTGCAATAATATGATTCCAAATGAATAGACATCTGACTTTAAAGTAAGCTCTCCTGTAAGGAGGAACTCAGGATCAAGGTATGCAAAAGTAGAACCCTTCAGCTCAGTTCTCCAGCACAGTGTTATATTGTTGTCTTTTAAACTTTGATCATGAGATGGTGCAGGGCGGTTTCCGAAGTCAGAGAGTTTGCTAGTGAAGTTGGCATCAAGGAGAACCTTGGCAGGTGTCAAATCACCATGTAATATGCTGACAGGTGTATAAGAGTGAAGAAAGATGAGGGCTGAGCACAAATCTATGGCAATGCATATTCGAGTTTGCCATGATAATGGGGGAGTGTTGTCCTTGCAGCAGAGTCGATCTTCAAGTGTTCCATTGGGAAGATACTCATAGATGAGAGCCTGAGCTTCTTCACAGAATCCAATCAGCGTGACAAGATTGGGATGCCTCAACTTTCTCAATGTATCAACCTGAAAATGCAACGCAAAACTTAGATTTGGATACTTGTTTCTTTTAATGTTGTGAAAAAAAAAGAGTTACAAAGTAAACTGTGAAGATGGCTGATAAAATACTTTTATTAGGAAATTAATGGAATGGCCCAATTTCATATGAATATAATCCTACCTCATGTTGTAATCCTGAGGGGTCTTTCAAGTTTTGATGGTGTAGCAATTTTATAGCCACCTGGGTTTGACGCAAGAGACCTTTGTAAATGCTCCCATGTCTTCCTTCTCCAATTTTAAGGGATGGATCAAGGTTCTGAGTTGCTCCCTCAATCTCTGAGAACGAGAGCTCAGAGAAGAATTGAGGTGTTTTTGTGCTTGAGGCCTCTCCTAGTTTTATTCTCAGCTCTTCAGCTTCTTTTTGTGCAATATCACGCTCTTCCTGAAACTCATCCCGTTCTTGTTTGTACGTTTGCAACAGTTCCATAGCGGAGGCAATCCTCAGTTCCAAGCCCTTTACCATCTCGTCAGATTCTGCAATTTGTCTCTCATGTGATGATTGTTTATCTAAAGCATTCTGGAGTTCTTCTATGACTTGGTTTAGCTGGTTTATCACCTTTTGATGCTCTTCCTGTTCTTGTGCTAGATCTTCCTGAGTTTCTTTTCTTTGTTTCACCTCCTCAGCGTATAAGCTTTCTGACACTTTAGCCTGTAAATTATGCAATTGCAGACTTACATAAGAATATGAATTTTTTCAAGTTAACGTTGGAACAAATTCTGTGCATATATATATATATATGCCTTAGGCCTTCTTCATCTTCCCTTCTCAAATATGGTCAAGTGACCACAAGGTGTTCAGTACCAAAAAACAAGAACTTCATTTTATAGTCATAGACATGGAAAAAGGATGAAGAAGTGTACGTAAGTAGAACTTTACCCGGCGCATAGCCTCAATTGCATCTTTTTTGGCTTTGCCACACCTTTCTGCCTCTTGAAATACTTCTCGCCTTGCATTTGCAGCTTCTGCCATGGCTTGTTCAAGTTTAGCATAAAGAGTGTCATCTATACTTCCATCCTGTTAGAATCAGTCAAATATTGAGATGACAAATTCCAAAGGAAAGGCAACATGCTCTTATAAAACCAAAAAGCCTAACTAGCAAATTATGAAACATGGAAATGGTCCTCAACAATAATTGTCCTACATATCAGAATTTCGCTCATACCAGCACACTGGGAGAGGATGGATGATGGAGATTCCCTGCGGATTGACTGTCACTTCCCCAAGACCTAATTGATGGAATCCGAGATATGTCAACCTCTCCACTAGAAGAGCATGTTGAATAACTCGAACCAGGACCATACCTTGTCGAAGATTCAACACATCCATCAGGATCCCCTAGTGCATCTGACCTTCTCCATGGAGTTGAGGGGTCTTCAGTACCATCAAGGGAAGAAAATTCTGTTATGCTTTCACCCCTGATTGAAACTTGACCTGAATTGCAGGGGGATGCGCCAAGGTTTTGCCCCCCACATTGTACAGTGAAGTGGTCTGATGATTCAGATTTTGTGTTTTGACTTGATCTGACCTCTACATCAGCTTCATCTAAAATACCTTCCCTATATTGTATGGTACTTGCATTAGTCATCATTTTGGCATGAAGGCTTTGTTAATAAACTTTTAAATTGGTGTATGTAAGAAAAATTTTAAGCTATAAACAAGCAATATTTTGTTGCAGCTTGAAGTGTACAACAATCCCCCTGATTTAATAGCCAAGCATTTTTTGAGTTGTTTATATCAACCATACACTTGATTATAAACTAAGAAGCTTCACATTTGGGGGTATATATCTTCATACTATTCTTATATATTCCCTATAGATTGGCATACATAAGCACTGCCAACAAAATTGTAAAAACAAGAACATCAAGCAAACCTGGTGTTGATGAGGTACCCCTTGCAGATGAATTGTATGCAACAAGACCGGGGTGCGCGTAGGCGCACATAGATGGCCTTTTTAGATTTGAGGTCTGTCATTTTCCTGCAGTTTTAAGCAGTTGGGTAAGCTGTAAGCAATCTAGTGAATAGGTGCATATGCAAATTTCAACTCTGTGGACCATTTGAGTGAGATTAACATGGGACTAAAAAAATGTTCTGCAAAACCATCATAAAAATTTGTGAGTATCAAACCAAAAGGTAATTAATCATCATAACTATAACTGAATAACCGAACGGAAACTTCTAGAAACCAGGAAATGGTTTTGTAAACACCCTGTTTCATAAATTAAAAACAACAACATTAAATTCTTTCACTGGAAAGGAAATGAATCAATTAGTTAAGAGAAACAATCAACAGATGCCGACCCCTTGGTGAAGGACACCCTTCTGCATAATTTCCTTCGGATTGAATCAACATCTATTACGGTCGATGGTTGTCATTCAATTCAATACCCTGAGGCCGGTAAAAAGAAACATCTATTTACCAGACAATAGAACTTTATTTGTCTAGTTATTGATCTGAATTTTAGGTCAAAGAATGTTAATACGCTACAAGCCNAGATGAATTGTATGCAACAAGACCGGGGTGCGCGTAGGCGCACATAGATGGCCTTTTTAGATTTGAGGTCTGTCATTTTCCTGCAGTTTTAAGCAGTTGGGTAAGCTGTAAGCAATCTAGTGAATAGGTGCATATGCAAATTTCAACTCTGTGGACCATTTGAGTGAGATTAACATGGGACTAAAAAAATGTTCTGCAAAACCATCATAAAAATTTGTGAGTATCAAACCAAAAGGTAATTAATCATCATAACTATAACTGAATAACCGAACGGAAACTTCTAGAAACCAGGAAATGGTTTTGTAAACACCCTGTTTCATAAATTAAAAACAACAACAACATTAAATTATTTCACTGGAAAGGAAATGAATCAATTAGTTAAGAGAAACAATCAACAGATGGCGACCCCTTGGTGAAGGACACCCTTCTGCATAATTTCCTTCGGATTGAATCAACATCTATTACGGTCGACGGTCGTCATTCAATTCAATACCCTGAGGCCGGTAAAAAGAAACATCTATTTACCAGACCATAGAACTTTATTTGTCCTTTATTTGTCTAGTTATTGATCTGAATTTTAGGTCAAAAAATGTTAATACGCTACAAGCCTACAAAGATACCCTCTTCTTCAGTTACCCCTATGGTCCTGACCTACTTCCCATTCATGAATGCTGAATTTGCAAAAATTTTGCACAACATAAAGCACATCCACTGGGAATCATCCTATTGCACTACACCTTTGGAAATTCACAACGGATATAAATGGCAATGAAAAAATGAACATAATGGGTTTGTACATCAGAAGAAAAAAAAAAAAATCATCTGAGGTTTGTACTTTGAGTAGTGCTTGTCTGCTGCTGCTCCCATAACAAGCTTCCTGATCCCATGCTGGGAGATTTGTTCCACAATCCCCATCTCAATACAGTACATATCAGCGTGTATTACTTCTGGCCGTACCTACAATATTAGAGAGTCATCCATGCCTCTATAAGTCAGAAAGTTCAGTACATGTTGCAATTAACCATGTCCAAGGAACTCCAATATGTGTGATTAATGCTAAAATTGGAAGTTCTGCAGCTTAATAACATAATTTTCAATATAATTAATATTCATCCTATTATTTATATACATTGTAAATGAATTCTATTCATGTGTTAATGACCCAAATGGATGGGAAGAGGCAGGAGCGGATTCATACCCCCATTTTCCCACAGATACGGCAATACTCATCCAGGATTTTCTGCTTGTTTTGCCTTTCAATTTCCCGGTATGCCCTGAGTTCCTTCTCCTTCATTGAGCTTGCTGGAAATTTTGCTCCCACTAGAAAACAAGAAAGGAGTTACTGCTAATGTATTCTACTATTGGGTACTATAAACAAGAAATTATCAAACACTCGGGGACCCATTACAAAAGCTCAAACTAAAACATCAAAAGTTGACACGTTTGTTCTATAAATGTTCTAGGACTTGTATATGTCGCCAACTTACTCAAAGGGATAACAGTTGCAGGTTGATTAATGTGAATGATGCAAATCTTTTTTCCTCCAGAGTTCTGTAATGCCCATATCAATATTGATTTGCTGTTTTTCACGTTGTCTCCCAGCGCAACATATAATATATCTGCCATCTCAATTGACAGAGGTAATTGGAGAGAACAACTATAATACCCAGAAAGAAAATTCCTTTCAACTCTGTATTAGACTGAGAAGCCCCGAAATACGCTTTCAAGTCTCTTTAAATAAGGTTGTTGGCATCTCCATCTTCCACAAAGCTTTTGAAAGAAGACAGGGGACAAGATTCCATAGGATTATAAGAAGAAGGTTTTTGTTTTTGGTGTCAGGTTTGTCTGAAGCTCCTACTATATGTATTCCAAGTGTTCGATGATTCTGGGAAATCGATAGAAATAATTTCTTCGAAGCTTGACATGAACTTGCACGGCGGTTGACTGTAACTATTGCTTCATTGGCTTAGGAAAAAGCTGTTGGAATGAGGCGGTGGATGCCACTTCGTCCGTCAACTAAATTCTATAATACTTATCGTAATCTAAATTGTCTGTTCATATGACGTGGAATTTTTCGATGACTTCCAGGACAAGGCAAAAATTATAGCAAATAAAGTTTACCAAGTTGAGCTTTTAAAATGGTGATTCAATGGGTTAAAAAATAAACAATTTTTGGGATAATAGAGGCTGGAAAGTCAGATCATCATAGTTTCAAGCACTTCTGATAGGATTGGAATTTCCAACACAATATACTCTCAACTTACCTAATCAAGACTAGCTCCCATGCTTTGTTTTGGTCATCTAGTTTATATTAACCAAAAAAAGAAAGAAAACTCAACACATTGAGAAATTTAGTTAATCAATTATGTCTACGCGTGTCTTCCACAAAGCTTTTGCGTCTTGCATTTGCAAGTTAGATCACAGTTTGTTCGATCAAAGATGTGAATACAGTTCCATACTAAAATCTGAGAGCTTCGATCGATGCGATCTTTGAAACCCCAAAGTTTGATCGATCGAACTTGACATTTGATCTGTTTTACTTGTTAATCGACTTGACTACTAAAATCCAAGTTTCACCCCACTTAATGAGCCACAATTTTTATAAGTGAAGAGAAGCTATTGTTTATCATTCTTGAAGAGAATCTTTAAACACCTTTGAACTTAAAACTTAAAAACTCGCCTGGTTTGTTATCAATCAAATTATAGAAAGAAATCATTCAACCATCAGAGTTCTAGATTGTAACAACAAAGACATGTGGTATTTCTCAATTCCTCTTCCATTCTTTGGATGAAACTATGTTTCATGTTTGCATTCTCTTTTCCCATTCAACTTCTCTCGTTTTTATCAGCCATCTTGTTTGACTTTCCCTTCTTTTTTTCTTTTTTTTTTGGAGAAACTATCTTTCAATATATATATATTAAGAGAAAAAATCAATATAATATGTAGATAATTGTTAGACAGACTCTTTCCTTCACATTGATGAAACAAATCCTAAACATTTTCGCAATGGTCGTGGATGATTGTAGTCTTGTAGAACAGATGCCAATGGATCACCCTAAATAAAACAACGTTGAATTTCCAACAGGCAAGCTCCATGGGATTTCCTAACTGTGGATACATTTGCTACAGGTCAATTCCATGAAGGTAGCTTGCGTGTGCGTAGGATAAGAGGCTAAAGTTCTCAAGTGGGTTTTCTTTGAAACTTCAAAGGACCAAGCACAGCTAGAACGTTCAATAAGTTTACTGAGTCAAATATTTTTTATTTATTCTTCATGCAGCTATGGATATACCCAGGAAATGATCATGAAATCAGTCGTCGAGGATTAATAGCTTAAAAAAAAAACTTGGCTTTAAAAAAAAAAAATGTGATGCATAAGCTTCCGTACATTATGTTGTTTATTATTTAGTATCAAGACAATAACCGATTGCCAAGAGAATAGCTCACATTAGCAAATCAAGATAGCATTAATAGCAGTGCAAGTTCCAATTCAAAATATAAAACTAGGGATAAGAACAGTTGAAAGAAGCATAGCTGATATGCCATCCGTGTAATTCAAAACACGTGTCTTTTAAGCACATGAGAAGTACATATTTTTCTTATTAATGTTATTAAAAAAACTTGTTTCTTGCATGCCAAGGGACACATGTCACTTTTTAGATGCTGGGTTGTAGGAAACTCCTATAACCTAGTTTGTAGAAAAATCTTGTCCAAAATATTTTATGTACAGGATTTTTTATATATAGACATACAAACCTCTCTGTTCTATACAAGAGAGAGTTTGCAAACATTGCTGTGTTTCAAAAACGTTTTATTTACAAATTACAATGTTAATCTTTCTTGCTTCCTTGTCCGAGGCAAATGTTCATGTGTGTGAGTCAAGGTTCAATGCTTGTCTCAACACTCCTGAATGGCAGAACGCAGAGCATGGTTGGGAACAAGATTGCAGTGTTCAAGCTTAAGATTTGTCATGGGTGAAGTATCATGACCACTTTCCAGCCATTTTCTAAAGGCCTCTGCTTCATAAGTATAACCATCCGCTGCCACATATGGATCTCTCATGACTTCCTGCAAGTTTGAAAGTAAATGATATGCATTTCTTAGATTTCAGATCAAATATATATTCCTCATAGATAGACGTGGGCTTAAAAATCTTTTGCCTATGAGATGATAAGTATTTGATTACAAAAAACTTACCTGGGAGATGGGACAGATAAGATGCCGAAGAGGTGCAGGATGCTCTTCACATCCCAACCGGATTGAGGATGAGCCTCGACATGAAGCCCTCATTGGTTCAAGTACTGTCCATACCTCTGACCAGAGGTCTGGTCGGCTCTTTCGTGTCAGAGAACAACACCTCAGTGCCAAGTAAGCCAACTGTTCAGCCTGCTCAAATGGCCAATCTCCAGCCAAAGGATCCAGGAGCTCTTTCAACTTACCGGCTTCTATTGCATGCTGCACGTCCTTTGTTATTCTTAAGGCTGGCCTTCCAGTCAACAACTGCAATAATATGATCCCAAATGAATAAACATCTGACTTTAAAGTAAGCTCTGCTGTTAAAAAAAACTCAGGATCCATGTANTTTTTTTTTTTTTTTTCCCCCAAGGTTAACGTGGCAACCATGTCTGCATTGTCGCTCTTTGAGCTGCCATTTTTTATTTTTTTTTTGGAGAAACTATCTTTCAATATATATATTAAGAGAAAAAATCAATATAATATGTAGATAATTGTTAGACAGACTCTTACCTTCACATTGATGAAACAAATCCTGAACATTTTCGCAATGGTCATGGATGATTGTAGTCTTGTAGAACAGATGATGCCAATGGATCACCCTAAATAAAACAAAGTTGAATTTCCAACAGGCAAGCTCCATGGGATTTCCTAACTGTGGATACATTTGCTACAGGTCAATTCCATGAAGGTAGCTTGCGTGTGCGTAGGATAAGAGGCTAAAGTTCTCAAGTGGGTTTTCTTTGAAACTTCAAAGGACCAAGCACAGCTAGAACGTTCAATAAGTTTACTGAGTCAATATTTTTTATTTATTCTTCATGCAGCTATGGATGTACCCAGGAAATGATCATGAAATCAGTCGTCGAGGATTTATAGCTTAAAAAAAACTTGGCTTTAAAAAAAAAAGAAGAAGTGATGCATAAGCTTCTGTACATTATGTTGATTTATTATTTGGAATCAAGACAATAACAGATTGCCAAGAGAATAGTTCACATCAGCAAATCAAGATAGCATTAATAGCAGTGCAAGTTCAAATTCAAAGTATAAAACTAGGGATAAGAACAGTTGAAAGAAGCATAGCTGATATGCCATCCGTGTAATTCAAAACACGTGTCTTTTAAGCACGTGAGAAGTACATATTTTTCTTATTAATGTTATTAAAAAAACTTGTTTCTTGCATGCTAAGGGACACATGTCACTTTTTAGATGCTGGGTTGTAGGAAACTCCTATAACCTAGTTTGTAGAAAAATCTTGTACAAAATATTTTATGTACAGGATTTTTTATATATAGACATACAAACCTCTCTGTTCTATACAAGAGAGAGTTTTCAAACATTGCTGTGTTTCAAAAACGTTTTATTTACAAATTACAATGTCAATCTTTCTTGCTTCCTTGTCCGAGGCAAATGTTCATGTGTGGTGTGTGAGTCAAGGTTCAATGCTTGTCTCAACACTCCTGAATGGCAGAACGCAGAGCATGGTTGGGAACAAGATTGCAGTGTTCAAGCTTAAGATTTGTCATGGGTGAAGTATCATGACCACTTTCCAGCCATTTTCTAAAGGCCTCTGCTTCATAAGTATAACCATCCGCTGCCACATATGGATCTCTCATGACTTCCTGCAAGTTTGAAAGTAAATGATATGCATTTCTTAGATTTCAGATCAAATATATATTCCTCATAGATAGACGTGGGCTTAAAAATCTTTTGCCTATGAGATGATAAGTATTTGATTACAAAAAACTTACCTGGGAGATGGGACAGATAAGATGCCGAAGAGGTGCAGGATGCTCTTCACATCCCAACCGGATTGAGGATGAGCCTCGACATGAAGCCCTCATTGGTTCAAGTACTGTCCATACCTCTGACCAGAGGTCTGGTCGGCTCTTTCGTGTCAGAGAACAACACCTCAGTGCCAAGTAAGCCAACTGTTCAGCCTGCTCAAATGGCCAATCTCCAGCCAAAGGATCCAGGAGCTCTTTCAACTTACCGGCTTCTATTGCATGCTGCACGTCCTTTGTTATTCTTAAGGCTGGCCTTCCAGTCAACAACTGCAATAATATGATCCCAAATGAATAAACATCTGACTTTAAAGTAAGCTCTGCTGTTAAAAAAAACTCAGGATCCATGTATGCAAAAGTGCCTAGTGTTGTTCTCTTTGAACTTTGATCATGAGGTAGCAGATGACAGATTCCAAAGTCACTAAGTTTGCAGCAGAAGTTGGAATCAAGGAGGATATTGGCCGGCGTCAAATCACCGTGTACTACGCCGGTAGGTTTGGAGGAATGCAGAAAGATGAGGACAGAGCACAACTCTGTGGCTATTCTTATTCGAGTTTGACATGATAATGGGGGAGTATCATCCTTGCATCTGAGTCGATCTTCAAGGCTTCCCTTGGGAAGATACTCATAGATGAGAGCACAAGCTTCTTGGCAGGATCCAATTAGTGTGACAAGATTGGGATGCCTCAACTTACTTAATATATCAACCTGAAATACACCCAACCAATTAGTTTGCAAATTTGGATCCTTTTTTTCTCATTCTTTCATATTTGCAAAGAATATAACTAGGAAATGTATTATGGTAATGGTATTGCATATGAATACATCATGAAAAACATAATTTATGGCAAGAATATGGTGATTACTAAAACAATATTCAGGTGATCCAATAAATTTACCCTTCTTTTATATAGCCATCAGTTTAGAACATGAAGTACTTAAAAAAACCTATTAAATGCATCAAACTGAAACCTTACCATTGTGACCCTACCATTGAACAAGCAAATAACAAAACTTGAAAGTTGTTAACATTCCTGATGATTAAAATTTTCAACTTCTGAATAATAATATATACTCATCAATGGAACCATCCTACCTCATGTTGAAATCCTATGGGTTCTTGCAAGCTAAGATGGTGTAGCATCTTTATAGCCACCTGGGTATGACGCAAGAGACCTTTGTAAATGCTCCTATATCTTCCTTCCCCAATTTTCAGTGATGGATTAAAGTTTTGAGTGGCTTCCTTAATCTCTGAATATGAGAAATCAGAGAAGAAGTGAGGCATGTATGTGCTTAAGACCTCTCCTTGTTTGCTTCTCAGCGCTTGAGCTTCTTTTAGTGCATTATCACGTTGTATCTTCATCTCATCCGATTCTTTTTTGTACCTTTCAATTAGTTCCAAAGAAGAGGTAATCCTTAGCTCCAAACCTTTTACCATTTGATCAGTTTCGGCAATTTGGTTCTCTAGTAATGATTTTTTATCCAGGGAAATCCTCAGTTCTTCAGTGATTTCATCTCGCTGTTTCTTCATCTTTTCAAGTTGTTCTTTTTCTTTTGCTAGTGCTTCTTCAGTTTCTTTCCTTTGTTTTGACTCCTTGGTATATAAGCTTTTCGACACCTTTGCCTGTAAATTAGCAATTTGTGTAAGAATATGGAGTTTTTGAAGTTCCAAATGAAAGAAATTCCATTTCACAGTGCACTAGGATCTTGTTCATCTTCAAATCCTACATATATATGGCCAAGTGATTCAATAGTTTCATACAAGGATTGTACAATGAAGAGGAAAAGCAAAATGATTTTCATCTTATAAGTTCTTTATGATTTTCATCTTTATGGAGAAGTTCTAGATAACTATAACTTTACCCTTTGCATAGCCTCAATGGCAACCTTTTCAGCTTTTCTACGCCTGGCTGACTCTTGAAATGCTTCACGCCTTGCATTTTCGGCCTCTGCCATGGCTTCTTCAAGTTGAGCATAAGGATTATCATCACTTTTCTTGTCCTGCTAGAATGAGTCAAATAATTAAGTTCCGAAACCTTACCATATGGTTTGGTGAATGAAACAACTCAGATGAGTATTTGTAAAGAGAAAAACACATGCTTCTTATAGAACCTGAACTTGCAACTAAATTGTTCCACATATGGAAGTTATGCACATACCAATATAGTGAGAGGAGATGAATGATGAAGATTCTCTTTGGACTTGGGGATTATCCTTGACTCTAACCCGTTCTCAACCACCTCAATCCTCACAGATGGAATCGTATCTACCTCTACCATTAAGCCCACACGTGAGGAGGAGTGTGAAAATATAAATTAAATGATTAAATTCATCTTTTTCTATAAGCTTAAACTTTTAGAATAAGTGGTGAATGGCTGAACCTGGAGAATACCTCCTTGCAAACCTACCCCATTCTTTTGAACTTCCTTCTACACCCAACCCGCTCCATGGAGTTGAGAGCTCTTCAGTACAACTGAGGGAGGACATATCTGTTCTGCTTCCTCCAAAACTTTCACCACAGAGTGAATCTTGATCCGGATTGATGGGAATTACTCCATTATTTTCCTCCACAGATGATATTCTCAAGTTGGTTGAGGGTCCTGTTTCAGTGTCTCGACTTGCTTGTAGCAAAGAGGATCTGCCCTCAGCATCTGCCTCATTTAAGATACCTTCCCTATATCGGCATCAAACATGCGTTAGTAATTGAGAAATACCACATGCACTTCCAAGTACATACTAGCTCCTTGACGTGGCAATAAAAATTACCATTAGATTTTGGATGAATTNATAATTAAGTTCCGAAACCTTACCATATGGTTTGGTGAATGAAACAACTCAGATGAGTATTTGTAAAGAGAAAAACACATGCTTCTTATAGAACCTGAACTTGCAACTAAATTGTTCCACATATGGAAGTTATGCACATACCAATATAGTGAGAGGAGATGAATGATGAAGATTCTCTTTGGACTCGGGGATTATCCTTGACTCTAATCCGTTCCCAACCACCTCAATCCTCACAGATGGAATCATATCTACCTCCGCCATTAAGCCCACACGTGAGGAGGAGTGTGAGAATATAAATTAAATGATTAAATTCATCTTTTTTTATAAGCTTAAACTTTTAGAATAAGTGGTGAATGGCTGAACCTGGAGAATACCTCCTTGCAAACCTAACCCATTCTTTTGAACTTCCTTCTACACCCAACCCGCTCCACGGAGTTGAGAGCTCTTCAGTACAACTGAGGGAGGACATATCTGTTCTGCTTCCTCCAAAACTTTCACCACAGAGTGAATCTTGATCCGGATTGATGGGAATTACTCCACTATTTTCCTCCACAGATGATATTCTCAAGTTGGTTGAGGGTCCTGTTTCAGTGTCTCGACTTGCTTGTAGCAAAGAGGATCTGCCCTCAGCATCTGCCTCATTTAAGATACCTTCCCTATATTGGCATCAAACATGCGTTAGTAATTGAGAAATACCACATGCACTTCCAAGTACATACTCCTTGACGTGGCAATGAAAATTACCATTAGATTTTGGATGAATTACCATTACATTTTGGATCAAATAGTAATTTTTATTGCCACGTCAAAGAGTACACACTTGGGAGTGTATATAACATTTTTCTTTTGAAGCTATGAAGGAAGAAAAATTTCTAGCAGATTGAAGTGTGCCATCTCCCTTAATAATAACCAATCAATCATCTTGTAACCATAAATATCAATCCTACCGTCGTTAAAAAGCTTGGAAGTTTCTCCGTTAGGGATGCATTGCACCAGAACTGCAAAATATTAGAGTAACAAAAACATCAACGAACCTGGTGTTGATAAGGTCCCCTTTGCAGATGAATCTGATTTGACAGAAAATAGGTGCTTGTAGGCACACATAGATGGCTTTCTTAGACTTAAGGTCCATCAGTTTCCTGCAATGTTAAGCAGTAGGGTGAGCAATCTTAGCGTATAGGTGCACATACAAGCTTCAATTCTGTGGATCATTGAGTGACATTTGAGTAGGATAAAATATTTTAGGGTCACAGAAGCTGGTGAATATCAAACCACTGTGTACTTAATCATCTTGATATAACAAAAAGAAAAGCCACAGTTTCTGCAGACAAGGAAGCGTCTTGGAAACACCCTATTTCTTTCTCAAACTAAAAGTAGCAACAATGATAAAGTCTCTTACTGCAAATGAGGTCCATACTAGATATAAATGGAACTAGAATCGAAAAAGAAGCTTAGTACATAAAAAGAAATTTTCTA
The DNA here is from genome assembly GCA_006937295.1 of Carpinus fangiana. Classification (NCBI taxonomy): domain Eukaryota; kingdom Viridiplantae; phylum Streptophyta; class Magnoliopsida; order Fagales; family Betulaceae; genus Carpinus; species Carpinus fangiana. The sequence goes on from CM017321.1 coordinate 55,877,402, forward strand.
TTGAGATATTTACTTTGCATAGTGCTTGTCTGCTGCTGCTCCCATAACAAGCTCCCTAATCCCATGGTGGGAGATGAGTTCCACGATTCCCATCTCAATACAGTCCATTTCAGTATGCAGTGTATCTGCCTGTGCCTACATTAGGAGATTACCAGTGCCAAAATGAATCAGAAAGTTCAGCAGATGCTCCAATTATCCATTTTTGAAGGAACTCATGATTTTAAAAACATCACCGCAAAAATGGACCACTTAACTTCAATGCACTATCTCTTATTTTCTGTAAAAACTGTAAATAAACAACATTTCTGTTGACCTAATAGATACTCGAGTTATTTCTTGAAACATATCAGAAACACCCCAAAAGCAAATAATCGCACTGACACAGGAAAAAAGACAATGTCAGTACCCCCATTTGGCGGCAGATAAAAAGGTATTCAATAAGGGTCTTATTCATATTTAGCCTCTGAATTTCCCTGTATGCCCTCACTTCATTTTCCTGCAGTGAGCTTGCAGGCCATCTTGAACCCACTGCAAACCAGGAAAAAGGTATTAGAAAATTCACTTGATTAGATACTAAAATCCATGCAAAAGAATCTGGAAAGCGGAAACAGCAAGACAGAAAAGGAGTTTCTCTCAAAACAATTGCAAATACCTGGAAAATCTTAAGAATGATCATCAAGATGCAAACCTCGTCAAATTTTTCATTTGGGTTTTAAAAAATTTAGTCAAACTAGTATAATTCGAAGAAGGTATCAAGCATTCAATAATCCATCACAATTTCCAACCAAGAACAAACTACTGGTATACATTAATTAACACATAGGCAATTTATATGGGGTCTGTTACACTTGCCTTAATAATAGAACTACAACATTTTTTAACGCAAATATTTTGCAAAATCTGTTTGTGATAAAAGTGTTTTCCTGTATATATGCCTACATATCTATATGAAGGCAACTTACTGAAGGGGATCGTCTGTGCAGGTTGATGAACATGAATGATACAAATCTTTTTGCCTCCAGAGTTCTGTAATGCCCATAACAGGATTGATCTGTTCTCTTTCACATTTTCTCCCAGCGCAACACATAGCATGTCTTCCATCATGGAAGTTATTGCAGACAGATCGAGGACTCTTCAACAGCTATAGCAAGAAAAACCAATATTTGCAACTCTCCAAAAGACACTTTCAAGGCCTCTTTGGAAATCTATGCCTCCCCCAATGAGGAAACAAAATCATCAAATGAAAATCTCAGATAATCCAATTCAAATTTCTCTCTTTAGAACAGACACATCCAAATTCAACTCTCTTCAAGCAGCTATATGAAATTCATGGCGGTCTTCTCTCTGTCTTGGAAGTGATCTTCTGGCCACTGCTCTTTTTGAGTAAATATATTTTGATGCAAGTTCTTTCACTAAATTTTAGAAAGTTACAAGAAGGATGAAGATGGAAACCTTTTGTATTGTTTGTGAAATGAAGTACTTAAAAAAAATAGATTATACTTATACACCCCTTTGTTTAGTGCAGAATGAGAAGACTAATGCTTTCTTCATTGACGAAAATGAAAAGAGATTTTTCTTTATTGCAGGCAAATGAAAAGAGTTTCTTGGAAGGAGCAATGGGCTCTATCACATACCTTGGACAACCAATGTCAACTTGTAACTCTAATGAAAAAAAAAGAAAGAAAAGAGTATGTACACAATCTGTCAAAATCATCAAAAATCACAAAACCATCTATGACCTGTCAGGTAAATCAACTTTTCCTAACTCCCAAAATTAACAAGTTTAGATTCAATTATATTATATTAATCGCTTACACTTTTATTATTACTATTTCATTTTGCAAATTACCGTCGGATTTTTGTCAATATGATGGCTGTGTTTGAGAAGGGGCTTGAAAGAGAGAGTGGGCCAATACTGTAACAAATTTGATTGATGTGAAAAAAAAAATGTTTTGTAGTGATTTTTTTTATTGGAAAATGCTAGGGGTTCTCCCCGTAGGCTCTCCTGGTGTTTTCCCAGCCACATGTAAAACATGATTTAAGAAAAAATAAAATTGTAGTGGCCTCTACCACCGTTTTTTTAGGCATTAGCATCAAATTTGAGGCATTAGCACCAAATTTGTGAGACATTAGCACCAAAATTGAGGCATTAGCATCAAATTTAGGATGATCAAATTCATTTTTGGTGATACCATCCCTAAAGGGTTAACCTTTCACCTTTAGGTTTTAGTTTTGAATCCAAAAACAAGTTTTAAAGCATTAGAACTTAAATATTAACTAATAAAAATTAATTTATTAGCAAAAAAACGGTATTACAATTTTATTTTTTCTTAAATCATGTTCTACGTAAGACTGGGAGAACGCCAGGAGAACACTACGAGGAGAACCCCTAGCAAACCCCTAAAAAATAAAATTAAAGTACCGTTTTTTTGCTAACAGATTAATTTTTATGAATTAATAGTTAGGTTCTAATGCTTTAAAACTTGTTTTTGGATTCAAAACTACAACCTAAGGGTGGAAGGTTAACCCTTAAAGAATGATATCACCCAAAATGGATTTGATCATCTTAAATTTGATGCTAATGCCTCAATTTTGGTGCTAATGCTTCACAAATTTGGTGCTAATGCCTCAAATTTGGTGTTAATGCCTAAAAAAACGGTGGTGGAGGCCACTACAATTTTATTTTTTCTTAAATCATGTTTTACGTAAGACTAGGAGAACGCCAGGATAACCTACGGGGAGAACCCCTAGCATTTTCCTTTAATTAATAATCCAAAAAAAGAAGAAGAAGCAAGCACCAATAAGGGATACGATGGGCCAACTTATCGAGAAATTTAAATTATAATAATTTTCTGGTAAGCCAATCTATACGGCTGACTTTTGAACATGGGTCACGCTTGTTTGCAAACAAACGCTATTGACTTTCAAAGAGCATTCAGTGGCTAGCTAGTGCTAGTAGCAACCAACCAAATCACGCTTAAAATTAAAAAATTATCATCTGAACGCTAAGCGCCTCTCTGCAGCATTCTGGATGACGTGATTATGTACACAGAAAGTAATTAAATCAGAAATGGTATGATCTCTTTTTGATCAAGTTATTACTTAATTTGCAATAATTTCAAAAAACATGATAAGGAAATCCAAACGCATATGCATCATGCATGGGATGGCCCCAGTGGGTGGGTGAAAGGAAACATAAATGCGACTGTATGTATGCACAAGGCTTTCATTCGAAAGTGTTAACTGATCAAGTGCGTATATCATATGTATTTCTTTCACTAGTCTTCTACTCTTAATACTTTAGTTCTAAAAGTTGAAGGCGATGCTGGAGGCAAGGATACGAGACGCTAACAAGGAGAATGTAGTTAGAAGTTTTGTACTTTCTGTTGCGGCAAGCCTTGAGGTTGGTTCTCCGGAGGCGGCGGCTAGGGTTCTTGCGGTTACTCTGACGGCCACTACTGGGGCTGATAGATTCACTCCCCCGGTTGTCCCTATTGGGTGAAGGAAATTTTTCCTTTTCCCTCCGATTTTAGAGGACGCTCCCACGTTCGCTGGTCTTGCTAAAAGGCCTTTTGGTTCCAAGACCACTCCAAGGAGGGAAGCCATTTAGTTGTACAGGATCACTCGTAGAGAGCTAGAGCATTGGATTTCAACTGCTTGTTCCGTCTACTTTGGGGACAAGGATTGGGGTTAGGGTTGTGAGGTGTTTGGTTAGGGTTGTTTGGGGTTTTGATGGGATTGATTATGTGGGTTTTGTTAAGGTTTTGTTGGATTTGCAGGGGTTGTATGGTTTGATGATGTGGGTTGTTTGTAGGGTATTGCTTTGGGTTGTTGTTCTTGGTTCGTGTGGGTGCTCTTAGTGAGCCTAGGTATTCTTTGGGTGCACTTAGGCGCTCTTAGTTATATTCTTTGTATAATTGGGTGGTACCCCCTTTAAATTTGCACTTTTTGATATAAATTCTATTGACTTATCAAAAAAAAAAATTGGAAAAGCAATAAGCCCCTAACAAAGTGATCCCCAAAAAACACAAAGATCTCCCATGTCCCAGATTTACGAGCGTGGCCAGGCCATATATACACAGTTTTAGACACATAGGCAGAACACAAAAGCTGCACCAGTATGATGCTGCGCCCAATACCCACATGTGGCGGTGAAGTTCACACCATCACAAAATCTGCAAGATACAACAACTAGGATTAAAAACCCAAGAAGAACGCTAATTAATGGGACTAAATTGTAATCGGGTATAAGAATGTTGCAGCACTAGATATAGATATAGGTTTGCCAGAATTAATCTTCTTGTAGGTCAACATTAGCCTTTCTATGATACCATGACAACATCCAACATAAAAAATCAAGGATCTCTCTGTGATTTACCCGGGAATAATTTGTATTTTGAGGTTGTGAAAATTAGATATTAGTTATTGTCGCAGTAAAAATGACAATCCATTTGAAACAAAGAAGCCAACAGATTCAAGGACTTCTATAAACAAAAAATATCAACACAACATACCTGAAAAGTCCACAACTGCGCGGTCTATAAGTTTCTGGTATTGCTCGAGGCTTCTTCCTGCTTCAGTTCGAGGAATGCTCAAATGAGGGTGTTCTGCAGCACTTACAATCCTAAGAAATATATTATTGAGCTCACCCAACTTTGTACTGATAGGTATGGGAGCCTCTATTCCCATGTCCTCACTAACCTACAAAAGCAAAATTGCATTGGTAATATGCAAGACAATTTAGGGCCAAAGAGATGCTATTATTATATACAATATAACAAATACAATTAACAAAATACTGGTCACGTAAAGAATTAAAGGTCAGCTGAAAACAATCTACTCTCACAATCATCACCGCGATCATAACATGAAGCAAAAGATTTAACAGTCCTTAAGTACATGTATTTTCATAGTTGTGCACAAAAACACATGGAACATATCTAAATATTTAGATGTCATTTTTCAACCAAAGCCATAGGATGCCTGAACTAGGGAAAATTAAATGTTGTCCAAGAATCTCAAGTTGCAACTTGAAACTAATATTACTCTAATAGACTTATGAAGTTTGTTCAATCAATTTTATTTTTTTATATTACAATTGGTACTTTTTCCAAAATGTAGAATTTAAGCCACCTTGTCCAAGTTTTGGAACTTCGCCATTCAGCTAACTTGTCTGACCAATTTTTCCTGCCAAATTACTAGAAAAATCAGAAGACAGATTTTACTAGTGAACAAACACTGGAATGTAGTTTCTGCATATGGACCCATTCACTGGACTTTGGAGAGTGTTAATTTTGTTTATTGTTCAGTGATCTTGTCTTTAGTCATATCTGTCATGTAAACTTTGTAATATTTTTGTTCCAAATTTAGAATTTAGAAAAATCTTGTCCATGGAAGTAAAGTTGCAAGATGCAACTAATATTAATCAATTTGGTGTAAAGAGTTTGTCTAGCAAATTTAATATTATTACCACTAAGGAGAAACAACCTACATGAACAAGCACTGGAACACCAACGAGCCGACTATCAAAGCCATTATGTTCGGAGCAAGCAAACAACTAAACATACTAAAAATAATTTTTGCAGATAATGGAGCTTGCATAATAGAACATACATGATATTATAGTCACTGGAAAAGATAAGTACCCTAGTAGAATTAAGTATGGCCATGGCAAATGAGTCCAGATCACTTTTAGCTGCCACAACGAGGCAAGGAACCTCAAAACCAGTATCTTTACCATGACTAGCAACTTCTACCAGCAACTCAGTTGCTCTCTCCCATGAGCACGCATTAGAACTGTGAAAGTAAAATGTATCAATCCTCAGAAACTCCTACATACAAATGCAACTGTGAAAATAGTACAAGTATATGTGTGTGTGTGTGTGTGTGTATGTATTTCAATAAGTAATAGAGTGGATCAAAATCATGTTTAAAGAAATCTTAAGTTCATTTGTCAATAGTAAGTACCTTCCAAAGTGACGGTCAGAACCCACACACATGCATGAGCCCAGAATGCAGAGAAATGTTACAATCTAAAAGACTTTTAAAATTTAATTATAATGAAGCAAATCCGCATATAGTCTTTCTCAATTTATTTTCACATTCATGTATTTGTTTGGGTGCTGAGAAATGTTAAAGAAATGGAAAGAAAGTAAGCAATTTTTTTTATGTTACTATTGTTTCTAGTTTCCAATAAAAGAATGACAATCCTTTCCAACTCAGCTGAGTGGTTGGCTCAGATTAGCCTTTAGCTCTCTTGGGCCACAGAGGCAGAGGCAATTTAGATAAGGGGAAAGGAATTGCTTTGAAGAGAATGATGGGTGTGAAGTGGGTGATGAGGATAGGAATAATTCTTTGTTAATGTATCTCCATCTTGCTTGGAAATGGAAGTGTTTTCTAAGTAGGAGCCCATTCCTTTGAAATCATGTCTCCAGTCTGTTAATAAGAAAAGAGCAAGAGCTAAATCTTTATCCTGGGTGCTACAGACTGTGAAAGAAGTTTGTCACATTGTGGGGATTTCATTTGCGGGTTTTGAAGAGGAATTTATGGCCTTGTTTATGGCTATTGATGCGAGTCATTCCCAAAAGCAGCCGGCTTCTTATTCCAATTTTGTTAATAAGTAGACAAGGTTATCTTGTTCCATCAACCATGAAACAAAAGGTGGTAGCGCTAGTTGTGGCAGAGGCAAAGGGAGGGTTTTGATTGGTTCTTTATGAAGCCCAGGCTGTTATCATGGAATGTGAGAGTTGAAAGAAGGAATTAAATGCCTAAGTCGAAAACTTGCTTAAGACAGTGGAAGGAGTATATTATTTGTTTGCAGGAAACTAAATTAGAGTTTATTTCTAGTTGTGTTGTGCGTAGTTTCTAGGGCTGTCAACACTTGGACTAGTGTTATTCATCTTCTAGAGGGGCCTTCGGTGGTATCTTGCTTATGTGGGATAGAGGGTTGTGGAGAAAATTGAGGGGTGTGTGGGGCGTTTACAGTTGGCTGCTCGTTTCTAAATGTAGATGATGGGTTTTCTAGGGCTTTGATAGAAGGATTTTATATGAAGAATTGGCTGGCTTGATTAGTTGGTGGATCATTCTGTGGTGCACTGGGGGAGACTTTAATGTCACTCAATTTCCTAGTGAAAGATCGGGTGAAGTTAGTTTTTTTCCTGCTATGATGGAGTTCTCTGACTTTATCTTTGACCAATGACTCATAGATACCCTTGTAGGAGGGTCTTTTTCGTTTTCAAATAAGCAGGATCCCCCTTCTTGGTCAAGAATAGGAATGGGAAGTCCAGTTACTTGATTTGTCTCAAAACAGATTGCCTTTACTTATAGGGAAATAAATTATTGGTGCTTTGAAGACCACAAGAAGACAGTGGTGGATTTAAAGTTTTTCTTTTTTAATTCTGTTTACCAGTGGGCAGTTGCTTTAGACTTTCCTAATGCGCTTTCTTTACATGATTTTATTGACTGTTTATTTTCATTTTAGTTAGGTATTTCTCTTTTATACAAGAATCTTGTGTACATGAATTGCACCATTTGCATTTTAATGTTATTGTGATTTGTGCATTTTAATGAATTGCACCATTTGCACTTAAATACAACAACTATAAAAGTCTGTTATTCACCTGTCATGAACAAACACTGCTACGTCACAAGCAGCCAAAGATTCTTTATCTAAAAGCATTTTACTCACTCCGTCTTCAGGTATCTCTCTCAATACAAGGGTCTTTTTTGTTCCCTGTGAAGAAAATAACAAACAAATACTCAGACAAAGGGGTGGGATATGACGAGATTAACAATTACAGCAACTGGCACAGCATTTTGATTTATGCAAAAGAAATAACAAGCATCAGACAAGCGGAAAAAAATTTCCATCTAGTGATAAACTAAATCACAAATTCCAATCAGATATGAAGATTGCATAGACAAAACCAATGACTTCATGTCGGCCCTGCCTCAAGAAACAAAGAAAAGGTTTCTTTGTGAAATCTAATCCTCGAATCAGTCATAAATTAATTGAAGCTACAGAAAGTCTCTTATACTTGCTATTCTGTTGCCTTCTAAAAAGGTTACAGGAAATTTACATACTACCTATAAAAATGGACAGACCAAGAGTCACCATCGGCCTGAGTTAATTCCACACACACATTCAAATAGTTAAATCAAACAAATTATGGCTTAACATAACTCAGAATCTAGGTTCGTCTGCATCTACAAAAGGAATGCACAGCAACTTCTACAGAATGCACAGCAAGTATTAGCATAGCTTTTATTTGATAAGACCAATGCTCATACATAGCATGTGCTCAACAGGAATTTCAAGGTGCGTGATGGAATACTACTCACCCTAGGTTCATCTACAACGTTCACTGCATAATGATCTTCGATGGTTGAAGTATATTTATCAAAAAAAGGCCTGCATTTCACAATTCATCAACAACAAATGTTATATTACTTGGTCACAAAAACTAAATTAACGAGAAGTATTAGATTTAAAAGGATGACCCGAAATACCTTCCAAGAAAAGAATTCAACAGTGCAGACTTTCCAGCCTTCTTGGGCCCAAAAACAAAACACTGGAAAACATTTCTGTCTGTCTGTTGCTTCTTGCGATCCAAATGCCTTTTTCTGGTCACACGGAATGCAGATGAAGGATCACCAGGATAGTCGAGGTATATCATATTCTCCATGCTCAAAGCTGGGCCTAGAAGTGTCATAAAGGCCCACTGAAACCACACATATTTCTTACAAACTTAAGCACAGGTTACCAGATAAAAGAAGAATAGCTATTGTTTAAAAAGATTGTATATATATTCATAAACATTTTAAGAACTGAAAAATGTATGTATGGCATAAGTGCAAAACTTTAAATATTAATAAATGGGTAGATCGATTAAAAAAAATTCCAAACCCCCACTCAGAAAATGAAAAAAAAAAAAAATGAAAAAAAAAGAAAAAAAAAAAAAGGGAAAATGCAAAAGAAAGACTGAAACGCATATACCATTGACAAAAATCCATCAAGAGAGAACCCTCCAAATGCATTTTTCTGTGCAGCATCCAGGTATGGCTCTCTCTCCCAGGGACTGTCAAACAGCCAAACGCTTTTGCGGCTAATCATTCTAGTTCATAAAATAAATAAATTAAATACTTAATCATGGACCAAAAATCCCATTAAATATTTCAAAACCTCACAAGAGGCTCGAGCAGACGAGGATGAGAAGACGGGAGAAGGGGGAATGTGTCGCATAGATAAGATGCATGGACATATCCATGTCAGCTTTGTAGCAGATTCAAAGAGACTGAAAAATGTCCTATATGCACTATAGAAGAGAAGCAACAGGAAGAGAGCACCATTGAGAAGAGGCCTATATTTACAATGGAAACCAAATAATTAGATTTTCACCAAAAAGCTTTTAAAAGACAAGTAAACGCAAATAAATACATATAATAATAAACAGAAAATAAAAAATTTTAAGTTTAAAACAACTCCACGTTATCAAAAATAAATAAAAAACTTTCTTACCTTCTGACCAAAAAAGAAAATAGCTCCACAACAACAGGTTCCAAACATTAATATATTGATAGAACAGAATTAAAAAAAAAAAAAAAACTAAATATTTGTGCAATTTTGAAATTTCCATAAAACAATTTTAAAAAGATTAAACAAAAGATACTAAAATACATTTTCGACGCAACAGACGCAGTATTGTCTGCCTGTATATGTTAATAAATAATGCATCTTACATATATGCAAGGTAACCTATATGCACTGTTAGCCATGTAGCATCACTTCAACAAGTAACCAAGCCATGAAAAGATAAGTTAACTACCTTACCCATCTTTAAACATTGTGAAGCTACTATGACCAATAATGACTTAAAATTGCCATAAGATGCATTGGTAGCGAAATTGACGATGATTATCATGCTGAACCGCTTGATAAACATAAACCAAAAGATGGAAAGCCATGCAGATTGATCAAGTAAACATGAAGGTGAACAGGATTTCTCACGGTAAAGAAACATAAGAGTTGTGACAAAGTAACCAAATAATATTAAAAGATATTAATGAGAGAAAAAAAAAAATACCTCTCCGCAGCAGTAGAAAATATATTGTCAATTTTATGAGGTCTCAGCTCCCCATCCTACTAGGCAAAACAAATATTGATCATGATTTTAAGAGGTAAGAAGTTGGTAAACTATTTAGCTATTTGAACAATTGTAGTCCATCATAGTAATACTGATTACAGAAATTACATTACAAGCTTATTAACAATGGAATTGGAAATCAAGTACTCATAGAGCAAAGAAGAACACATACACGAGTAACACATAGAGTATTGCTATTATGCAATTCCAATTCAACAATTCCCCTCAGGTACTCAATGGCTTCATTTGTCAGCTCTACACTCTACACAGATAAGAACCAACAGTAAGCATTTTAAACAAATATTGTATGACTCAGAAAAATGCAACAGTTTCATTTGTAGGGTTTTGAATGGGTTGGGGAAATATAAGATTTGTATATTATTACATGATACGTCTGTGCGTGAGAGAAAGAGATTATGTTATATATCAAATTTGAATTGAGTTGTGTTTAAAGAACTTCAAACTCCATGTAGATGAGGGGAGATCATGGTGGGAAACAACACAGAAGCAAGCTAAAATAGGTCTAAAGCAAGCCCAAGCCTCTAAAAGTTTTTCCAAGTAGGATCCTAGTATACAATTAAAATGCAGAGAACTCAAGGCCAAACTGATTCCATGCATCATAGCATGATTTGAAGCCCAGCCCCAGCTGAATCCAGGCCAACCATTTGACATCACCAGAAAGAAGGGTAACACCAAATTCTGCCCATCTACAACTATGAAAACAGGCAGACAAATCATATTCCTAAAAAAGGGTCTAGTGCATAAAAACGTTTAATGAACAGCACTAGCATAGTGACAACTAAAATCCATCCCTAGAACTTACACAACGTTGCTGCAATTATTAAGTTAACATAAGGGTTCACATATGCTTATCAATCAATATGCATATAAAGGTTCAAGGTTCACATTAGCACCATCCGCAAGAATACGTGTTTGACGGGGTTATACCACTTCTTAGAAATTCATTTTGTTCTAGCAAATTGTAGTAGGGATGACGGCTTAGTTGAGTTGAGTAAGAACCTTTTTTTTCTTTTTTTTTTTTCTCTCCATATAATTGAGAACTTAACAACCTTCTCTTCACTTCCCTTAAATAAATAGATGATTTCAGCATATAATAAATCATTTATCATTTCAAGCAAAGCCATTGCTATTATAATGATTGTAATTTCCCCCAACGTTATATTACCTGATCAGGAGCTCGTTTGAAAGACAATGGGATGAGATCCTCTGCAAGTTTGATATCATTATTGTATCCAAATGTTCTTAGCACAGTCCACAATGTATCATTCATACATTTGACCTGTATACAAGTATTATTAGATCCCTCATTTATCTTCGGTAGAAAATACCATGATTTGATAGATGTGAAACTTGTTATTAGCAAGTATTACAAGATCATTCCTGAATTGCCAGGAACAGCATACTTGGACATAAAAAACAATTCAGGACAAAAGTCACAAACATGGAAGCAAAAGAAACCTGAAGATCATTCAACTCTGCATCATTGAGGGCACCATCCCTATCATGGTCACAACTAATAAATATCCGCTTCAAGGCTCGAACAAATCTGGGCCTCAAAACCAGTGTTGTTTTGTGATTAAGTAGTGGGCCTATTGGATAAAGCACAGCTTTTTGTGCACAGTATAAAACTTCAAGGATCTACAAATAAAAACATTTCAATAGTAAACTCAAAAAATTAGAAGGAAAATGCAAGAATCAAATTATTTCAGTAAACTCAAAAATTAAAAATTAAAAATTAAAAAAATCCGAGAAAATCAGAAAATAGTATGTGCACATCATTTTAGTATTATAGTTATATCCATGAGTACGTTGCTCGGTAGAAAACTTATGTTTCCACAAGTATTTTTGTTTCACACAACAAATTATAGCTGATTGAAGACCCCAAACGCTTTACCAAAAAAAAATACTGAACATGAATATGGTGATAAGTATTGGAATTCAAACATAATGAGGCACTATTACTGTGTCTCTAACAATAAAAACAAATGTGCAGTGTTACCTAGGATATAGTAAAAGATTTGACAGCATGAACCACAAAGGAATTTAACAACACAGGTAAAAATTCATTAAAAGAGAAAACGAAGACAAACAGAAAAGTGCATCAATAACAATACCCGATGTCGTTTAAGTGCCGAACATTCAATGCTGGCGCCAATCTCCCGAAATTGTTCCATTATTGGAGACATCACCCGCTCCAGGCTCACCTTCTGGTTCTCATCTTTCAAATCCAACTTACAACCTACCACTATAACCGGGACTTTCACCTGCTCACAGATTTCACGCGACATAAAAATAGAGTCCAAGTCATGGTGGCCCCATATATTGCTAAGGGAAACAAATTCCAAAAACCCTGAAAAACAAGAAAACCATAGGAATGGAACTCGACCTTTGAGACGCCATAGACGTGAAAATCCAAGGCAAGTAAAAAATGTGGTGGAATCACACAAAAATACACACTGGGAGAGAGGTGGATTGTGTTTTGTGTTCTCTTTTATTGTTTGGCATTCTTTTTGTTTTTACTGATTTTGTGTCAAGCGTGTTTTGGTGTGTAAATAGATTTTTGAACAAACTAGTAAAAGAGAAAAAAAAGAAAAAAAATTAATGCAAAGTAAAAGAGAAAAAAAATTAGAAGTTATGAATTTTATGAAAAAATTGAAGAAAGTTAATAATTTTTGTAGTTTATTCTTTTCTTTTACATAATTTCTTGTTTGGAACAGTAGTTTCAGAATCATTTAGAGTGAACCAAATGAATTTTTTTTTTCATCATCAATTTTATGGTGTCAACTAAACACCGAAAAACCATTCGTTTCCAAGAAAACATTTTTTATGAAAATATTTTACATCAAAAAACATTTAAGGTCAAAACATCGGAGCCTTAAGGTTTCCATAAGAGCATGTCTTACTTTAAAAAAAGAAAAATGTCACTGCATTTATTTTCCATGAATCAACGTTTACAGAAGAAAAATGAAAACTGAATGTTAATGAAGGATAGAGACCTCTAGTTTACAGAGTTTTGGAAGCCAGAAAGTACTCAATCGATCAAGCGTTGAAGGCTCATCACACGCATAAGTAAACACAACTGCATCAGCCCGCTTCAATTCTTCAGCAACTTTATAATCATCGACTATACTGATTGAGAAAAACAGGAAAAAATCAAAATTCAATATTAAACTGGAAAAATTAGTGCAAGAAGCTGAAACTTCTACGTTTTTTCTGCTTCCAACAAGCTAATTGTACCAGGAACAGTCAAATAGAAGCTATAGTTTTCTTATGGCATATCTAACAGTTCAGAACCCTACTAAATTTTCTTTTCTGCATTTTATCAGCAATAAAACTGGGCCTCCGAAAAAAGATAAATTCATCAAGTAAAATGTTGACTCCCATACTCTTATGTTATCTGTTTTCAGAAAACGGATGGTTCCACTAGGAAGCCCACGAGATTTCCACTTTGTAACTCCAAACTCAAGCTTAAGCCCAAAAGTCGATTATGACTCCATTCTAGTTTTCTCGGTGACCAAACAATGAAATAACTACCACTTAGATTTTTACCCAATTTCACATTCTCTCCTGCATCATACACAAATAAAAGTGTATTTCCTCCTATGGCCAACGCTTTAAAAGAATATACAAACAAAATAAAATCAACATTGGCCTCGGTCTGTATTTCCTTTCTTCTCAGCAACCATACAGTGGTTTCGAATAAAGCAAGAATAAACCGAATCTCACACAATGATATAAGGCAACATTTACAATCAACACCTATGATAACATCTTTCTTTTCTTCTCTTTTTTCTACACTTTCTCATAAACCAAACAGAGCATACCGAGACGAAGTGTCGATGATCGTGATAGGCACACAGTTGGGGAAGATATCATCGGGCAGCCTAGTTGGCGGCAACACCGGCGGCACATTTTTTATGAATTTCTTGGCCGCCGCCGTTGCAATCAGGCTCGATTTCCCGGTGCCTCGGTCCCCAGCAACCACTATTCGTACCCCTGTCTTGGTGTATGGATTCGTACCACTAGCTGAAACTTTCGCCATTGAAGACTCTGCAAAGCAAAGCAAACCCCCCCNTCTGATGGAGCTTGAAGAAGACCGCCCGAAAATCCTAGCTATCGCTGGTGTAGTGGCTACTGCCTACAGGCGTTTGGGAAATCCAAGAAACAGAGCCTCAGACTGAGCGAAACTATCGACCTAAAGAAACAGAAAAAACGAATCAGTTTACGGTTATGATCGCACCGGCTGCCGGCTGGGATTTATATATATAGGAGAGTCTGATCGACTGCTAGTTAATTGATTTTGGTATCTGACTGACTGCGTCGTACTCGTAAGAAAACGCGGGAAATTATTATTTTTGTTTGAAAAACCTTTCAAGCACCAAAAAAGCTTGCTGACGTGGCTCCAGTAATATTAATCACTCTTATAAAAAGCCACATCAGGGCGTCTAGATGGCGGTCCAGCTGACACTCGACAGTGCTCTCGTGTTAGATTCTTGAAGTCAACTTTTATACTAAAAAACAGGTGGGTGTTTTTACAACTCATTGTTTTGATCACAAAAATGAGCTGTTATCTAAAATCTAACTCAATTTAGTATGGGTAAAAATTCAGGCGGTTAATAACACCCGTTAACCGGGTTAATTATTAATTTTATTAACTGTTAACTGTTAACCGCTTATATATATATAAAAATACATAAAACGATATTGTTTTTTGTATTTAAAATTTTAAATATATATTGTATAAAAATCTAGAAATGATGTCATATGTAATATGATATCATATTGCCATAAAAACATCTTTTTGATTTTTTTTTTTCTTTTAAAAAGCAGGAGTTATGAACCACTAACCGCAAAGGCGATTTATGATTAACCACCTAGGCGATTAACTAGTAGTTAGTGGAGGTAATTAGTGAATTTTATTAACCACCTAGACGGTTAACTGGCAATTAGTGAAGGTAGTTGATGGATTTTACTAACTGCCTAAGCGGTTACGGTTAGCGGTTTTAGTTAATAATTGCTAATCTAACCGCATTTTCACCCCTACAAATTGCTAATCAAGTTTGAAACCATAAAAATTCCAAATCCACTAGTAAAACGCTTGTCCCAATCCAAATCACAATAAGCACGAATGGCAATAGAACCTTAGTATAATGTAAGCCATAATCAATTGATTTATTGAGATGCATCAACTCTTTTGGTTGTTATCCAATGAGCTTAGGTGGGGATGTGCTTGCGTTGACACAATTAATTCATTGATACACAATGAGAGAACTATTCAGGCGAGAAGCGATAAGGCAATAGAGAAGAAAGAAAATCCAATATCAAGGAGTACATGAGATTATCATGTAAACAAGCTCGAGCAGCCTGTTTAAAATCATATAAATCGATTTGTGTAATCAACAAACAAAATCAAAATTAGAAAAATCAATAAAACCTTGTCGTTGCTCCCTATAAACCTTCTCGTTAGACGTTAAGTTNAATCACAATAAGCACGAATGGCAATAGAACCTTAGTATAATGTAAGCCATAATCAATTGATTTATTGAGATGCATTAACTCTTTTGGTTGTTATCCAATGAGCTTAGGTGGGGATGTGCTTGCGTTGACACAATTAATTCATTGATACACAATGAGAGAACTATTCAGGCGAGAAGCGATAAGGCAATAGAGAAGAAAGAAAATCCAATATCAAGGAGTACATGAGATTATCATGTAAACAAGCTCGAGCAGCCTGTTTAAAATCATATAAACCTTCTCGTTAAGTTAACCAGGCAAAAAGGCATTAGAGACATCAATTTGTCTCACCCTCCAATTGAAATTGACAACAAGTGTCTTCAAGGGTAGCTTAATCGGCTGTGGACCACGCCTAATGAAGCAGATGTCACAAGTTCAAATTATCATTCCCCATTCCCTTGTGTGGACATTTTCTGATCAAATCCCTAAACAACCAAATGGACTTTATATCTGTCAACACTTTAATCAGGTTTTTGCTTAATTGTAAACACCCACTTATTACACACAACAGTATTGATTGAGTTGTCATTTGAAATAGATAATTTTGCAGAATTTGAATGATCCAACTCAGTGTGACTAACACTAGATATAGACCTTTAATTTGTGACCGAGGATTAAGGCACCTATACCCACATTGGTTTGCACAACTACCCTACAATTTGTGGTTAATTTGTTTTCCACAAGTAAATTTGAAGAATGTCACAATGAATGCATCAAATCAAGGCTGCACCGTCTGCATTCAACACAAGAATAACCCAATTCCATTTCAAAAATTTGCAGCATTACCATTTAACATGGGAACTGACTTTTGTTTCCCACATTATGACACCATTTGCATTAGAAAGTCAAAGTATCCAACTTCCACAAATGCATCAAAAAATCAAACAAGAAACACACAATGACACAATGAAGCACCAAAACCAAAAACCAACAATAAAAATCCCACAAAAAAGAAACAAAATTCAACACCTGATCATACTATGAAACAATTTTTTGTTTCTCAACAGCGCGCAGGCGCGCAGCACAAAAATTTCAGTCAATTCTATACAATCAAGAGAAGAAATTAAAGGAAACTTATATGGACATGGAGGTTATCTCAAACTCATAGTTGGTCATCTCCCTTGCATGCATCCAAAGCTTCTTCCCCCTCCTGCTTACTAGGACTGGAACTTTGCCTGTGGCCGTGCAAGATTTCTTCTTTATCATCTTTCCTTCTCTTGCTATGATGATCATCCAGATTTTCATGCCAATTCTTCACACCATCATCTCTTTCCCCATGGCGTGAGACAATTTCCTTATAATTGTCATTATCCAACTGTTTTTTTGAATGTTGATATTCATCTTTGTCACCTCTCTCACTGTCTTGAACCATGCCCCTACATATTTCATCACCATCACAATGCTCCCTCTTCCTCATGTCTTTAGCTCCAGGGCCCTGTTCAATTTCAACAAGGTGCTTTTTCACAGAGTCAATCTCTCTTTGGAGACTGCTTTCAATTTCATCAAGGTGCTTTTTCACAGAGTCCATCTCTCCTGGGAGACCACTTTCAATTTCATCAAGGTGCCTTTTCACAGAGCCCATCTTTCCTGGGAGACCCCTTTCAATTTCATCAAGATGCCTTTTCACAGAGTCCATCTTTCCTGGGAGACCCCTTTCAATTTCATCAAGGTGCCTTTTCACAGTCTCCATGCGTGTTGACAGTCCTTGAATGACTTCCACCTCGGCTGATTCTTCCCTATGATTTTTCTCAATTCTCCTATCAAGTGTACTTCGACTAGGAGTCATATGAGGGCATTGGTCATGTTCTATCCACCTGCATCCAAATGGACCAATCTTACACCAGCAACACCAGCAAAATAATTTAACCAAGAAACCAGTGATGAACACGACAGAACATCATAGCAAATTATGGTTAAAAAAAAAAAATCTAAATTGTTGGGGAGAGAAACACCAAGAGAGTCAGATAAGAGTAAGTATACATATTAGGACACCACTCCTAGTCCAAAAGCCTAAGCTAATGAGATTGGGTCCACTTAGGTAGATTAACCACTCTTTTAGAGCATTCGTATCTGGCTCAATAAATATTTAGTTAAAATTTAGCTAAAAAACACATTTTTCTATTCGTTGAGCACTGTAGCAGCATGCTAACGTTAACTTAAAAATTAGTTTAAAAGCCCTATTGGAGATGCTCTTAGAGCATTCATATCCGGCTCAACAAATATTTAGTTAAAATTTAGCTAAAGAACACATTTTTCTATTTGTTGAGCACTGTAGCAGCGACCACCAGTCCCTTCCACAACCGATGTGAGATAACGCCAACAATCTTTCCCTCACACATCGGGCCCTAAGTCGGAGTAGCGACAACCCGTTTTTCCCGTGGACTGTTGGGCCGAGACTTGTTGATACACCTGGGCTCTGATACTAGTGTTGGATGATCTTAAGCCTCTCTCAACCCCAAAAACTAGTTCAAGAGGTAAGACTTTCTCTCACACTCAAAAAGCTAATTTGTTGAAACCAATGTAAATGCTCTTATTCTTTATACTTTCAAAACGTGGGACACAAACCTAACTAAGTGCATGCACAACATAAATAACTTAGGGAAACAAACTACACAATCACAAGTTCAGATGATGACACCCTTAGCCTTTATGTAAAAAGACAAGCATAAATTTGTGCATCCAGTTCAAGTAGTTGCCAATAAATGGCAAAGAAATGGGTTTTAAACGAAAGGGATATCGAGAGAAGACAATAAACTTACAGCAAATGGCAACAAGCAATTACATCGCCGGTAACCGTCTTATATTTTTTGGTGGAGACAACGGATATTCTCAACTTCTCTCTATCGAAGTCATGACCAACATCTATTATCACCCGGTAAAAAAAATACTTGTCCTCCTCGAATTTAGATTTATACTGCAAGAGCGCGCAGAACCTCGATCCTCCTAAATGGACCAGATGTCCAACAAAATTATAGAAGCCCGATTCGTTTCCCCGGATCAGAAGCCAGTTTAGCCGCCCCTCGAGCCACATATTCCGATCTAAATCGTAGGCAATCAATGTAATTTTGTCCTTAGAATTATCGGTCCAATACAATCTATTTCGCGCGGCTACAGCCTTCCATCCATGAAGGAAGGCCGTAAGTTTCATATTGCTACCCAAATGCTCTAGTGTTGCCCAACAAGAAGTTGCCACATTGTAAGTATAGAAGATATAATTAAGTTGCTCAGAAACAAATGAAGCCACAAGAATCGTGTTTGAATCTTTCAGAGCCACACAAATCATTTTATCAAAATCGTTGCCATCTCTGTCATCAAAACGAGACGGAGGATCGGGTAAGGCATTCCAGCTTCCACCCACCGGGTCAAAAAACTCGCCCCAATGGGAAGATGGATCACAACCACCAAAAACAAACAACTTACCGTCCAGGGCCAAGATGCGACAGTCGGATCTGGGACAAAGCATCGGAGGACCAGCCTTCCAGCCCTCATGGTGACGTGTAACGTCCAGTGTCCACACATCGCGGAGGGGTTCCATTTGGCCGGCAATAGAATACAACTGATGGCCTAGAGGTGTCCAGCTGAAGGGATTTTGAACTTCCCCAGTACTAATCGGAAGGAGCATTCGTCGGCGACGGTCGTCAGAAACCTTAATTACATAACACTCTACCTCTTCATTCTCATCATTTTCCTCAGAGAAAACGATGTGGTAAGAGGACGAAGGACCAGAACATTGGGTACAACGAGCATAAACAGACAATGAATTTGAAGATTGCTCAGCCTCGATCTGCAACGCCAACTCCGACTCGTCTGTAGATATTTCAGACAATGAATTTGAATATTGCTCAGCCTCCATCTCCGACTCGTCTGTAGATTCCATGGAAGATATAGGGCGGTTGTCGAAGAGAAGCGGAAGGGATTTTGGGTGGGTTTACTACTTTACTACAACAACTCACTTCCCTAAACGCAAGTGAGATCACACATAAAACGCAGCTTCCTTGAATTCTTCATCCCTTTCGTACATTCACAATCACACCAGTTGTCTTCCATTATAACTCAAGATTGCCTCACGTACTGCCACGTAAGTCTTGAATTTGCAGTTAAGATTTGAATATATATATATGGAAAATGCTAGGGGTTCTCCCCGTAGGTTCTCCTGGTGTTCTCCCAGCCACACGTAAAACATGATTTAAGAAAAAATAAAATTGTAGTGGCCTCTACCACTGTTTTTTTAGGCATTAGCATCAAATTTGAGGCATTAGCACTAAATTTGTGAGGCATTAGCACCAAAATTGAGGCATTAGCATCAAATTTAGGATGATTAAATTCATTTTGGGTGATATTATCCCTAAAGGGTTAACCTTTCACCTTTAGGTTTTAGTTTTGAATCCAAAAACAAGTTTTAAAGCATTAGAACTTAAATATTAACTAATAAAAATTAATCTATTAGCAAAAAAATGGTATTACAATTTTATTTTTTCTTAAATCATGTTCTACGTAAAACTAGGAGAACGCCAGGAGAACACTATGGGGAGAACCCCTAGCAAACCTCTATATATATATATATGACTTTTAATCTAAAACAGGTGGGTGTTTTTTACGCTCATTGTTTTGATCACTTAAATGAGCTACTTAATATCTAAAACTTAACACAATTTACCAGTATTTTGCCTACGTGTTGGATTGTGCAACTACAAATTGTTAGGGGTGAAAATACGGGTGATTATTAACTGTTTACTGACTATACTAACCACTAATCACTTTAAAGTTGGTTAAAAAAAAACTGCTAACCGCCTAGACGGTTACGTTAGCAATTTTAGATTTTTTTCAAAATACCTAATTACTAACATGAAACGATATTGTTTTGATTTTTAAATTTTTTTCTTTTAAAAAGCGATAGTTATTAACCTCAAACTACCGATTAACTACCTAAGCAGTTGACTTGAAGTTAGCGAAAACGGTTGGTGGATTTTAAAAATCACTTAGGCGGTTATAATTAGCAGTTTTAGCCAATAACCGTTAACCGTAACCGTCTTTTCACCCCTACAAATTGCTTATTAGTAGACCAAGAACCAAGAAATCAAGTTTGAATCCAGAAAAATTCCATGTCCATTGGTAAAACTCTTGTCATGTGGACTGCATGACAATTACAATAACCATGAATAGCAATAGGACCGTAGTATAATGTAAGCCATAATCAATTGATTTCTTGAGACACCTCAGAACTCTTTTTGGCTGTTATCCAATGAGCTGAAGTGAGGTTGTGTTTGTGTTGGCACAATTTATTCATTGACATACACCAATAGAAAAATATGAGTATGCTTCGATCATCATGTGAACCAATAAATCCAATATCAAAGAGTACATGAGATAATCGTGTAAACCAGGCTCGTGGAGCTTGTTTAAAATCATAATCGAATTTGTGTAATCGACAAACAAAGTCAGAATTAGAAAAATCAATAAAACCTTGAGGTTGCTTCATAGAAACCCCCCTATTAAATTAACCATGCAAAAAGGCATTAAAGACATCAAATTGTCTCACCCTCCAATTGAAATTGACAACAAGTGCAAATACCATTCAAATTGTTGCTAGTTTTATTTTATAATAGGGCCGAGCGTTTTATGATAATCTAATCCACTTTTCTGATCAAATCTCTAAGCGACCAAACGAGCTTTATATCTGTCAACACTTTAATCAAGTATTTTTGCTCAATTGTAAACACCCACTTATTACGCACAACATTATGATTCAGTGGGAGTGTAGGTGTTGTATTGATTGAACTGTCAACTGAAATAGATAATTTTGCAGAATTTGAATGATCCAACTCAGTGTGACTAATACGAGATTTATAGACCTTCAATTTCTGCCTGAGGATTAAGGCATCTCTACCCACATCTGGTTGGAAAAGGATCTCTCCATTTTAAAATTCCTCAATTTTTTTCCATTTAGTGCATTTTGAAGGGTAATGCATGCAATGCACTACCATTATTAAAACTTTTGAACGACACTACCCTTCAAAATGCACTAAATGGAGAAAATGAAGGGATTTTGAAATTGAGAGGATATTAATTCACATTGGTTTGCACAAGTAATTTGAAGAATGTCATAATTAATGCACCTAATCAATGATGCACCCACATGCAATCAACACAAGAATAACCCAATTCCATTTCTACCATTTAACACAGGAACTAATTTTTTCCCCCCACATTTTGATCCCATTTGCATTAGAAAGTATCCAACTTCCACAAATGCATCAAAGAATCAAACAAGAAACACACAATATATGAAGCACCAAAACCAAAAACCAACAGTCAAAATGCCAGAAAAAGAAACAAAATTCAACCCCTAATCATACTATGAAACACATTGTTCTTTCCCAACAACGTGGATACGACCATCCCACATCGTGCAGCACAAAAATTTCAGTCAATTCTATACAATCAAGAGAAGAAATTAAAGGAAACTTAAATGGACATGAAGGTTATCTCAAACTCTTAGTTGGTCATCTCTCTTGCATGGGTCCAAAGCTTCTTCCCTCTCCTGCTTACTCGGACTGGAACTTTGCCTGTGGCCGTGCAAGATTTCTTCTTTGTCATCTTTCCTTCTCTTGCTACGATGATCATCCAGATTTTCATGCCAATTCTTCACACCATCATCTCTTTCCCCATGGCGCAAGACAACTTCCTTATCATTGTCATTATCCAACTGTTTTTTTGAATGTAGATATTCATCTTTGTCACCTCTCTCACTGTCTTGAACCATGCCCCTACATATTTCATCACCATCACAATGCTCCCTCTTCCTCATGTCTTTAGCTCCAGGGCCCTGTTCGATTTCATCAAGGTGCTTTTTCACAGAGTCAATCTCTCTTTGGAGACTGCTTTCAATTTCATCAAGCTGATTTTTCACAGAGTCCATCTTTCTTGGGAGACCGCTTTCAATTTCATCAAGGTGCCTTTTCACAGAGTCCATCTTTCCTGGGAGATTCCTTTCAATTTCATCAAGGTGCCTTTTCACAGTCTCATTTTTCTCAATTCTCCAATCAAGTGTACTTCGACTAGGAGTCACATGAGGGGATTGGTCATGTTCTATCCACCTGCCTCCGAAAGGACCAATCTTACATCAGCAAAAGAATTTAACCAAGAAACCAGTGATTAACACGACAGAACATCATAGTACATTATAGTTAAAAATAAATAAATTCTAAATTGTTAAGGGGAGAAACACCAAGAGAGTCAAACAAGAATAAGTTATTAGGACACCACTTCTTGCCTAAAAGCATAAGCTAATGGGATTAGGTCCACTTAGGTATATTAACCACTCTTAGAGTATTCATATCCGGCTGAACAAATATTTAGTTAAAATTTAGCTAAAAAACACATTTTTCTATTTTAGCTATCAACTTTTTAAAATCACGACTCAGCATTTTAGTTATTCACTTTTACTTTTATATTTAAAATATTATTTCTTTATCTATTTGTCCTATTCCCAAGGAAGAGAGAGAGTAAAATTACTTTTATTATTAATAAAAATAAGGATTTGTTGAGCTGCGGTGCAAATTTGAGCACCGTAGCAGCTCAACAAATTCTAAGTCATTTTATTGAGCCGGATGTAAAGCATTTTTTTATTGAGACCAATGTGAATGCTCTTTCTTATTCTTTATACTTTCTAAATAACTTAGGGAAACAAACTACACAATCACAAGTTCAGATGATGATACCCTTAGCCCTTGTGTAAAAAGACAAGCATAAATTTGTGCATCGAATTCAAGTAGTTGCAAATGAATGGCAAAGAAATGGGTTGTAAACGAAAGGGATATCGAGAGAAGACAATAAACTTACAGCAAATGGCAAATATCAATTGCATCGCCGGTAACCGTCTCATATTTTTGGGTGGAGACAACGGATATATTCAACTTCTTTCTATCGAAGTCATGACCGACATCTATTATGACCCGGTAAAAAAAATACTTGTCCTCCTCTAATTTAGATTTATACTGCAAGAGCGCGCAGAACCTCGATCCTCCTAAATGGACCAGATGCTCATCAGAATTATAGAAGCCCGATTCGTTTCCCAGCCATTTTAGCCGCCCCTCGAGCCACATATCCCGATCTAAATCGTAGGCAATCAATATAACTTTGTCCTTAGAATTATCGGTCCAATACAATCTATTTCGCGCGGCTACAGCCTTCCATCCATGAAGGCAGGCCGTAGGTTTCATCTTGCTACCCAAATGCTCTAGTGTTGCCCAACAAGAAGTTGCCACATTGTAAGTATAGAAGATATAACTAAGAAGCTCAGAAACAAATGAAGCCACAATAATCGTGTTTGAATCTTTCAGAGGCACACAAATCATTCTATCAAAATCGTCGCCATCTCTGTCATCAAAACGAGACGGAGGATCGGGTAAGGCATTCCAGCTTCCCACCACCGGGTCAAAAAACTCGCCCCAATGGGAAGATGGATCACAACCACCAAAAACAAACAACTTACCGTCCAGGGCCAAGATGCGACAGTCGGATCTGGGACAAAGCATCGGAGGACCAGACTTCCAGCCCTCATGGTGACGTGTAACGTCCAGTGTCCACACATCGCGGAGGGGTTCCATTTGGCCGGCAATAGAATACAGCTGATGGCCTAGAGGTGTCCAGCTGAAGGGGTTTTGAACTTCCCCAGAACTAATCGGAAGGAGCATTCGTCGGCGACGGTCGTCAGAAACCTTAATTACATAACACTCTACCAATTCATCCTCATCATTTTGCTCAGAGAAAACGATGTGGTAAGAGGACGAAGGACCAGAACATTGGGTACAACGAGCATAAACAGACAATGAATTTGAAGATTGCTCAGCCTCGATCTGCAACGCCAACTCCGACTCGTCTGTAGATACTTCAGACCATGAATATGAAGATTGCTCAGCCTCGAGCTCCGACTCGTCTGTAGATTCCATGGAAGATATAGGGCGGTTGTCGAAGAGAAGCAGAGAGGGATTTTGGGTGGGTTTAGGGTTTACTAAAACAACTCACTTCCCTAAACGCAAGTGAGATCATACATAAAACGCAGCTTCCTTGAATTCTTCATCCCTTTCGTACATTCACAGTCACGCAGTTGTCTTCCTTCCTTTGTAACTCAAGATTGCCTCACGTACTGCCACGTAAGTCTTGAATTTGTATTTATGATTTGAATATATAAGTTTAAAAAAGATTACATCTTCAGGCCCTCATTGAATCATTGGTTCAAGCACCTTCCATACTTCTGACTCGAGGTCTGGCCGATTGCTTCCGTTCCTTTCACAACACCCTAATGCCAAGCGAGCCAAATTTTCAGCAAGCGCAATAGGCCAATCTCCAGCCGAAGGATCCAAAACCCCTTTCAAGCTTCCAGCATCCAATGCATTTTTCACTTCATTTGATATCTTAAAGGGTTGTCTCCCAGTCAACAGTTGTAGTACTATGATTCCAAACGAGTAAACATCTGACTTCACAGTGAGCACTCCTGTTTCAAGGAACTCAGGATCTATGTAGGGTGGGGTGCCCTTTGGAACAGTTATATGATAAACATCTGACTTCACAGTAAGCACTCCTGTTTCAAGGAACTCAGGATCTATGTAGGCTGGAGTGCCCTTTGGATCAGTTATATTATACAGTGTTGTATTAACGTTGTTGCTTGAACTTGCATCAGGGAACAACATACGGCAGATTCCAAAGTCACTTAGTTTACTCACAAAGTTGGCATCAAGGAGGATGTTGGAGGGCTTCAAATCACTATGCACTATGCTGTGAGGTTTAATGGAGTGAAGATAAACAAGGACAGAGCACATCTCTGCGGCGATTCGTATTCGAGTCTGCCATGATAATGGAGGACTGTTTTCCCTGCAATTGAGTCGATCTTCAAGGCTTCCATTAGGAAGATATTCATAGATGAGCGCAAAAACTTCCGGGCAAGATCCTTTGAGTTCCACAAGATTGGGATGCCTTAGCTGACTCAAAACTCCAAGCTGACATACAACCAAACTGGTGAGATAGAATCCCATATTTTTTATAGAGAAACGATTGGTGTCAATAATTTGTTGATATGGGTTTATCATTGACTTATGTAAGATGAAATGAAAAAAATATTGACAACAATTATATATACAAGTATTGACATCAAAGGCATAAGACCAAATAGAAGATTCAAATGAATACACAAACCTCCGTCTGAAATTGTTTGGTGCCTTGTGCATCATGAGATTTTAGTATCTTTATAGCAACCTTAGTATGACGCAGGAGACCTTTATAAATGTTCCCATATCCTCCTTCACCAATTTTAAGGGATTCATCAAACCATAGGGTGGCTTCTTCAATCTCAGTGAGCAAGAACTCAGAGAACTGAGGCATCTGTCTACTTGAGGGCTCCCCATGTTTTCTTCCCAGTGCTTCAGCTTCATTCACTGCACTATCACACTCCTTCTGCAACTTATCTCTAGCTCTCTCTTTGTGTAACTCTGCAATTTGGCATTTTAGTGATGCTTCCCGTTCTTGAGAAATAAGGAGTTCTTCCATGAGTTGATCTCTCTGATTCGTCACCTTTTCATGTTCTTCTTTCTCCTTCACCAGTGCTTCCTCAATTTCTAATCTTTGTTTCAACTCTGCCTGTTGATTGGATTATTTGCAATTTGCATAAGATTACTTTTTTTCAAGCTTAGTGTCAATGGTAGTCAAGTAAAAGAGTGTGCAGTACTTTTCAAAACACACTAGAAATCTTTCTTTCACGAGTTGATATTATTTACAACATTAAAGAAGTTGTAGATTGGTAAAAAGCATTACCCTACGTATAGCCTCAATCATGTCTCGTTCTGCTTTCCGGCGCTTGAGTGCCTCCTTCTCAGCATCTGCCATTGCTTGTCTAAGTTGGTCGTATAGAGTATCTAGACTTCCCTCCAGCTAGGATGCATTGAAAGTTCAAATTTTCAATCCTTCTCATATATATACACACTCACACACACACACACACACGATGTTTTGCACATACCACGACACTGCGAGCTCCACTAGAAGTAGAAGAGCATGTTGACATGATACTTGGACTAGAAATGAAAGAGGGAAATGGTGGAAGTAGAGAAGATGCGACGTCCACACTGGAAGAGCATCTTGAATTAGCAGAAGTCGAAGAGAGTGCTCCAGACTCACTTCCCTCATTCCATGAAGGCAGAGAAATTGCAGAGTAACCCAAATCCTGAGAACTCCTTGGTAATACATCCCATTGATCAAAATCCCCTTCTGGAGTAAAGAACCCACTCTTTGGAGATGCAAGCTGCTCTTCAGTGCCTTCTGGTATTGGACTCTCCAAGAAGCTTGTTCCACCTCTGTCCCTACTGTACCCCACTGCAGCAGATTGTGATCTCCTGGGGTTTGGTTCTCCGGTTTCGGTGTCAGCACTTGCTTCCCTATTTTTATATGGTATAAAAAGGTATCAGTAAGTGAAGGCCATGGTATTTCAACAATTTCATGCATTTTTTTTAGTACATAAATATCAATAAGAAAGTTCTAAAAAGATTAGAAGCTTCTAGTTTAGGGATATTTTTTTCCAATATTTGTATGCGTACAAGCAAACTGTCAAACAAATTAACCTGGTGAAGATGAGGTTGCCCTTGCAGATAAATTGTATGTGACAGGAGAGTGGTGCTTGTTCGCGCACATATTTAGCTTTACTAGACTTGAGGTCCATCATTTTTCTGCAATGTAAAGCAGTAGTTAAGCAATCTCAATCCCGAAAACTATAATTAAGGTATGTACTTTGGGCTTGTTTGGGTGAGCGTTTGAAGGGTCTAAAAATGCGTTTAACATTAAAAAAGTCAATTCGAAAGAAAAAAGTATCAGTTTGGTAAAAAAAAAATTGAAAGAGCTTTTAAGGGTCCAAAAAACCAAAAAATGGCCAAAACACACTTTTGACAAAAGCTTAAAAATTGAACTTTTTCAAAAAAACATTTTTTTTGACATAAAAGCTATATTTCTCAAACACAATCTCAAATAAGCCCTCTTATGTGGACATGTCAAAAAAAGAAAAAAAGAAAAAAAAAAGCCCTTAATCATCACCAACATAAGAAATTTCAACAAACAATGAAACAACTAGCAATAATAATCTTTCTACGGTTAAGTGTGAGGAAAATTTGTTTGCGATTGTTTTGTGCTGCATGTTAGGTTCGTGTCCACCCCTCAATCATAATTCGTTAATTTTATGTTAGGTTCGTGTCGGGTTTGTAGATTGTGTCAAAAAAATTTAACATTAAATGTCGCATGCGTCGGGTTATGTCGAGACATGTGTATAAGACTATATAGATCAACTATAATTTGATCCATTTCATTAAACGGATTAAACCATCAATCCTAATCCGTTAATCTTATGTTGAATTAATTTGTAGGTCATATAAAAATTACTAGCGACAGATATCCACAATAGACATACATATAGAATAAGAAGTGATTGTGACGACATAGAAAAAGCTCTTACGTGGTTTTTGAAAAAGGCTATACACCATACCTTTATCCTACTTCTATTCCACCATAATGATGTGAAAAAGTGAAGTAGCTCTTGGACCAGCCCTTGTTAAAAAAGTTATAAAAAAATAAATGGCTTTTAGATCTTGACACGTGAACATATATAATAGGTTAAAAGTAATTAAGATAAAGACATCGTATATATAGCATTAGTGCATTACTCGCAAATTTTACCTTCGATAATGCTTCTCTGCTGCTGCTCCCATGACAAGCTTCCTGATCCCATTCTGAGAGACGAGTTCTACAATTTCCTTCTCGATACAATCCGCTTCAGTTATTAGCTTATGAGCCTGTGCCTATATTTTGAAAAAATAAAATGAATAAATCAGCTTTGTTCCAATCCAGCATCTCAAAAGATTAATTCACTAGAATTTAAACTATCAAATGCAAAACTTGGAAGTTTCGAATTCTTTTTTACACTATCATTTAATCTTCCAAGAGCTCATACGATGTGGTCCTCCAAAAAAAACAAAAAAGAAGCGATTTTCATACACTAAATTTTATGGGGACCCAACATGCTACATAGTTTTAAGGAAAACAAGCTCTTATTTCATTGGGTCTAACATGTAAATTGATGCTTATTTTTGTCAAGTTTTTAACTTGCAATTGTCACCAACTCTTAAAAACTAAGAAAAAGAAAAATGTTCTAAAAAAAAAAAAAAAGAAGAAGAAGAAAGAAAGAAATTAAAGAAGGATTTATACCCCCATTTGGCGACAGATGAGAAGATATTCATGCATGATCTGATGCATTTTTTGCCTCTCAGTTTCCTGGTGTTCCCTTACAATCTTTTCCGTCAGTGAGCTAGCCGGAGCTTTTCCACCCACTGCAATTAAACCAAAAAGAAAAAAAAAATCAAATCAAATCAAATTCGTAATGCTAATTCTATATATATAATACAGTACTGTCACTGGGTGTTTGGGATTACATACTAAATGGAATATAGAGTGCGGGCTGATGAACGTGAAGGATGCAAATCCTCCTTCCTCCCGAGTTCTGCAACGCCCATACCAGGATTGACTTGCACTCCTTCACGTCTTTTCCAACCGCAACATATATCATATCCTCAGCCATCGGCTCCAATCCTCTGGCGCCTCGTAGTGCTGCAGAAACTAATTAAGCTGATATATAATCATCTCATCATCTGCTTTTGCGTAAATTAATTGCAGCCACAAAGCCACCAAGGCACAGCTGTGAGATCGAAGACGTACCGAATAAGTCAGTTCGGAAACAGTACTATTACTTCTTCTAGTGTTCCCTTTCAATTTGTGCATTTTCACATTTTTTATAGAGATCCATCTCCACAAAATTCCACCTCGTCTTGTCGTCGTCCGCCAGTACATTAATGCCACGGACCCCGCCGGAGCTCATTCTCGATCTGTAGGCTAGGAATGGCCAAATCAAGTCAATCCAGCCGCCGAAATGGACCGTGGACCTCACTGTATCACTACTTCAACAATAATGGCCTGAAAAATCTTTATTCCGATGAGATCTCCGGTTTGCGTTGAAGCCGTTGACTTGAGGACAAAAATCTTGAAGAAATCTGCAACTAGCTGCTGCTTTGCGTCATAATTGATATTTGACATTTAGCAAAAATATCATATCTTGCCAATGCAATGCCAAAGAATAGAGATGAAGTGCGACCACTACATGCATGTGGTCCATCGCGGCCTACGCAATATTTAGCCACGATCGATGAGTGCATTCGGAATTAATCGGGTGGCCCATATTCACCACGAGTTCTCAATATATATTTAATGGATAAAAAAAAATGGACAGGGGACGATAAAATATAATTTATCTTTCTTAAATTTAAGAGAAACTGTACAAGTATTGGAGACATTTCTTCTATTACAACTGTTGGAGTTAGTGGCTTATATTAACACCAGTGGAAGGGCCAAGTAGACGGGAGCGTAGTGAACGTCGCGATAGCGACGTTCACAGAGAGGGAGTATAGGGGCATTTTTGTCCCTGTCCGTACAGATTCCGTACGGAGTCCGTACGGTTCCGTACGCCCATAGGGTTTAAGATTTTATTCTTTCCCTATATATATCTCATTGATGTAAACCTATGATGATCATCAGAATAATAGCCGCCTCTCTGTGGACGTAGGCAAATTGTCGAACCACGTTAAATCTGTGTGTCTCTCTCTCTTGATCTCTCTCTTTTAGATCTCATATACTGTTCATCATTATTGTGCGCGCTTACAACAACAACCAAAGACACAAATCTAGTACAAAGCAATCAAGCATAAGCCTAAACAAGCTAGCCATAATATATAAATATTAGGAAATGTGATGAAAGAAATACAATGACTAGTTAAGAAGGTGGTTAGGATTAATATTAATGATCTTCAGGGCCCATATGAAGCCCTCATTGGTTCAAGCACCTTCCACACTTCTGGCCCAAGCTCCGGCCTGCTCCTTCTGTTCTTGTTGCAGCATCTCAATCCCAAGCGAGCCAACTCTTGAGCAGCCAAAATCGGCCAGTCTCCGGCCAAAGGATCCAAGAGAGCTTTCAAGTTTCCGGCATCCAGGGCATATTTCACGTCATTTGTTATCTTAAGGGGTTGTCTCCCAGTCAAGAGTTGTAGTAATATGATCCCAAACGAGTAAACATCAGACTTCAAAGTAAGCACTCCTGTTTCAAGAAACTCAGGATCTATGAAAGAAAAACTACCCTTTGGGACAGTTATATGAGACAGCGTTGTGTTAATGTTGTCGCTTGAACTTGCATCAGAGAACAACATGCGGCAGATTCCAAAGTCACTCAGTTTACTCACAAAGTTGGCGTCAAGGAGGATGTTGGAGGGCTTCAAATCACCATGTACTATGCTGTGAGATTTAGCGGAGTGAAGATAAACAAGGACAGAGCACAACTCTGTGGCGATGCGTATTCGAGTCTGCCATGATAATGGAGGGCTGTTGTCTTTCATGCTCAGTCTATCTTCAAGGCTTCCATTGGGGAGATACTCATAGATGAGCGCAAAAACTTCAGGGCAAGATCCAATAAGTTTCACGAGATTCTGATGCCTCAGCTGACTCAATACACTAACCTGATACATATACAACCAACAAATGAGATACAATGCCAAACTTTTGATCTAACTTTGTTCCAATTTTTAAGTGTAAATTGCTGCTGTTGAACGCATTTTTCTTTTTAATTGATAAAAACTTTAAAATTTAAAAAATTAAGGAAACAAATTG
This sequence comes from Carpinus fangiana, assembly GCA_006937295.1. Lineage (NCBI taxonomy): Eukaryota > Viridiplantae > Streptophyta > Magnoliopsida > Fagales > Betulaceae > Carpinus > Carpinus fangiana. The sequence goes on from CM017321.1 coordinate 55,908,823, forward strand.
TGAATAATGAAAGTTTAGTTCTACTCATGGAAGTAGGTGTTAGAAAACTTAGAATATAAATTAAATGGGAAACTTCACAAAGGACCTCTGAACTATCACGCGTTTTTAAAAAATCCTCTCAAATTTAAAAAACTCTCAATTTCACCATTGAACTTTCAATTTGATACAATATACTTTTGTCCGTCAATTTTCAACAACCCTAACGAAAAACGACAAAAATACCAAAATACCCTTGATTTTCGTTTTTTTTAAAGGAAAAACAATTGGTTCATAAGGATAAATTTGAAATTTTATAAAAAAATTCAAAAGCATAAAGGTCATTTAATCATGTTTAATGTTGAAAATTGATGTACGAGAGTATATTGCATCAAATTGAAAGTTGAAGAGGTGAAATTAAAAGCTTTTGAAATTTGGGAGGTCTTTTCAAAATACGTGATAATTCAGGAATTCTAAGTGAAATTTTCCATAAATTTAAATAACAAATTTATCTCTTCCTACCTATTTAAATAAATGATGATTTAACTAACGGTATGCATCCCGTTTAGGCCCATGCAATAAATATATCATGACTTCGAATAAATTAATTTTTGAATGAATCAACAAACCTCCATTTGGAATTGTGAGGTGCCATGGGCACCAGGAGATTGTAGCATCTTAATTGCAACCTCTTTTTGACGCAAGAGACCTTTATAAATGCTTCCATATCCTCCTTGTCCAATTTTCCTGGATTCATCAAAGTTTTGAGTAGCTTCCTCGATCTCAGAGAGCTTGAACTCAGAGAACTGAACTTGTTTTCTTGATCTTAGCTCTTCAACTTCTTTCAACGCATTATCACGCTCCATCTGCAGCTCATTCGTCACTTTCTGTAACTCTGCAATATGAATCTTTAATGATAATTCATGTTCTTGAGAAATCCCCAGTTCTTCCTTTACTTGGTCTCTCTGATTCTTCACATTTTCAAGCTCTTCTTTTGCCTTCACTAGCGCTTCCTCAGCTTCTTTCCTTTGTCTCGACTCTTCTTGGCCCTGTTCATTGGATTATTCGCAAGTTGCATCAGATCATCTTTCAAGTTTTGCAGCAACTAGAAATCCTTTTTTTTTATTATTAAAATTTTTACCCGGCGTTTGGCCTCAATCACATCTCTTTCTGCTCTCTGACGCCTGAGTGTTTCTTTTTCATTATCTTCCATCACTTGTTGAAGTCGCTCATAAAGATCAGTACTGTCATCTTCACCTTCGTCCTGCAGGATATCCCTTAAATGTTTAAATTTAAAGCCTTTTCGATCATATATATTGTTTAATTGCTTAATCTTTGATCAATTTGGATGAATAAATGTTAATTAATAGAAAGCTAAAACGCTTCTTCTATATAGAAGCCCCACCATTTAAACCGTACACTCAAAGCTTCCACATGCTTCATAATATATAGAGAAAATAAATAAATTTTACATGAATGAATGTATTGCACGTACCACAGCATTAATAAGAGCTCCATTAATATTAATAGAAGAGCATGCCGAGATGGTACTTGCACTAGAAACCAGTCTTGGAATCTGCGGCGGCAATGGAGATCCGACATCCACATAAGAGATACTTGAATAACACGAACCCGGAGAGGGTCCGCTAAACTCATTGGCCTCTTTCCATGAAGACAGAGTTACATCAGCCACTCTTCTGGGACTGGGAGAGCTGGTTGAGCAATAATAACCCGAATCAGAACCCGAAGGACTCTTTGGAGATGAAGAAGCCTCTTGATCAGTCGTGCCAGCTGCCGGCGGTGAAGGGATATCGACGATGCTCATCATCCTTCCAATGCTATCCCTGTTGTGCCCCGCTGTAACAGATTGTGATCTCACGAAGTTTGATTGTCGGATTTCACTGCTGTCCCTGTCCCTGTCGTACCCCAAAGCAACCGACGACCGTGATTTCATGAGGTTTGAATCGTTTGATTGTCCACTGCTTGCTTCCCTATATTCATTATTTTATTTTTTTTATCAGCTTATAATTTTTAAATAAATAGTAATTTAACATAATATCAAATTAAAAAAAGTTGAATCCCGACTTTACTCATTGATCATCCTTTGCTATATATAGTCAAAATTAAAGTAAAAAGTAAATACCATGAATATCATATATGAACTTTATATTGTCGACGTTGCATGAAAAATAGTAATTAATTAACATGAAAAATTACAGTTTACCCCCCAAATTTGACAGTGTTTTTCAATTCGAACACCGAAGTTTTAGTTTTTGCAATTCACCCCCGCAAAGTTTCAATTTTTTTTCAATTCGACCAATATTATCTCAAAATTTTCATATTGCCCATAATTTTTATTTTTTATAAAAAAAAAAAAAAATAGAGGTGCAAAAATGGCCAAGGGGTGGTCGAATTTTTATAAAAAATTAGGGGTAATATGGGAAGTTTTGGATACAATTGGTCAAATTGCAAAAATTTGGAACTTTGGGGGTGGATTGCAAAAGCTGAAACTTTGGTGTTCGAATTGAAAAATGCTGTCAACTTTAGAGAGGTAAACTGTAATTTTTCCTAATTAACAAAAGCTATTTGCCGAACCTGGTGAAGATGAGGTGGCCTTTGCAAATAAATTGTATATGACAGGAAATAGGTGATTGCTCGCACACATATTTAGCTTTACTAGACTTGAGTTTTGTCATTCTTCTGCAATTATCAAGATACGTAGTAGATCAGCAATATTTCAATCCAACAATGAATATTGTAACACATAAGGGGTGTAAGCAAGCGAAGCCGTTCGCGATTGGCTCGTATAAATTCGACTCGTGCTTGACTCGATTATTAAATGAGCCATTCGTGAACACAAATCTTTGCTCCAATATTAAACGATACAAGCTCAGTTCAATTCGGTTAGGCCCATGAGCACGCTCATGTATATATATATAGTAAGTAACAAATGATTAATTATAAAGATTAGTTGTAATTAAAATAAATAGTATGGCTTAAATAACAATTGGGAAAGAAAGAAATACTGTAAGTTAGAGTAATAATGTGATTTAGAAAGTTAGAGGGTTTTTTTAAAAATAAAATCTTATCCATAGCCACGTGTGTAATTGTGGATCACATTGGGTCAAAATCCTAAGGGCCAAGTCCTTTGTTCTCAAATCTCAAATTTTCATTCTCTATTTCTCATTCATTACAGTTATACACCTCCTCCATTTTCTCTTCAACCCGGAACAGCGAAACCCTCCTCCCATTCATGCTCGTCGACACACACATGGAGCAGAGAGAGATCAAGATGTAAAGGAAAGAGAAGCAAACCCAATGAATGACGCACAATTTGGACGATGGCGAAGTTTCGGCTATTGGTAGCAGATGAGCTAACAATATAAGCTTCTCTTTACAATTGTGTCTTACCCATTAAGGTTTAATTGCAAAAATCATATCAATTTGTAGGATTTTGTTTAAGGTTGAGTTTTGGTTTGGATGTTCCTTTGCTGGAGTTCAATGGGTATCAACAAGTTGTGTTATTGAATGGTTTGATTTAGGTTAAAGTACTCGAGCTCGAGCTCAGCTCGACACAAACTTAAACAAGCCGAGCTCGAACAAGGGAAGCTCACCTAAGCTCGACTCATAACACATTTTACTAGGTTAAACATCGAGTCACGTTAAAGAGTTAATTGAACTTTTAGGTCACTAGGAGTAGCTGGAGGGTCATTTTGAGAATCTTGGACTTTCTGACCGAATGCTCATGTGGGGACCACACAAACGTTTGCCTACAATAGTACACGAACGCTTATGTGGGGACCAGCTTAAATGTTCGTTGACTCTTTTGTTGACCATTGGATATTTTCTAAGCGTATGACTGCAGCCTAAAAACCGCTGGGTAAACAGTACATGAACATTCAGCACTGTAGTACCAAACGCTTGCTGCATTGTAGGCCTACTCTTGCAAGGCTCATAGCTTTTTCTACTTTATAAATACCCTCTCCCACAACCCTTACCAACTCATTCTACCCTCTAAGCCCTATAGAAACCCTACTTGAGTGTTGTTGTGAGCTTGAGAGAGATTTCCTTGGTGTACGTTCTTGAAGAGAAGGAGGAACTTGTTGAGGCTCTTGCTGTGTAGAGGTAACTATCTCTCTCTCTCTTCGAGTATTTTCTTAGGATTTTGTGTTAGCTTTGTGTTTTTACAGTAGCTTAGTTGTTAGAGATCTAAAGGTTTAGGTTTTCTCTTGTTTTGAGCTTTTCCTTCCATTTAGATGGATTCATGTTGCATGATGATGTTGTTTTAGGCTAAGATGTGTTATAAACCCTAGCCTTCTGCAGCATGGTAACCAGTTTAGGACTACTTAGGAGATCGTTGGACCAAATGAGGTTCTACCTAAACCTCTTTGGCCAAACACTCGCCTAGAGGCACTTCAGAGGAACATCATTTTGCCTAATTGTTCAATAGTCTCTGTTTTTATGTTCTAGATTCATTTAGTTTGGACTTAGGACTAATGGCTTTCCACATATTTTGATAACTTGGAACCGTTAGAGGGATTTTTGGGGGATTTGTACGACCGTTACGAGTACAAACTCATATAATCCTAGCCGTTATTTTTTTTGTATTGCATGTTTATTTTATATACCAAACATGCATTTTACAACTATCATGAAACACACTTTTTCTATGATATGAACTCTACATTTTGTGAAAATGTGCTACTTAATTAACAAGATAATGAACATGATGAATCCACATAAACTTTTTCTTAATTATTGTCTAAACAATTTGCAACGTCTTATGATCCCTTAAAGAGTTTATATGAAATTCATATGTCCTAGTAATTGGTTGGACAGTCTAAAATTTATTTGGACACATAATTAATCTACATATGGACTTTCATTTAATTAGTGTCTAAATTGATAATAATTTGGATAACAAATTGATGAAGATGGCAATTTGTGACCGTTAGATATCAACGAAGAATAGATCAAGTGATCAAGATCATGACGAATATGTGGAAAAAGATTTTGTCGTTTGTACCGATTATAGCGCCTTTCTGCTGCTGCTCCCATAACAAGCCTCTTGATCGTATGCTTAGAGACGAGCTCTATAATTCCCTCCTCAATACAGTCCATTTCTATTTCCAGTGTATGTGCCCGTACCTACAATATTTAATTAGTTAAATACTAAAGGAAAATATATAAGAAGAGTGAATAAAACAAACAGAAAAAAGTGAATAAAATTTAATTATATATACCCCACTTTGGCGACAGAAATGAACGTATTCATCGAGGGTCTGATGCATGTTTTGCCTTTCAGATTCCTGGTAATCGCTCACTATCTTTTCATTGAGTTTGCTTGCTGGAACTTTTGTACCCACTGCATGCGCTCGCAGATAAATTCCAGATTATATAATATTTTTCCAAGTTTCGTTGCACGATCGAGCCTAGCTACTTGCATGGAATAATCATCAAGAAATGAACATGTGTTTGGGACTTACTGAAGGGAATGAACTGTGCAGGCTGATGAACATGAAGGATGCAAATCCTCCTTCCCCCAGAGTTCTGCAAAGCCCATAACAGGATTGGTTCTTTGTACTCTTTCACAACTTTTCCCACAGCAACGTATACCACGTCAACGTCATCAATCACAGTTGCCATGCTTGCCATCGGATCCTCCAAATTCTCACGACTGCTTCCCATTTCCCAGAAAATCTAATAAAGTTCACGCATATATATATATCGCAGACACCCCACACCTCTCTCTCTCTCTCTCTCTATATATATATGCAACAAGCTAACTACTGGGAAACTCATTCACCAAAAACCCTCAGCTTTCTGATCATCAATAGAGAATATATAATTGAGAAATTAATAATTCAAGAAAAAAAAAAGAAAAAAGAAACGAAGACTTGGTAAAAGGTTTTGTTGGGTTCTACGAAGTTGCTAATCATATCTGTACATTAGGCATGGACCCCGCCGGATAACTCCGTTCGGAAACAGTACTACTTCTTCTAGATCTCCACCAAATTCCACCTCGTCTTGTCGTCGTATCTGTCGGTACAAATCAAGTCAGTTAATCCAGCTGCCGAAATGGACCGTGGAATAATTGATATCAAATTTTCGGCAAATTCGTTTGGAAGAATTTTTCTTCCGCCTATTCTAATAAGTGACAAGTATCATTTAACATTTTTGGGTACGACTATTAAACCAGCCAGTTTAGAAGAAATTTCTTTCCTTTGACAATTCACAAAAATAGCATCTTGCCAATGCCAAAGACAACACAAAAAGAGTAAACCTATTGGCCACGGGTGTGTAGACCAAAGAATTGTTTGGGGCCCATGAGGTATTAAACTTTGGAGCTTGAAATGATGAAACCTTAAAATTAAAGTCTCCACTACTTGGCCAACCCTTAAAATTAAACCTTAAAATTAAAAAATTAAAAAATTAAGGAATGAAATTGTGAATAATGGAAGTTTAGTCCCACTCATGGAAGTAGGTGTTAGAATATAAATTAAATGGGAACCTTCACAAAGGATCCCTAAATTATTACTTGTTTTTAGAAGACCCTCTCAAATTTCAAAAACTCTCAATTTTACTCATGAACTTTCAATTTGATGCAATATACCTTTATCCGTCAATTTTCAGCATTAACTAAAACGAAAACTAATAAAAATGCCCTAAACAATTGGGTCACAAGGTTAAATTTGTAATTTTATGAAATTTAGGGGTATAAAAGTCATTTAATCATGTTTAAGAGCACTGAAAATTGACGAATGTGGTACATTGCATCAAATTGAAAGTTCAGAGGTGAAATTAAGAGTTTTTGAAATTTGAGAGGATCTTTTCAAAACGCGTGGTAGTTTAGGGATCCTTAGTGAAGTTTCCCCTAAATTAAAAGATCAAATCTATCTCTTCCTACCCGTTTAAACTCTTGAAATAAATGATGATTTAACTATATGCATCCAGTTTAGGCCCAATAAATATATAACTACAAATAAATTTTCTAAAGATTAATCAACAAACCTCCGTTTGGAATTGTGATGTGCCATGGGCGCCGGGAGACTGTAGCATCTTAATTGCAACCTCTTTTTGACGCAAGAGACCTTTATAAATGCTTCCATATCCTCCTTGTCCAATTTTCCGGGATTCATCAAACTTCTGAGTAGCTTCTTCGATCTCAGAGATCGAGCTTGAACTCAGAGAACTGAACTTGTTTTCTTGATCTTAGCTCTTCAACTTCTTTCAACGCATTATCACTCTCCATCTGCAGCTCATTCGTCACTTTCTGTAACTCTGCAATATGAAACTTTAATGATAATTCATGTTCTTGAGAAATCCCCAGTTCTTCCTTTACTTGGTCTCTCTGATTCTTCACATTTTCAAGCTCTTCTTTTGCCTTCACTAGCGCTTCCTCAGCTTCTTTCCTTTGTCTCGACTCTTCTTGGCCCTGTTCGTTGGATTATTTGCAATTTGCATCAGATTATCTTTCAAGTTTTGCAGCAACTAGAAATCCTTTTTTATTATTATTAAAATCTTTACCCGGCGTTTGGCCTCAATCACATCTCTTTCTGCTCTCTGACGCCTGTGTGTTTCTTTTTCATTCTCTTCCATCACTTGTTGAAGTCGCTCATAAAGATCAGTACTATATATGATCATCTACACTTTCGTCCTGCTAGGATATCCCTTAAATATTTAAATTTAAAGCCTTTTTCATATTGTTTAATCGCTTAATCTTTGATCAATTTCGATGAATAAATGTTAATTAATAGAAAGCTAAAACGCTTCTATAGAAGCCCCAAAATCCGGCCACTTGCCTCATAATATATAGATAAACTTTACTTACTTACATTCTCAATGTGTCTCGAGTTTTGACATATTAAAATGACAAAAATATTATTTTTTGGGTCAGCAATATTGACATCAAATTATCAAAAGTTGTATATAGACACACACGTATCTTGCATAAATAAATGTATTGCACGTACCACAGCATTGAGGGCTCCATTAGAAGAGCATGTTGAGATGGTACTTGCACTAGAAACCAGTCTTGGACTCTGCGGCAGCAATGAAGATCCGACTTCCACGTAAGAGATTCTTGAATAACCCGAACCCGGAGAGGGTGTGCTAAACTCATTGGCCTCATTCCATGAAGACAGAGTTACGTCAACCACTCTTCTGGGAGAGCTGGTTGAGCAATAACCCGAACCGGAAGGACTCCTTCCCAATCCTAACCCATCCCCCCATTCATGATCAGAACCCGAAGGACTCTTTGAAGATGAAGAAGTCTCTTGATGATCAGTAGTGCCAGGCTGAGCTGCCGCCGGTGAAGGGATATCGAAGACGCCCATCATCCTTCCACTGCTATCCCTGCTGTGCCCCGCTGTAACAGATTGTGATCTCACGTAGTTTGATTGTCGGATCATTTCACTGTTGTCCCTGTCGTGCCCCAAAGCAACAGACCGTGATTTCATGAGGTTTGATTGTCCACTTTCCGGCATCTCTACGCTTGCTTCCCTTTATTCATATGGTAAATTTATTTGCATTGGTAATATAATATTTTGAAAGAGAATAGCGCTGTAATATTTATAAATATTAAATAAAGATAAATTTAGTCATTTAATTTATAATAATTAAGAAAAACTATCTACCAAACCTGGGGAAGATGAGGTGGCCTTTGCAGATGAATTGTATATGACAGGAAGTAGGTGCCTGATCGCGCACATATTTAGCTTTACTAGACCTGAGTTCTATCATTCTTCTGCAATATATTATCAAGCAATAGGTAGTCACATCGTCTGAGTGTGAAATTAAAAATGATGTGTTTATGTAGAATATACTTTTTAAATGGTACAATCGAAGCCTTTTTAGGAGCCGGGCAAACCCAATTATAAAACTGTGCGGACTAGCTACCACTTGGAACAGGGTGTTACATAGTAGATCAACAATTCAATCCAACAGTGAATGTAACATATTTTACTTCGGTTAAACATCGAGTCACATTAAAATTATTAAAAAGAAAATAACACTTTTACCTTTTTAATCTACTAAAAAATGTGCAATATATATGCTTCGTTCCTCAATGAGTTTATATGAATTCCATGTGTCCGATCGTGTAACTAATTATCGGGCATTTCAAAATTTATTTGGACATATAATTAATAATAATTTGGATAAAAAATTAATTGTTGGAGATGACAATTTGTGACCCTTAATTAGATATCAACAAGAAGTAGATCAACATGTCAAAAAAAAAACAAAAAACAAAAAACAAGAAGTAGATCAAGAAATGAACATCATGATGTGGAAATAGTTTTTATGTTGTCTTATTTGTACGGATTATAGTGCTTGTCTGCTGCTGCTCCCATAACAAGCTTCTTGATCTCGCGCGTAGAGATGAGATCTACAATTCCCTTCTGGATACGGTCCATTTCTATTTCTAGATTCTGTGCCTGTACCTACATTTTAAAAAATAAATCAGAAATTTCCAACCCAATTTAGAGATTTTTTATTATTATTCTTTTTAACAATTAGATAAACTAAATTTAACACTAGCTAGGCTCTGTTTACTTCAACATAAAATGGTTTTCAAAAAATAATTTTCACATTTTATGATGTTTATTGCGACGTAAAATAGTGGTCAACAAAAAATATTTTCCTTTTGACCGAAAATTTTCTTTAATTTTCGGAAAAAGGTTTATGGTTTTTAAAACCTTGAAAACCATAAACCATTTTCCAACTTTGAGCATCTCATTTTCAAATCGATGGACCTTACTAAGACTTGCGCCGAACCTCATTGGAACTTGCCCTGGACCCGCTTGGGACTCACTCAAGACCCCGCGAGGGCCTGCTTGAGACCCGCCTAGACCTGCCCAGGACCAGCATGGGACTTGACAGGGACATACCCGAGACCCGACCAGGACCCACTCGGAACTTGACTGGGACTCGCCCGGGATCCAACTGGGACCCGCTCAGGACTTGATTGGGACTCACTCGAGACTTGATAAGGACTTGCCCAAGACCCCGTCGGGACCTAACTGGTATCGAACCGGAGTTGCCTGGGACTTGATCGGGACTCGGGACCCACTTAGGACTTGCCCACCCACTCGGGATTTGATTAATTGGGACCCGCCCGAGACCCCATCGGGACTCGTCGAAAAATATTTTTTCCTTGAAAATGATTTCTTAGAAAACATTTTTTGGTATTTGGCATGTATAGAAAATTAGGCGGGTCCCAGTCATCGAAAAACATTTCAACAAAAAAAATTTCCGGTATTTGGTGTGTACACAAAATCATATTAAACACTAAATTATGAAATGTCCCTATCGGGTATTGGGTGGGTCCTACTAGGGTCTAGGGCTGATCCCGACGTGGTCCTAATAGGGTATAGGCGGGGTCCAGGCTGGTCCCGGGTGAGTCGCAGTGGGGTCTTTGCGGGACTCGGTTTGAACACCTCTAAGGCTTAGTAAAAACATTTTCGTAATTTAGAGTTTAATATAATTTAATGAATATATATATAAATTTTATTTTATTTTTTGTGCGCGCGATAAACGCCGTAAAATGTTTTCGAAGGAAAACATTTTCAGAGAAATTGACTTTCTTGAAAATATTTTTCAACTGAAACCATTTTACGTGTCAAAGTAAACAAAGCCTAAAGGAAAAAAGAAAAGTGAATAAAATTTATACCCCCATTTGGCGACAGAAATGAACGTATTCATCGAGGATCTGAAGCATGTTTTGCCTTTCAGATTCCCGGTAATCGCTCACTATCTTTTCATTGAGTTCGCTTGCTGGAGCTTTTGTACCCACTGCGCGCAGATTAATCAAGAAAAAAAAAACACTAATAAAATCCAGATTATATAATATTTTTCCAAGTTTCCAAGTTGCATGGAATAATCATCAAGAAATATTGAACATGTGGTTGGGACTTACTGAAGGGAATGAGCTGTGCAGGCTGATGAACATGAAGGATGCAAATCCTCTTTCCCCCAGAATTCTGCAAAGCCCATAACAGGATTGATTTGCACTCTTTCACATCTTTTCCCACAGCAACGTATATCATATCATCAATCGCAGATGCCACGATTGCCGTCGGATCCTCGAAAGTGATCTCATGCCTGCTTCCCATTTCCCAGAAAATCTAATAAAGTCAACTCAAATTGCAGACATGCACCCCACAACTCTATATATGCAACATGCTAACTACTGGAAAACTCATTCACCAAAAACCCTCATTTTCAGCTTTCTCATCATCAATAGAGAATATATACGGATCAAATGAATTTTCAGCAAATAAAAATAATTGAGAAATTAATAATTTTTTTAAAAAAAAAACGAAGACTTGGTAAAAGGTTTAATTTGTTGGGTTCTGTGAAGTTTCTGATCAGGTCTGTACATTAATGGCATGGACCCCGTCGGATAACTCAGTTCGGAAACAGTACTACTTCGTCTTGGATTGAGATCCTAGGCGGCAATAGTGCCCTAAAATAGAATTAAGAATGAAATTTGGCGATTCAAATTTGATTAACAATTATGTTTTGAGCTACCATTTCATTTTCTCCAGCGATCACTTTTATTATGCCAATTAATTCCTACCCACCTTGGTACCTTTACATCCAGCTAGCAAACGTGTGGTTTGTGTTAAAACCTGCACGTCGTACCAAGGTGGGTTCTTGGGACCGGAAGCAATTCATCAATTCATCAAACTCTCTTAAAAAAGGTGGGTGGGTCGGTAGGTCTCTGGATGGGGAGAAGGATCCTCTCCATTTCATTTGAAAGGGAGGGATCCATTGGGTGGGTTTCTAGGGGTGGGCAAATTAACCGGTTACCGATTAACCGACCGATTACCGATATTAACCGAACCGATATAATCGTAACCGATAGTTATCGGTCGGTAATCGGTTAAAAAATTTATACCGATAAACTTATCGGTCGGTAATCGGTTGGTCAAAAATTTATTATCGGTTAACCGATATTACCGATAATTTTTTTTATTTTTTTATTTTTTTTTAATTTTATACTTTTTACTATTTTGATTTTGATTTTATAATATAAAAAAGATGTAATTGATCAATATAAAAAAAGATTCAATAAGCTATTTTAGCCATATATATATTTAGGCTCCCAAAAGGGCAAAAACAACTAATTTTTAATAAGTTATTTTAGGCTTTAACCCAACAAAAAGTATTTGAGCTATCAAAATAACTAATTTTTTGCCCAATTAGCAACTAGTAAAAAGCTCAATAAAAAGTTAACAAAAACCTGTTTAACCGGCCGGTTTAACCGATTACTGATATGACAAATTACCGATAGCTTATCGGTCGGTAATCGGTCAAGAATCGGTTAACCGATAACCCTATTAACCGGACCGATATGATCGATACCCAGCCCTAACAGATTCTAAATATTAATTATTGTATAGATTGTTGGATGTTTACTCAACATAATAATTATGTGTTTATTTTTTATTTCATTAATAAAAATAATATTTATTAATTTTATATATATATGATTAGTATCTTACGAATAATTATATATTCGATGTCTAAACTAAAGTATAAAGTCACAACGATCATCCTGGGGTTATTTTTGCTTAGTGTCTATTAGTTTATAATAAAAAAACTATTTTTTTAAAAGGCATAAAGATTATTAATCAAAAATGTCATTGAATTATTTTTGGTTTTTTTTTTTTAAAATATATACATGTATATTAATTATTGTATAGATTGTCAAATTTTTACTCAACATAATGATTAGGTATTTATTTTTTATTTCATTAACAAAAATAATCTTTATTAATAATATATATATAATTAGCATCTTACAAACAATTATATATTCGATATCTAAACCAAAATATAAAATCACAACGGTTATCTTGGGGTTATTTTTGCTTAGTATCTATTAGTTTATAAAATCGTTAATTGTTCAATAAAACATACTTCTTATTTGATATTGGACCGATGCCTATTTACCAATGAAATTTTTTGTTTATTTATATGATTTACTTGGATTTTCCAATTTTTTTTAAAGTACTTTTTATACTTTTGAAAGCAAAAGAAGGCAAAAATTTATTTGATTGTTATACAAAAAAAGAAACTTTGAAACACCTAAGAGACAAGTAAGATTGAATATAATGTGAGATGATTATTTTATTGCATTGTTGACTGAAAGATTTTTTATTATTTTGCTATGTACTTTTATTAAGGCTCATAATTATATGGGTTTTATAATTTGTAAGAAATATAATAGGTATACCACTAATAATACGACGACTTTGGGGGTATCGAAGAAGGCCAGACGCACCACTGAGAGAGCAAGCTGTTCTACTCAACGAATGACGCAGAGGAGGGAAGCTTGCTGTATAGGAGGTTAGGGTTTTGCTATGTGGATTATTTGGGTGTTGGGGATTATGGGGACAGATCGAGAGAGACAAAAATCCACAAAAGAGGATTGTGGAGACAGAAAAGATGATAAGAAACCAGTTTGGGGTTTCAAGCTGTGAAGAGCAAATTAAAGAGGATTGTGGAGACAGAGAGAGAGAAGAAAAGAAAGAAGCTTGTTTGGGTTTCAAACTAGCTGTGAAATATTATTTGTATTAAGGTGCGGGTAGTCTGATAGAAACAAGGCGGGAGACTGAAATTATTTTGAAAAAGGTGTCAATTTTACGGTTACTGTTGAACCAATACTATTTAATAGTATTGGTTTTAGTGAAACTGACATTAATAAATAGTGACGGTTACTGTTAAACCGACACTAATAAATGTTGTTTAGTGTCTCTTTCCTAAACCGACACTATTATAGCCGTCACTATATTACAATTTTTTTGTAGTAGTGGTTCGGTCTATAACCTACGTCCACGAGATCAAGCTCTAAGGCTGCATTAAGCTCTTATTTCTCTAAGTAATATTTTCAATATAGCATGCTCCTATTTATAGGAAAATCATGTTGGATACAAATAGACTTCTACTCTAGCTTGATTAGCTAGGTGATAGTCTTTAACTATTCAACTGAAACTTAGTGATAGTCTTCAAGTGTAAGTCAGTAATAGTCTTATACTGTGATTATTATTCTTGAACTCCATGGTTTACTTTAACGTTCCTCTTCAAACTCAAGGTAACTCAAGGTGTAAACTTGCGAAAACTTGAGTTTGTTCTTTAGTTGGCAACAAAGGCCGAGATGGTGACCGGAAACTCGTTGGAGTTGGCGGCGGCTGAGGTAGTAGAGTAGAGTTGATGGCGCCAGATTTGAAACATCGACTACTCTTGAACTTGAACTTCGGCAACTGTGGACGGAATCGACTACTATGGCCGGTATGAGCCAACTGTTGGCTAAAATGGGCCTGAGTTTTAAACAATACCACAAAAGCCAAGAAAATTGGGCCAACAAAGGACCAAAAGTAGGTTTAGGTCAACAAAGGACCAACAAAAGACCAAATAACTATGCTAACAAAGGACAAAAATATGGGCAACTTGGCCTTTTTTCTTTTCTTTTCTTTTTTTTTTTTTCTTTCTTTCTTTCTTCAATAATATCCTATTCTTTGATTACATAAGCTAGGATATGGATTATCTTATTCTTATAACCAAACGGAACTAAATCTGAAACTTGAACAAAAAAAGCATATTCCTAAACTAGAATAGTAATATATGCATGATGAAGAGATAAACCTATTACCAAACTCCCTTCTTCTTCTTCAATTTCTTCTCCCAATTTACGTAACTCCTAGCCTCCTACCAAGTACAGCACACCTTAGGTTCAAACCCTCAGAGGACGCCAAAAACACACCTTTTGAAGACGGAGGTGGAGGGAGACACTGGTAGTGTTAACATTGGGCTAGGAAAAACCATGGAGAAAGGCACCGGATCGGAGATGAAATCTGAGGGAGACGAAGTCGGTGGAGAAGTTGATGCCGAAGACGATGGCTAAAGTGGTCGTGCTGCTACACATCGTGGATCTGTGGTTGAGAGGTGGAGGACTAGAGATTTGGTGTGGACTGATAGAGAAGAAGATGAATGGAGGTGGTGAAGGCGCTGACAGATCTGGTGGCTTGGGCATGAAAGAGACCACCAGGGTCTTGGAGAGAGAAGTTGGTGGCGCAGAGGTCCATGCTGGAGTGTTGCCAGAGGAACTTGTGGCACTGCCATGGATTTGAATGGCAGGAGGAAGGTTTGGCTTTGCCCGTGGATTTGGTTTGACCGACTGATATCTCCCTTCTTTTTCTTTTCCTTTTTTTTTTTTTTTTAACAAAATAAAACAATATAGCATGCTCCTATTTATAGGAGAATCATGTTGGATACAAATAGATTTCTACTCTACCTTGGTTAGTTAGGTGATAGTCTTTAACTATTCAACTGAAACTCAATAATAGTCTTCAAGTGTAAGTCAGTAATAGTCTTATACTGTGACTATTATTCTTGAACTTCATGGTTTACTCTAACAATATGTTCTTCCCCACACACGTGTGTGCGTGTATATATATATATGATTTTCACTAGGTACTTGGACCCCGAGTGAGTATTTATGTTATCATTTCCTTTACTTATGATCATCTTCAACATTCATTTTATTTGCCAATAAAATAGTGATAATTATATTCCACGGAGATGAGATCCATTATGAAATGAAATTGAAATACAAATGATATATGGCAATAATAAAGACGAAATGTATTGGATATTGGCCATTAGACAATTAAAAACTTTAAGACATTTGAAATCAAGGGAGTTGCAAACTTTTTCAATAGTAACTTTGCTACAAATATGAAAAAGTAACATGCTTTGAGTTGTAGATACTACATATCAAATTAACTGGTTAACCAGCAAAAGTGATAATGTTTATAGCTTTAGCGTCGTTCTTTTGGAGATAATCACAGGTCGACCTGCAATAGAAGGATCCCATGAAAAGACTCACATAAGTCAATGGGTGAGTTTCATGCTTGCTAAAGGGGATATAAAAATATTGTTGATACAAGGTTGTGTACGTAGAAAATTCTATATCAACTATGCTTGGAAAGTTGTCGAAATAGCAATGGGTTGTCTATCTCCAAGTTCTGCTAAAAGACCAACTATAAGCTAGGTAGTGGTGGAACTAATTAAAGGAGTGTTTGGCAATTGAATTAGCTCGCACAGAGGAGGGCCATTATATTGGCGAGCCATTGAATTCAATTGAAATGATCTACATGATTCTAATTGCTGAAGATCAGTCCTTTAGCACGGTAAAACATTGTCAAAAATAGAAATTGGCATGTCGAATGTTGAACTTTTTTTACTTTCTGTAATTTTTGTCCATGCATACTGCATACTATACTTCAAATGAAATTTTGTGAATGATTTAGTATAGTGTCTTGCAACAAGCAATTCAAACAACCCAAATTATTCACCTATGTACATTAAAGACAAAAACAACATCAGTTGGAGATGCACATAATCAAATGACCTATCTAAGAACTAGACAATACCACATCTAGAACTCTAACTTGGCTACATGAATGAGAAATTCAAAGACTATATATATCCTCACATTCCAACCATGATCATAAGCAGTGCATTGAATGCAAATTTTAGTTCAGCTAATGTACCCACTTAATTAATTAATTCCTAGGCAAGGAAATGTGTGGTTAGGCTTAGCAACAATGTTGTTTATGGTATTAATTAGTATGTTTTCGCCACTAGGCACTAGCCAACGGCTTCTACTACCTCACAACAAGAGTAATGATGAAGCAAAAACATACCTCTCTATCTCATTCTCACTATAAATAGGAATTAATGTTTTGATATTAACCACCTGTCTACCAATTGATAAAGAGATCGAGAGAGTTTATCTTGATTTATAATAATAATAATAGTATTATTATTGGACTTTAAGAAATGCTGAATGGTGAATAGTCTGCTGCATAGAAAAAATGGGCATCGCCGGATATGTGCCTTCTACGATGACAAGTACTCGCAAACATTGGCTCATTTAATTTTTGCTCAATTGTTCTTCAACAATGGCGACTGATGGTGTGGCTGTTACTTTACATATATCAACCTCCAGCATTCAACGATGATGGAGCATATTATTTGCAAAATTTAGCAATGCAGGATGTGACAGTCTTGCTATACTCATGTTAGAATATATTTTATGTGGTGCAGTTTCAAATGTTATAAAAAATTTCAACTTTTTTTTATTAGATACTACTTAATTTTTAAATGAGATGATTAAAATTTTGATCTAACAAATGGAATTAAAACGGGACCATAAATTCGTGTTGCAAAAATATCATATAGAAAGAGGAATTGTTAAGAATATTGAGTAAGGATTTCTCATCAATGGATGACTCTCTACAGTTGTATTGAACAGACAGCAGGACATCACACTCACCTCTTTTATCTTTGTGAAGCAGGCTAGGTGATGTAGATTGGACTTATCATCAATCTATCTATCTTTCATTATTGTATTTGAATTTCGTATTTTATCTTTATTAAGTGTTTATTAGGTTTAGGGAGTCTATAATTAGTATTTTATCAGGTTTTGAGTTTTGGGGCTATATGTACATGTTTATAGCCTTTAGAAAAGATAGTTATTGTTTATTATTGATTTTGATTAATGAGAATACTCAGAATTGAGTTTATTCCTCTATTTCTTCAAAATACTAGAGAGTATCTAAATTTTCAAGAAGAGTTCTCAGATCTTTGATAGAATCAAGATTTAGAATTATCTATCCGCTAAGTATATGTTGTTATTCGCTACAGCCCACTAAGTCGCGCTGCATTTCACCAAGTGACAAATAAATTAGAGCATATCGAACTGTAACGCTCCATGGTTGCATTGAATAGACAACCGAACATTGCAATAACTCTTTTTTGATTGGTAGCAAGACGAAATTACTGTGGCTTAACCCTACTGGCCAGGTGAATGCAAACATTACTTCAAGAGTCAACAGTGAAGTCAATTATACCCTTCCAAACAAGTTGACGATAGCCTATATCGGCATATAGTGGCTAAACTATCAACCCTTTAATGGTATAATTGATGGGAGATGATGTAGCGGAAGGCCAAGTAACAACAATAAGAAGCATTTGAGAAGCACACGTTATTAAAAGATTTCTCACATTCTAAAGACACATATCACTCGTAAAGGTTGGTTGGTAAAAAAATGTATTTGTATTATTTTTTATTTTTTTTGCTAAAATTATTTTATTTCACGTTATTCTATTTTTAATAAAATAATCATTATATTCCCAATATCAAACGACTCAAACCTAATTAAGTTAAGAATTTTTCCCTCTAGAAACACGACAAGAACATATGGATTATGCAATTTGATGAGCTGTCAGTTGGCGAGAGAATACTTCTAGTAACGTGACAATTGACTTGCGAGCTCAGGAGCTAGAGAAAAAATAAATTTTGATTGCGTTGTTAAAAGTATTCTTTTGCAGCATAAAGCATACCCCGGCGAAAAACATGTGCGCGGCTATGTTCCAAAAAAGAAGAGGAAGGTTCGATCATAGATGGTGATGGGGTTCAAAAATTTCATCTTTGCATTGCTCGCTGGTTTGGCTCTTATACTTGCTGTTCATGCCCAGGATCAATCAGGTATATATATATCATCATGATCTTCTTTTAATAATTAATATCAGGGATAAATTATTAAAAGATTTGATCATGGCATCCTTCTTCTATGGGAATTATGATGGAATAGATAATTTCCCACAATTTGATCTGTATCTTGGACCAAATAAGTGGGACACGATCGAAGTGGTGCATTCATCGCTTATTGTCATCAAGGAGCTAATACATGTGCCGTCTCGAAACTATATACATGTCTGTCTGGTAAACACAGGCTTTGGGACGCCATTTATATCGGTAATAGAGTTAAGGCCATTAATAAAAACCTCCTGTATCACCGATTTAGAAATGGATAAAAAAAATTGGACAGGAGATGATGAAATATAATTTATCTTTCTTAAATTACGAGAAATTGTACAAGTATGGGAGACATTTCTTCTATTACAACCAAAGACACAAATCTAGTACCAGGCATAAGCTTAAACAAGCCAGTCGATCATATAAATATCAGGAAATGTAATGAAATAAATACAATGACTAATTAAGAAGGTGGTTGGGATTAATATTAATGATCTTCAAGACCCATATGACGCCCTCATTGGTTCAAGCACCTTCCACACTTCTGACCCAAACTCCGGTCGGCTCCTTCGGTTCCTCTCGCAGCATCTCAATCCCAAGCGAGCCAGCTTTTGAGCAGCCAAAATTGGCCAGTCTCCGGCCAAAGGATCCAAGAGAGCTTTCAAGTTTCCGTCATCCAGGGCATATTTCACGTCATTTGATATCTTAAAGGGTTGTCTCCCAGTCAACAGTTGTAGTAATATGATCCCAAACGAGTAAACGTCAGACTTCAAAGTAAGCTCTCCTGATTCAAGAAACTCAGGATCTATGAAAGCGAAACTGCCCTTTGGGACAGTTATATGAGACAGTGTTGTGTTAACGTTGTTGCTTGAACTTGTATCAGATGACAACATGCGGCAGATTCCAAAGTCACTCAGTTTACTCACAAAGTTGGTGTCGAGAAGGATGTTGGAGGGCTTCAAATCACCATGCACTATGCTGTGAGGTTTAGCGGAGTGAAGATAAACAAGGACAGAGCACAACTCCGTGGCGATGCGTATTCGAGTTTGCCATGATAATGGAGGGCTGTTGTCTTTCATGTTCAGTCTATCTTCAAGGCTTCCATTGGGGAGATACTCATAGATTAGCGCAAAAACTTCAGGGCAAGATCCAGTAAGTTTCACAAGATTTGGATGCCTCAACTGACTCAATACGCTAACCTGATACATATACAACCAACAAATTAAATGAGATAGAATGCTAAGCTTTTGATCCAACTTTGTTCCAATTTTTAAGTGTAAATTGCTGTTGTTGAATGCATTTTTCTTTTTAAATGATGAAAACTTTAAAAATTTAAAATTAAAAGTTCGGGGTAAAATTAAGAGTTTTTGAAATTTGAGAGGGTCTTCTCGAAACGCGTGGTAGTTTAGGGGCCCTTAAATAAATTTTTCCTCAAAATTTATCTCTTCCTACCCGTTTAAACTTTTGAAATAAATGATGATTTAACTGTATGCATCCAGTTTTGGCCCAATAAATATATAACTACAAATAAATTTTCGAATGATTAATCAACAAACCTCCATTTGGAATTGTGAGGTGCCATGGGCGCCGGGAGATTGTAGTATCTTAATTGCAACCTCTTTTTGACGCAGGAGACCTTTATAAATGCTTCCATATCCTCCTTGTCCAATTTTCCGGGATTCATCAAACTTCTGAGTAGCTTCTTCGATCTCAGAGAGCTTGAACTCAGAGCACTGAACTTGTTTTCTTGATCTTAGCTCTTCAACTTCTTTCAGCGCATTATCACGCTCCATCTGCAGCTCATTCATCACTTTCTGTAACTCTGCAATATGAATCTGTAATGATAATTCATGTTCTTGAGAAATCCCCAGTTCTTCCTTTACTTGGTCTCTCTGATTCTTCACATTTTCAAGCTCTTCTTTTGCCTTCACTAGCGCTTCCTCAGCTTCTTTTCTTTGTCTCGACTCTTCTTGGCCCTGTTCATCGGATTATTCGTAATTTGCATCAGATTATGTTTCAAGTTCTGCAGCAACTAGAAATCTTTTTTTTTTTTTTTTATTAAAATCTTTACCCGGCGTTTGGCCTCAATCGCATCCCTTTCTGCTCTCTGACGCCTGAGTGTTTCTTGTACATTCTCTGCCATCACTTGTTGAAGTCGCTCATAAAGATCAATGTCATCTAAACTTTCGTCCTGCTAGGATATATATCCCTTAAATGTTTAAATTTAAGGCCTTTTTCGTATTGTTTAATCGCTTAATCTTTGATCAATTTCGATGAATAAATGTTAAATATCTAGAAATCGAAAACGCTTTGGTACTTACACTAGAAACCAGTCTTGGACTCTGCGGCAGCAATGGAGATCCGACTTCCACGTAAGAGATTCTTGAATAACCCGAACCCGGAGAGGGTGTGCTAAACTCATTGGCCTCATTCCATGAAGACAGAGTTACGTCAACCACTCTTCTGGGAGAGCTGGTTGAGCAATAACCCGAACCGGAAGGACTCCTTCCCAATCCTAACCCATCCCCCCATTCATGATCAGAACCCGAAGGACTCTTTGAAGATGAAGAAGTCTCTTGATGATCAGTAGTGCCAGGCTGAGCTGCCGCCGGTGAAGGGATATCGAAGATGCCCATCATCCTTCCACTGCTATCCCTGCTGTGCCCCGCTGTAACAGATTGTGATCTCACGTAGTTTGATTGTCGGATCATTTCACTGCTGTCCCTGTCGTGCCCCAAAGCAACCGACCGTGATTTCATGAGGTTTGATTGTCCACCTTCCGGCATCTCTGCGCTTGCTTCCCTATTATTCATATGGTAAATTTATTTGAAAGAAAATAACGCTGTAATATTTATAAATATTAAATAATGATAAATTTATTCATTTAATTTATAATAATTAAGAAAAACTATCTACCAAACCTGGAGAAGATGAGGTGGCCTTTGCAGATGAATTGTATATGACAGGAAGTATGTGCCTGATCGCGCACATATTTAGCTTTACTAGACCTGAGTTCTATCATTCTTCTGCAATTATCAAGCAATAGGTAGTCACATCGTCTGGGTGGGAACAAATAATGTGTTTGTATAAAATATATATGCTCTCTAAATGGTACAAGGTCTTTAAGGACCGAGTAAACCCAATTATAAAACCGTGGGGATTGGACTTGACTCAATGCGGATAATATCATATCACTTAAAGGAAGGTATTACATGGTAGATCAACAATTCAATCCAACTGTTAATGTAACACATTTTACTTCAGTTAAACATTGAGTCACGTTAAAATTAATAAGAAAAATTACACTTTTACCCTTTTAATCTAATAAGCAATTTGCAATTAATATATATGTTTTGTTCCTCAAGGAGTTTATATGAATTCCATCATCCGGCCACGTGTCCGAATATATAACTAATAGGGCAATTCAAAATTTATTTGGACATGCATATAATTAATAATAATTTGGTTAACAAATGTTGGAGATGACAATTTGTGACCCTTAGATATCAACAAGAAGTAGATCAAGAAATGAACATGATGATGTGGAAATAGTTTTTATGTTGTCTTTATTGTATATACCGATTATAGTGCTTGTCTGCTGCTGCTCCCATAACAAGTTTCTTGATCTTGTGCTTAGAGATGAGATCTGCAATTCCCTTCTCAATACAGTCCATTTCTATTTCCAGTTTCTGTGCCCTTACCTACATTTAAGTAAGTTTAATTCTATTAACAATTAGATAATCTAAATTTAACACTAAAAGGAGAAAGAAAAGTGAATAAAATTTATACCCCCATTTGGAGACAGAAACGAACGTATTCATTGAGGATCTGATGCATGTTTTGCCTTTCAGTTTCCCGGTAATCGCTCACTATCTTTTCCTTGAGTTGGCTTGCTGGAGCTTTTGTACCCACTGCGCGCACAGATTAATCAAGAAAAAAAACACTAATAAATTCCAGATTATATAATATTTTTCCAAGTTTCGTTTCACGATCGAGTCTAATTGCATGGAATAATCATCAAGAAATATTGAACATGTGGTTGGGACTTACTGAAGGGAATGAGCTGTGCAGGCTGATGAACATGAAGGATGCAAATCCTCTTTCCCCCAGAATTCTGCAAAGCCCATAACAGGATTGATTTGCACTCTTTCACATCTTTTCCCACAGCAACGTATATCATATCATCAATCGCAGATGCCATGATTGCCGTCGGATCCTCGAAAGTGATCTCATCCCTGCTTCCCATTTCCCAGAATATCTAATAAAGTCAACTCAAATTGCAGACATGCACCCCACAACTCTATATATGCAACATGCTAACTACTGGAAAACTCATTCACCGACAACCCTCATTTTCAGCTTTCTCATCATCAATAGAGAATATACGGATAAGATTTTCAGCATATTAAAAATAATTGAGAAATTAATAAATAAATAAATAAAACGAAGACTTGGTAAAAGGTCTGGTTGGGTTCTGTGAAGTTTCTGATCAGGTCTGTTCAAAGGGATAGCTTTCAGTGGATTGTTTGCTGACTTCTGAGCAAAAGGGGTTGCTTGTCCAGTTGTTGGACTCTATTGTTTACGTATATGCCGGTATGGACCCCAGAGTTTATCACATACTTAACAATATATATACTAGTCCTAATAAGAATCTCATTCGGCGGGGACCATAATTAATGAAATAGAGGTCATTAATTTAAATTTTTATTTTTTTCTTGTGTAGACATGTTAAAAAAAAAAAAAAACAATATATATACTACTTTTCCATTAAAAAAATTATCATATATTTATTCTGAAAAATTACATCACAACCTCCATATATCTTTGGTTAAATTAACATTTATTTTAAAAAATGAATAAAGTATAGTTTGGAGCATTTCAAAAACTTAATGATCTGACACTGTCAAGTAAAAGGGCGTTCGCTCAATAGTTATTTAATTAATATTTTAACACTCATTTTGAAACTTTTCCACATCAACAAGCTAGTGCAACTTAATTAAAACATGAAATAGTAATAATTAAAATAAAAGAGTGTACTGTACAGAGTTAGATCGATCTGTCTATATAGACAGATAATTGACCAGGAAATTAATATTATTATATTAATTAATATTATCATAACTTCAAAACTGAATCCTATAATTTGATTCAGGCCGCCCAAGTAAAAATATAAATAAATAAAAGTTGCTACTTGAGCGGTTTTTATGGTTATTGGTTGAAGTTGGTCAACGATTGTTTTCATATTAAACAATTAATAAGACTGTAGAAGTCCTGACCAAGCAATTTCTTGATCAGCAAGTACCTAAGATCATTGACTTTTTCTTTTTTGTAAGTACGAAGATTGACGTAAGTTGGAAGAGAATAAATTTAATCAATTCATGGTGTAAATAGGGTGTTTTGCACCCTTTAATAGAAAACACACCTTAACTTGAAATACCAAAAAATAATTTAACCTATCACACCAGATAATTTTCTTTCTCTTGACAAAATATCTTATAGACAAAATACTCATTGATAAAACTACCAAAGACATCGTCTTTGGTTCATTGATAATACTAGGTATTTTGTTAGTTACACAACATTCTCTCAATTATTCCCAATGGTAGCTCAATCGGCTGTAGACCAAGCCTAATGAAACGGAAGTCACAAGTTCGAATCCTCCCTCCCCATTCTCTTGTGTGGACATATAAAAAAAAAAAAAAAAACATTCTCTCAATTATCTTTCATTTTTTTTTTTTTTTTTTTGGTGCAAATTCAATAAATGTATCATTAGATTTGTAGATTCATGTGGTCTCATATAGATTCAATAATAAATTTACTCATTCACTATATGAAAGTGATTGAAAGACAATTAATGTGATAATAATTTTTATTATTTCTCCAAAGTCCAAAGTGTTGGCATTTTCCCCAACCCGGGGTTTGGTAAACCATAGACAGAATCATGGACGTTGTCATGTATTCTTTGTCTACCATTTTTTAAACATTGGATAATATCATGTACTTAATCTTCTTATTGACCATACGATCCGCCAGCCCTGATCAGTTACATGTCACTCTTGGATTTTTGTAGGAAGATTTGTGTTTTTTTGGCCAAAGATTTCCCTATATATATATATATATATATATATTAAAACTTTTCCTATATATAAGGCATACTTTCTTTTTTTTTCTACGATTGCATCAATTTATCAGATTTGTCAGAGAGTCACTCTCATCTCACCCTTATATAATTAAAACAATCTCTATAAATTATTGGAAATTTTTTTATTAAAAATAGAAAAATAATCTAAAGATTGACGAGCATAGCCACATTAGCATTAGCCCAATTAAAACGAATATAAATAACAAGCACTCTGAGCAATTTATTATATATACATATATTTCCTTCACCATGAAGCAATATTCTGCCTCCACCGCTCTACGCACTAGACAGAATAAACCTACCTAGGAAATGGGACAAAGACAATAAAGATTAAGGAGGTGTTTGTCGATATATATATATATATATTGATCATGTTCAGGATCCAGCTGGGGTCAGGACTCGATCGGCTGCACATGATGTGTTCAATGGCTCAAGAACCTTCCAGACATCTGACCCAAGGTTTGGCCGCCTCTTTCGCTTCCTGTCACAGCACCTCAATCCCAACCGAGCCAACTCCTGAGCAAGAGCAATAGGCCAGTCTCCAGCCAAAGGATCCAACAGGGCTTTCAAGTTTCCAGCATCCAACGCATCTTCCACTTCGTTTGCTATCAAGAAGGGTGGTCTCCCAGTCAACAACTGCAGCAATATGAGTCCAAAGGAGTAAACATCTGACTTAAAAGTCAGCACTCCTGTTTCAAGAAACTCAGGATCTATGTAAGGCAAAGTGCCCTTTGGGCTAGTTATACGACACAGCGTGGTGTTGTTGGTTGAGCTTCTTTCATGGCAGATTATGCGGCAGATTCCAAAGTCACTAAGCTTGCTGCCTAAGTTGGCATCAAGAAGGATGTTGGAGGGCTTCAAATCACCATGTATGATGCTGTGAGGTTTAATGGAATGAAGATAATCAAGAACAGAGCACAGCCCCTTGGCAATGCTTACTCGAGTCTGCCATGATAATGGAGGACTGTTGTCCTTGCAGCTGAGTCGGTCCTCCAGGCTTCCATTGGGTACATACTCATAGATGAGTGCAAAAGCTTCTGGACAAGATCCAATGAGTTTCACTAGATTGGGATGCCTCAGCTGACTCAATACACGAACCTGCATGTTATACAACCAACCAATTAGATCAAATGCAAATTTGTGCTTGTGTTTTCTTTTTTAAAGTGGTCATGATCAAATAGTTGGAATTGTGAATAATGAAAGTTTAGTTCCCGACAAGGAAGTTTCTCAATCTTTTCACATTCTTAATTTTGGCTACAATCAACAAATAGTTGTTCAAGTGTGTTATACATAACCTCCCCTATTAAAAAATTTAAGAAAGTACAAATATATATATATATATATAAAAAAAACACAAACACAAACACAAACCACGGCGGTTGTGAGCCACCCCTTTAACCGAAGTGGCTACCCACCAGAAGAGATTGGCTCACGACAAACCCTAAATAGAGGGGCGGCTTGTGACCACCCTCAACAGAGGAGTGAGTACTGCACGAGAGGATTATTGAACACCCCCATCATAGGAGTGGCTCGTGGCTACCCTCAAACAGAAAGGTGGTATTTTCATGTCATCTTTATTATTTATTTGAAGAAAAAAATAGACAAAGGTCTTATAATTCAAAACTTCAAAAGTACTATGGGATAACAATGTGACAATGAAAATTAGCCATAGTTTTTTTTTTTTACAAGTGCTGATTCAATGACTAATTTGCACTATCACATTATCTAGTTGTATGACAGCCTTAGTATTACTCATAAATATGTAACTAAATAAATGATTCAACCACAAACCTCCATTTGAAATTCTGAGGGGCCTTGTGCGCCATGAGAATGTATGCTCTGTGAACGTAGCCTCTTTATAGCAACCTTGGTTTGATGCAAGATACCTTTATAAATGTTCCCATATCCTCCTTCTCCAATTTTCATGGATTCATTAAAGCTTTGAGTGGCCTTTTCAATGTCGGACAGGGAGAACTCAAAGAATGGAAGCACGTCTCCCATTGAGCCCTCTTGCTTTCTTCTCAGCCCTTCAGCTTCTTTCAGAGCATTATCACGCTCCACTTGCAGCTCATCCATCCCCTTCTGTAACTCTGCAATTTGTACTTGAGAAAACCGGAGTTTTTCCATTGCTTGGTTTCTCTGATTCTTCACCTCTTCCAGCTCTCTCTCTTTTGCCAACGCTTCCTCAGTTTTTCTTTGTATCAACTCTTCATGGGCCTGTTGAATGGTATAAGTATGTACATTTTGGCATAGAGATGTCTAAAAGAATGTAAGAGAAATCTCCAGAAATGGAGAAGATTCTTAATGTTTTACCCTGCATAGAGCCTCAATTAGATCTGTTTCTGCTTTCTGACGCCTGAGTATCTCTTTTTCAGCCTCTGCCCTCGCTTGTTGAAGTTTCTCATAAAGGGTATTAACATCTACACTTCCATCCTGCTAGGATCCATTAAACTTTTGTCATTTATCAATTCAAATGAATAATGTGTTAATATTTGAAATTTGAGGTAAAAGACGGAGTCAAGGTTCAAATTCAAGACTTTTTCTCTGATATCAAAAAAATTTATCTCTTTCTATTTGCTTAAACTTTCAAAAAAAATACCGATGATTTAACACATCACTGATAACTCCTCTTTCTATTTGCTTAAACTTTTACTCGGAAGATTCTTAATGTTTATACCACATCACTGAGAGCTCCAGTAGAAGAGCATGCAGAAATCCATGATGGACTTGGTTGGTGTAATGGTGATGAGATCTTCACATTCTCATCCTCAGCCCCTCTTCTGGAAGAGCATGTTGAGCAACACAGATGGGGAGGACTCCTTGATAAGCCATATTCCCGTTCATCAGAACTGCCTCCCACGTCCAACAAGCTCTTTGGGGATGCAAAATCTGCAGTTCCTTCTGGGAAAGGTATCTCCAACAGGCCCTTTCCGCCGCTACTCCTATTGTTTTTCTGTGAAACAGATTGTGATCTTAATGATTGTCCAATTTTAGAGGTGTCCCCGCTGTGCCCCCAGCTAACAGACCGTAGTGGTCTCCAGTTGTTGGATAGTCCAGTTTCAGTGTCTGCATTTGCTTCCCTATTTTGATATAGTGAAAGTGAAAGTGAAAAATATTTCAGCAATTGCAAGCATTCTGTAGCCATCAACATAAATATGAACAATGAGCTTCTGAAAAGCTTATAAGCTTCTTCTCCTTTCGGGATGTACAGTTAGGAAATCTATCAAAAAAAGCAAAAGAACAAGTAATCACAAAACACATAAATTTATGTTGTAGACCGCTAAGAATTACGTTTACAGGATTTCATTGAGATTTTTACTACTTTCGAGAGAACCAATATAAGAGGTGTTTAAATATATAATACATTTGTACAAAACCCTACAGTCAGAAGCAGGGACAAGCTAGGAAGTTTTATGGGAGGGACCAAATTAAGCTTTTTTTTTTTTTTTTTTTTTCTTTTTTTGGCAACGTGTAATAAATTGGTACTTTTTTCTATTTTTTTCTTCTTTTTCCAATCACTGGTACTTAAATACAATGAGGAATTGAGCTTAAAATTGTGTCATATTCTCCAATTAAATGTTTAAATTCTAACAAACAATATTCTCAATATTGAATAATCATAATATCCAAATTACAAAACCACTTAAATTAAGAATTGAGCTTAGAGTACAAACCTCAAAAAGTAAGACTTGCGTTAAGTTATTTTGCACCTCGTTGATTAATATCATATTCTAATATGTGACACCTAATCGAGGATCAAACTCCAATAAACTTTATGCATTTTTTTTTTTGAAATAATCAAGTATTGTATTTGACTTTCCCATCATTTACAAATAAATTTACATGATCATTTTGCGTCTTTAAAAAATAAAGAAAAAATATGCGTATGTTAACAATGAACAAACTCATATGAATAACATAATCATCACATAGAGATTCTAAGTTAAACATTACACTTTAACCCTATAATTATTATTCTCTTCATATTCCATTAATCTAGCAACTTACCCCCAATTTATAATAGTCATATTCACATACAATAATCAATATGATTTTAATATGACATATTAGAACCTAAATCTCATAGGCATGATCAATTTCCATTGAACTCATGAAAGTATAGGGTTAATTAACACTTTAAATGTAATTAACACATCCAATTCGCAATCCTAGTGTTCACATACCAAAAACCCTAATTTAATTCATACTATACAAATTATGGTTTATAACCATACTATTAACAATAGTGAAATTGAAGCTTTCAACCCATTAATCTAACAACTCGAACCTTAAATCATGCATAGAAATTCACTACACACAAAAGCCTCAAATTAATTTTAGGAATTTAACTTCTTACTAAAATTCTCCCAAATTCGAACCTAATAAAAAATTACTCAAATTATTATAATTTTAAACTTGAAATTCAATGGGTAGAACAAAAACTTAAAGAGAAACTAGAGATTTCTCAATGGCATTAATTAAAAAAATCCATCAAAATAATAACAAAAAACACAAAAAAAATTTTGAGGAGGGATCGGGACCTATCAATTTATTTTGGGGAGAGACTAGTATTATTATTATTATTTTTTACTCCTTAAAAAAACTTTTTGAGGAAATGGGGGGGGGGGGGGCCATGGCCCTAGCCGGTCCCCTTCTCCCTCTGTCTCTAGTCAGAAGCGACTACAATTAAATATGACCCTTAACACAGTCTAAACACCAAAATGGGCAATAACAAAAATGCTGGCCAAAGCTAGAGCACTCATGAACTAAGGCTCCGTTTACTTCGATGTAAAATGGTTTCCAGGAAAATGGTTTCCGTATTTTACGGTGTTTACTTAAGTTCCGTTTACTTCGACGTAAAATGGTTTACAGGAAAATGATTTCCGTATTTTACTGTGTTTACTTAGACGTAAAATAATAGTCAACGGAAAACATTTTCCCTTTGACCGAAAATTCTTCTTTAATTTTCGGAAAATGGTTTATGGTTTTGAAAATCCTAAACCAATTTCCAATTTTGAGCATCTCATTCTCAAATTGACGTACCCTGCCATGACTCACCCGGGACTTGACGGGGACCTGCCCGGGACTTGCCCAAGACCCAACCGGGACTTCCCTGGGACTTGACCGAGACCCGACCGGGACTTGTCCAGGATCCACCCAGGACCTGCCCGAGACCCGCCCAGGACCCAACCGAGACGTGATCGAGAACCGCCCGGGACATGTCCGGGACCGACCTGGGACTTCACTGGGACCTGCCCGGGACTTGTCTTGGTCCTGCTCGAGACCCGCCCGAAACTTGATCGGGACCCGCCTGGACTTGACCGGGACCCGCCCGAGACTTGTTTGGGACCCGTCCGAGACTTGACCGGGACCCACCTGGGACATGACCGAGACCCCCTCGGGACTTGTCTGGGACCCGCCCGGGACATGTTCGGGACCCACCCGGGACTTGACCAGGACCAGCCCTGGACTTATTTGGGACCCGCCCAGGACTTGACCAGGACCCGCCCAAGACCTACCCTGGACTTGCCCGAGACCCGCCCAGGACTTACCCAAGACCAGCCCAGGACCTGCTCGAGACTCACCCAGGACCCGCTCCAGACTTGACGAGGTCCCGCCCGGGACTTGACCCGCCAAGTCCCGAACGGGTCCTGGTCAAGTCTCGGGTGGGTCCCGAATCAAGTCCCGTGTAGGTCCTGGGCAGGTCCCGGTCAAGTCTCGAGCCGGTCCCTAACAAGTCCCGGGTAGGTGTCGGGCTGGTCTCGGTCAAGTCCCGAGCAGGTCCCGGTTGGGACCTGCTCGGGACTTGATCGGGACCTGCCTGGGCAGATGCTAGGCCGGTCTCGGGAAGGTCCTGGTCAAGTCCCGGTCAAATCCCGGGCTCGTCCCGGGCGGGTCTTGGTGAAGTCCTGGGCGGGTCCCGGTCAAGTCCCAGGGAGGTCCCGGTCTAGTCCCGAGCTGGTCTTGGGCAGCTGTCGGTCATGTCTTAGGCGGGTCCCATTAAAGTTTCGGATAGGTCCTAGTCAAGTCCCGGTGGGTCCTGAGCAAGTCCCGGGACTTACCCGTAAATTTAGAGTTTAATATGATTTAATGAATATATATATAAATTTTGTGATTTTCTATACGCGCGGTAAACACCGTAAAATGTTTTCGGCAGAAAACATTTTCAGGGAAAATGACTTCTTTGAAAATATTTTCCAACGGAAACATTTTTTACGTCGAAGTAAACAGAGCCTAAGACGTAAAATAATATTCAACGGAAAACATTTTCCCTTTGACTGAAAATTCTTCTTTAATTTTCGGAAAATGGTTTACTGTTTTGAAAACCGTAAACCAATTTCCGATTTTGAACATCTCATTCTCAAATCGACGTACCCTGTCTGGACTTGACAGGGACCCGCTTGAGACCCGCTCAGGACATGACCGGAACCTGCCTGGGACTTGACCGGGAACTTCCCGAGACTTGCCCAAGACCTACCCAGGACCAAACCGGGACCTGCTAGAGACTTGACCGAGACCCGCTCGAGACCTGTCCGGGACTTTACCGGGACCTGCCCAGGACTTGAACGAGACCCGCCTGAGACCTGCCCGGGACTTATTCGGAACCTGCCTGGGACCTACCCGGGACTTGACCGAGACCCGCCCGGGACTTGACCGGGACCTGCCTGGGACTTGTCCAGAACCCGCCCGGGACTTGTCCGGGACCCGCCCGATACCTACCCTGGACTTAACTGGGACCCGCCTGGGACTTGTTCGGGACTTGGCCGGGACCTGCCCGGGACTTGACCGAGACCCGCCCAGGACTTGTTCGGGACTTGCCCGGGACTCGCCCGAGACCTACCTTGGACTTAACTGGGACTTGTTCGGGACCCACCCGGGATTTTATCAGGACTTGCCCGGGACTTGCCCGAGACCCACCCAGGATTTGACCGGGACCTGCCCAGGACTTGCCCGAGACCCACCTGGGACCTGCTCGGGACCTGCCCAAGACCCGTCCGAGACAGAAATCATTTTACGTCGAAGTAAACGGAGCCTAAGCCTTTAAAAAAATAAAAAATAAATCATTTAAACCATAGCACTTTCAACATCGAACCAAGTTAGGTGCAAACTACAAACCAAGTCGAATACAAACCCAAGCTCCACATAGCCCAACATATATACATGCATGATTAAGAAATTCATATAATTTTCCAATATATATATATATATATATATGTGTGTACATGTCATCATTGCATACCTGGTGAAGATGAGGTGGCCTTTGCAGATAAATTGTATATGGCAGGAGACATGTGCTTGTTCACGCACATATTTAGCTTTATCAGACCTGAGGTCCATCATTTTTCTGCAATTTCATGCAGTAGTAATACAAATTGAGTGACATTGATCAATTTGATCAGTTAATTTAACAACATTGAACAAGAAGTCAACATGACGAATGACGATCGACATGGGGAAGAAGTAATTGGTGTACCTTTTGTAGTGCTTCTCTGCTGCTGCTCCCATAACAAGATTACTGATCCCATGCTGAGATATGAGTTCTACTATTCCCCTCTTAATACAGTCCATTTCAGTCACTAGTTTCTGGGCCCGCGCCTAGATTTATAAAACCACATTGAGACAAACAATTGTTCAGACAAACAATATCACAACAAGCAACAGCATTAATCCGAGGATCACTAAAAAAAGACATTTTCTGACTTTTCACTTTTTGAAATGTCAGAAATTTTTTGACCGTGGCAAAACTAAAAATTGATGACTCGGTGAATTTTTGGCGCGTCAGAAAATTCTAACCGTCAATTTAACGTATCAAAAAAAGATATATATTTTTTTTTAAAAAAAAAAACACATTATTATTTTTCTTACGCATCAAACTAATACGTCAAAAAATTCTAACGTATCAATTTGACGCGTCAGAAAATTAATTTTAATTTTTTTATAATTTTTTTGAAGTTACTTTTTTGACCTGCCAAGCTTGGCATGACAAAAAATTACTTTGATGCGTCAGAAAATTTAATTTTAATTTTTTTTTAAGTTTTTTAAAAAATACTTTTCTGACCTGTCAAGTTTGGCACGTCAGAAATTTTATGACGTGCCAAACTTGACGCGTCAGAAAATTTAATTTTAAAATTTTCAATCTGCGCGCGCTATATACGCGCGTGATCATCTCCTCTTTCAAATTTAAATGGCCATCAATCTCCTATATATCTGCACGACCATTAATTATGCCGCCAGCTCCATCTTTTTTTTTTTTGTTTTTTTCTTTCGTCTTCTTCCTTTTTCTTCTTCTCTCTAGCTCTCCCTCTCCAATCTGCACTACGCCCAGCTAGCTCCCTTTTCTTTTAAATTTGTTGTTTTTCTTTTTATTCTTCTCCTATTCTTCACTCCCTCCCCTCTCCCCTGATCCCTCAGATCTGCACGCCCATTATGCCGCCAGCAGCTCCATCTTCTTTTCTTTTTTTTTTCTTTTTTCTGCTTCCTTTTACTTCTCCTTCTCTTCTTCTCTCTCTCCCTCTCCTAACTGCACGCCCATGGCCAGCTAGCTCCCTCTTTTTTTTTCTTTTTCTTTTTTTTTCCTTCTTTCTTCTTCCTTTTTCTTCTTCTTCGATCTCTCCCTCCGATACCCTCTCCCCTCTCCTCGATCTCTCAGATCTGCACGCCCATTATGCCAGCTCCCTCTTTATTATTTTTTTTCTTTTTTCTTCTTCTTCTCTCCCTCCTTCTCCCCTCTTCCTTCATTTCTTCTTCATCCAGGAAATTAAAGGAGAAGAGCTAGAAGCAGAAGAGAAGAAGAAGAAACAGAAAAGGAAAAAAGAAGAGAAAATGTGTACACAGTAGATCGAAGAGGCGGAGAAAATGTGAAGAAGAAAGAGAAATGGAGAGAAAGAGATAAAAAAAAAAAAAAATTTTAAAAAAGGTTTGGCGGATCAGCATGGAAAGGGAGGAGATCCGAAGCTTTACTCCCCTTCTTCCTCACAACTAGAAAAAAAAAAATCCACGCACGCATTTTAAAAATTAATGAAAATTAATTTTTGCTGAGAAGAGAACAAAATTTTAAATATATATATGACGTGGCAGAAAATGCCATATCAGAAAATTTTCTTTCGTGGCATTTTTCACACGTCAAATTTTTTTTTTTGACGTTGCATTTTTGAAATGTCAGAATTTTCTGACGTTTTCACCATTAACACGTCAAACGAATCCGTCAGAAAAAAAAAAATTACGTGTTAGGCAGCCTGACACAGTTAGAAAATTTTCATCAGAAAAAAATATGTTTTTTTGTTGTGATCGATAACAAGACTATCAGATGGTATTTGAGAGAGAATAAAATAGAACAAACAGAGAAAATAATGGAGCAAATTAAATGTGGTGAAAGAGAGAGAAGAAGAATTTATACCCCCCTTTGGTGACAGAAAAGAAGGTAGTCATTGAGGATGGCATGCATATTTTGTCTTTCAGTTTCCCAGTGTTCATTCACTATCTTTTCCTGCAATGAGCTCGCCGGAGCTTTTGTACCCACTGCATGCAAACCCGAGAATATTCCACCTTTAAACACTGAAAATTAAGCTACAAAAGCCAAACCCTTCAAGCAAAAAACTGCAATAATTTCCATAATTATCAAGATCTTCATATGGAGATATTTCCACATGCAAATAAAGTCAACCAAGAACAATTCCAAGAAGTCAAGCAGCAGCAGTACTACTGAATAATCAAAACTGATGAATTCCCTTAAAAATATCAACAGGTATGTTTGGATATTTGTATTTGTGAGTGAGTATGTGATGATATGCACGTACGCCTATACATTCATAAGATATGATACACACACACACACACATATATATATATGTATGTATGCATGTATTTGGTACATACTAAAGGGGATCAGCTGCGCAGGCACATGAACATGAAGAATGCAAATCCTCTTTCCGCCGGAGTTCTGCAACGCCCATAACAGGATTGAATTGCACTCAGCCTTCACATCTTTTCCCACAGCAACGTATACCATCGGATCCTCTAAACTCATCTCCTGCCTGCTTCCCATACTTTTCCCGCACCTAAGAGAAAACTCACAAACTCACCACAATCATCAAAATTCGTTTTCTGAAGAGAATATTATAAGATTGAAATATCCAGCAAAAAAAAATATATATATATATATATATGGTAAAAGGCTAAAAGTCTTTGTATGTTCTATGAAGTTTCTGGCCGGGCTCCGTTCGGATATGATTGGGAGTAAAAGGGACTGCTTGTTTGGACTCCTTTGTTAGTCAAAAGAGTAACAATACTAGGTTGTGTTTGGCAAACCTTCTACAGTACCTGATGTAAACTTATGTGTTATAAAATTTTGAATTTTTTATGTTGAAAAGTGAAATAAAGTTTTATTTTTAGTATTTTTTATTTGAATAATGATAAAAGCAAAATGATGTGATATCAAAAATTAAAAATACTTTAATATTAATTTTTTTAAAGTGTGAACACCATTTCCATGGTACGTGACATCATTACAAAACGAAATGCATTAAAAAAAATGATACAAATAAACAATTTGTGCAGGTATATACGTATCAGTTTAGTTATTATTATTATTATTATTATTATTATTATTATTATATATTAGGTTGAGATTTTTCTCCCTGCATGTCACTCACATGGAGGTCCGACGTACGTAGTAGGGGCGAAACTATCCCGATCTATGCCTTTAGAATTTCGTCCCTCCTCCACAGTTTCCTTCAACTTAGTTTGAAAGTAAATTATGTCGATTTGTTAAAAAACATTGTTATAATTATTTTTATTCTTTACTTTAACAAGCTTATAACCAGCACAATACGCGAGATTTTTAGGGTTATATTATAATCGTACTTTTTATAAATATTATGAAATTTACTTTTCATAATTGTAAGAAGAAAACTTGAAATTTGCTTAATCAAAACATCAATATAAAATTAGAAAGAATTTTTAATATTGTTAGTGTAATACTTATTAGATTTCAATATAAATAAAACTCAAAATTATGAACATTCGAAAAAATACTTTAGTTATAGAAAAAAGTACTCGCGAGATTCTTTGTTATAGTTTAATTTCAAAATTTAAACACATTTTTATCGAGTTTTTCTTTATATGTTGTAACAAAAAAATATCACGCATTTTAAAATTAAAAAAAAAATACTAAAGGTTATACACTAATATATTACTCAACATATAAATTCAGATAAATCATACAAATAAACAAAAAATCTCATAGGTGAATAGACCTAAAAAAAATATCAAATAAGAAGCATATTATATCAAACAATTAGCGATTTTATAAACTAATGGATACAAAGCAAAAATAAGCCCCAAGATGACCGTTGTGATTTTACACTTTGGTTTGGACATCAAATATATAATTGTTTGTAGAATGCTAATCATATATATATATTATAAAAATTATTTTTGCTAATGAAATAAAAAATAAATACCTAATCATTATGTTGAGTAAAAATCTAACAATCTATACAATTAATCATTAATATACAATTATATATTTAAAAAATAAAAAATAACGCAATGAAATTTTTGATTAATAGTCGTTATGCCTAATAAAAAACAGGTTTTTTATTATTTTTTTATTAATAATGCAATGAGATTTTTTTTCTATTTTATTCCTACATCCTATCATTTAGTTCATCTAATTCAACTATAACATATAATATTATGTTATATACATATTAAAGTGATTAAACATAATAACACATAATAATTTGATTTGTATTATTTGTTTCCTAATTTGATTTTGACATTAATAATACTTAATTTATTGCATATTTATATATGGAAAACTTTTGAAATATAATTGCAATTAATGACCGGTTTTTTCTTTGAAAACCGGTTTACTCTTAAAAAATCGGTTCATAAATTATGCCTTAAAAAACCGGTTTAGTTTTAAAATAAAAAAGGTTCACGCCACATGTCGCAATATTAAGGCACTTCTGAAAGTGATTCGGCTTTTATATAATCTATTACGCCTATTTCAATTGACTAAACATAATAATTTGATTTATATTATTTGTTTCCTTATTTGATTTGGATATTAATAATATTTAATTTATTGAATAATTTATATATGAAAAACTTTTGAAATATAATTGCAATTAAAAACCGGTTTTTTATTTAAAAACCGGTTTACTCTTAAGAAACCGGTTCATAAATTATGCCTTAAAAAATCGGTTTAGTTTTAAAATAAAAAAGGTTCACGTCACATATCACAATATTAAGACACTTCTAAGAATGATTCGACTTTTATATATATATATATATATATATATATGATTTCGTCCACACATTTAAAATTATATTATCCCACTAGTATAAGAAGGTGGCTCGCTCGGATTGGTAATATCCCTTTGATTTCCAGTTGAAAGGACTGAAAAGAGTAGTACGTCGGATGAGAGTCAAAAAGATGTCACCTCGTCAGTCAATTAATAATGGTTTAGAAATGTCCCCACCTTGTAATTTGGCTTAGTTTATAATTAATTAATTATCAATAATTTCTTCGTGGCAACTTATAAACTTCAAAGTCAAAGATAGGCCAGGCCACGCGTGATGAAATGGAAAAATGATCAGCTGGCAATGTTGGACTTGATCATGACAGATGGAGCTAGGCAGCTAGGCCCGGGTGAAGCTAAGACGTTGTGCATCACAAGCAATGGCGGATTCAGGGGGATCGAGGGTGGGCGCAACTCTTAAAAATCTTCCTCACCATCGTAAATTTTTTCTTATTTCATAATTATGTCCTTCCTCAACCATGATTGTCCCTCTCCCTCAGCTTCAGCCGTTCCCCTTTGTTGAAATTTTAATTTTTTTTTTTAAGTTAAATATTTCAGTCTTTCAAAATAATGAAATGGTGAAGACAATGAACTGTTCAAAATGCACCGTTTTAAAAAAATTATTCATTGCATTTTGCATGTAGCCTCGGGTTTGGAGAGGGGTTTAAAAAAAATAATAATATTATATTATTGTCACAAGGGTCCAAGATAAAATATATATATAATATTATATAATTGACACTATAGTCCAAGACAAGGAAATATAATAATATAAATTATAATATTATATAATTTACACAAAATATGGTCCAAGGGACCAACCGTTCAAGACAAAATGGCAAAAAAATAAAAGAAAAAAAGATAGGTAATTAAATTTTTAGAGTTACGCTACATCTTGTATGACGTTGGTATACAAGACGTCTTGTATCCAAAAAAAAAAAAAAATTAATATTATAGAATTGACACAATAGTCCAAGACAAGGAAATATAATAATATAAATTATAATATTATATAATTTACACAAAATATGGTCCAAGGGACCAACCGTTCAAGACAAAATGGAAAAAAAATAAAAGAAAAAAGATACGTAATTAAATTTTTAGAGTTAAGCTACGTCTTGTATGAAGTTATACAACTCTAAAAAAAATTTTAGAGTTAAAAAAAATACATAAAAAATATGTAATACATCTTGTATGATGTTGGTATCTTTGTAGTTAAGTTACGGATACTTCAGGGCTTACCCTATATTGTAAGAGCTTTGCTCTTGATTTTTCATGAATGAGACTAAGTTGAATTTCTTTCAAAAAAAAAAAAAAAATTAGAATTAGATTTAAATCCTTCTTTTAAATTAATTTTTTTAATATTTATATGTCAGAAATTTCCTTCAATCCATTTAAAACAATGTAAAGTGTCTATAAACATTTAAAATATTAGTCTAAGTTAGTAAACTGCAATTAATGAGCTTAAGAATTTAATGTGTGTTTCAAATGTTTATAAACACTTAACACTATTTTAAATGGGTTTGATGATATTTCTTTTTGACTGCTTTGAAGGAAATTCCTGTCCATATTTAATTATTTATATTGCTATTTAGCCTATTATTGATAAGTGTTTGTATATTTTATTATTTATGAATTTATATAGTTTTTGTTTCATATTTTAATTGTATAAATATATAATTGTAGTTATATGAGATTATGGAGAAAAATAACGATTCTATTGAGCTTCGATCAAATTCTAAACGACCTTATATTGAAGTAGATTTGGGATGCGTTTGGGAGTGCGTTTTTTAAAAAATAATCTGCGATTTTAAACCAAATCGCAATTTTAGAGTGTTTGGGATCACGATTTAGAAATCGCAAATTTTAAAATCGTGAAAAAATCTGCGATTTCCATAAGTTGATTAGAAGGTACATTAATAAAAAAAGTGCGAATTTAAAACAAAATCACGATTTCTATTAAAAAGATATTTGGCTCAATAGTTACCTATTTTGTGCAGGAATTAAAAGAAAAATACCAAGAATACCTACTTAAAACATATAAACCCTTCTTGTCTCTCTTCTCTCTCGGTCTCTTCTTCCTTTCTCCATTGTTGTTCATTATCTCTCCGCTTTTCTACCAGGTAAGAATCTGACCTTAATATTTTCTTTCTCTCCATATAACTCTTTTGTGTTTGGTGTTGTTTTATGTGGTTTGTATGATTATTATGCCTTTTTATATGTGTTTATGTTCTTCGATCGATTTTTATAGAATAATAAGCGTTTGTGATTTTTTTCTCAGAATTTTATTTAGATTACCGTACAAGTACAGTGTTAGCAATTTTTTTTGAGAAAAAAAAAATTTTAAAAAAAAACATAAAAAATTTTAGGTTTTTTTTTTTTTTTTTTGGCAGTGTATAGTAACAATTTGTGATGAATTTTTTTATTTTATTATTAAATGGGTAGTCCACTGTAACAATTTGTGATTTTTTTTTTAATATATTTTTTTAATGGGTAATTCACAGTGATAATTTGTGATTTTTTTTAATTTTTTTATTGTACACTGCACAGTGATCCGTCATTGTGCATCGGATCACTGTGCATAATGCACAGTGATGAGCACAGTAACAATTTGCAATAATTAATAACTTTTTAAATTTTTTTTAGTGCTGTTTCGTTTCAATGTTTGTAACAACTCATATGTCCATATATGAAATACTAGTGAAGAATAAATTATAACTCAATGTTTTTATAATTCATACTTTTGTTTCCATAGGTGTTAAAAATGGAAGCATATAGACAATGTTAATTATTTTACTGTTATAAAGAAATGTCTTTATTAGTAATTTGGCCAT
Source organism: Carpinus fangiana (assembly GCA_006937295.1). Classification (NCBI taxonomy): domain Eukaryota; kingdom Viridiplantae; phylum Streptophyta; class Magnoliopsida; order Fagales; family Betulaceae; genus Carpinus; species Carpinus fangiana. Next base: position 55,948,696 of record CM017321.1, read on the forward strand.
GAAACCGCAATTATATGCTAATGTTATCCAAACACTCAATTAATAAAAAAAAATACTTTTTAGCATGTTTTACCAAACACCTGTACGATTTTAAAAACGAAATTTTTAAAATTTTTAAAATCGCACTTATTAAAATTGCACTCCCAAACGGGCCCTTAATAAAAATGCTCGGAGATCCTTGTCTAAGAAAAAAAATAGTGTGATTATCATCTTAGTGACAGAGACCAAATCTGAATAGCATATCTACAAATAGGAGCTTATTATTTTTTATATTTAATTATTTTTTAATATATTTAATTAATTTTATTTTTTTTATTCATAAAAAAATGCCCCCCATGAATAAACATCATCGATCCGCCACTAGTCATTCACAAGCTCCCTTTGTCCTTTTTGTAGTGGCCAATGGCCATGAAGACCTTGTTTAGCTTGCGTCCCTCAATTTTTCTTTCTTTTTTTTTTCTTTCCTTTTTAATATTGTTTTTATTGTTTGATTAATATATTGATGGGTCTTAATTGGATCAATGATGTAGGGCAAACTTCTCGACTGATTTGAAGGAAATTTTTGTCCATATTTATATTGCTATTTAGCCTATTCTTGATAATTGTTTGTATATTTTATTATTTATGAATTTATAGAGTTTTTGTTTCATATTATAATTGTAGTTATATACGATTATAGAAAAAAAACAATGATTCTATTGAGCTTCAATCAAATTTTAAACGATCTTATATTGAAGTAGATTTAGTAAATATGCTCGGAGATCCTTGCCTAAGAAAAAAAATAGTGCGATTATCATCTTAGTGACAGAGACCAAATCTGAATAGCATATTTATAAATAGGAGCTTATTGTTTTTTATATTTAATTATTTTTTAATATTTTTAATTAATTTTATTTTTTATTCATAAAAAAATGCCCCCCATGAGTGAACATCTTGGATCCGCCACTAGTCATTCACAAGCTCCCTTTGTCCTTTATGTAGTGGCCAATGGTCATGAAGACCTTGTTTAGCTTGAGTCCCTCAATTTTTATTTTTTTTTTTTTTTTTCTTTTTTAATATTGTTTTTATTGTTTGATTAATATATTGATGGGTCTTAATTGGATCAATGATGTAGGGCAAACTTTTCGACTGATTTGAAGGAAATTTCTATCCATATTTATATTGCTATTCAGCCTATTCTTGATAATTGTTTGTATATTTTATTATTGGGGTTTGCTAGGGGTTTTCCCCTAGTGTTCTTTCAGTCTTACGTAGAACATGATTTAAGAAAAAATAAAATTGTTGTACCATTTTTTTGCAACAGATTAATTTCTATGATTTAAGTTCTAATGCTTTAAAACTTGTTTTTGGATTCAAAACTAAAACCTAAGGGTGGAAGGTTAACCCTTTAGGGATGGTATCACCCAAAATTGATTTAATCATCCTAAATTTAGTGTTAATACCTCAAATTTGGTGCTAATACCTAAAAAAACCGGTGGTGGAGGCCACTACAATTTTATTTTTTCTTAAATCATGTTCTACATAAGACTGGGAGAACGCTATGATAACACTAGGGGGAGAACCCCTAGCATTTTTTATTATTTATGAATTTATATAGTTTTTGTTTCATATTTTAATTGTATAAATATATAATTGTAGTTATATGAGATTATGGAGAAAAACAATGATTCTATTAAGCTTCAATCAAATTCTAAACGACCTCATATTGAAGTAGATTTAGTAAATCTGCTCGGAGATCCTTGCCTAAGAAAAAAAATAGTGCGATTATCACTTAGTGACAGAGACCAAATTTGAATAGCATATCTACAAATAGGAGCTTATTATTTTTTATATTTAATTATTTTTTAATTATTTTTAATTAATTTTATTTTTTATTCATAAAAAAATGCCCCCTATGAGTGAACATCCTGGATTTCGCCACTGGTCATTCACAAGTTCCCTTTGTCCTTTTTGTAGTGGCCAATGGCCATGAAGACCTTGTTTAGCTTGCGTCCCTCAATTTTTCTTTCTTTTTTTCTTTTTTAATATTGTTTTATTGTTTGATTAATATATTGATGGGTCTTAATTGGATCAATGATGTAGGGCAAACTTTTCGACTGATTTGAAGGAAATTTCTGTCCATATTTATATTGTTATTCAGCCTATTCTTGATAATTGTTTGTATATTTTATTATTTATGAATTTATATAGTTTTTGTTTCATATTTTAATTGTATAAATATATAATTGTAGTTATATGAGATTATGGAGAAAAACAACGATTCGATTGAGCTTCAATCAAATTCTAAACGACCTCATATTGAAGTAGATTTAATAAATCTGCTCGGAGATCCTTGCATAAGAAAAAAATAGTGCGATTATCATCCTAGTAACAGAGACCAAATCTAAATAGCATATCTACAAATATGAGCTTTTTTTATATTTAATTATTTTTAAATATTTTTAATTAATTTTATTTTTTTATTCATAAAAAATGCCCCATGAGCGAACATCCTGGATCCGCCACAAGCTCCCTTTGTCCTTTTGTAGTGGCCATGAAGACCTTGTTTAGCTTGCGTCCCTCAATTTTTCTTTCTTTCTTTTTTCTTTTTTAATATTGTTTTTATTGTTTGATTAATATATTGATGGGTCTTAATTGGATCAATGATGTACGGCAAACAGGGCGCATATAGTACTAATGTGCGAAAAGTTTTCTACAAGTTGGCTCGAATTTCGCTAGCTAGAAATCTGCTCGAGCTAAGTCCGCTCGAATTTGAGCGATCGAAGCAACTCCATCACTTGTGGATTCTTTCTTGATTTGGTTCACTTTTTTATATTTAGAATTTTTCCATCTTTTTGCTCGATTTAGTTCATTTTAAATTAGTGCTAAAAATTATTTTCTTGCTTTTCTAAGTTTGTAAGATTGTTATACAATGATATTAGAGTACTTCATGAATAACAATTCAACTTTCATTATCAATGTGTGTTAATTTGTGAATTGAAAACACGACTTGTCAATCACTTTCATCACTTACGCTACATCAATCAAAGAAAATCATGCATGATTCATCCTAGTTCATCAAGTTAAGTAGTTATATCACTACCAGACCAAAAAAAAAAAAAAAGAGACGTGCCTACAGTGCATTTTTTTTCACACGTCACCACTTTTGTGATATGTCAATTAATTTCTCACACATCATTATTGTTTTTAGTGATGTGTCAAAATTGACACGTCACCAACCTGTTAGTGTCTAAAGTAATTCGGAAAAGGAAACATTTGGTGACATGCCACTGTTGACACATCACCAAGTGGTGACGTTAATTCGAGTGAAATATTTGTGTTTCTTATTGACATTTATCATACGTACAGAATGGGCACATAATTAATATATTGTTTCATCTTCTTTTTTTTTAATATATTGTTTCATCTTAATTAGACAGTAGCAATTTCTCGGAAAGAGCCAGCAAGTATCCGAAGCAGGCAACATTAATATATTGTGATTAATTTAATAACCAAATCAATCAGTCATCGCAGATTAATTAAACTAAAATTTGATTTTTGACCGACAAAATAAAGAATATAAAAAATATAAAAATGTCGTTTTCTTAATGGTTAAGGGGCAAACCATAGACAGAAATAATAGTCTTCCATGTATTAATTCTTTGTTTTTTCAGCAAAGCGACGGAAATTCTATCCACAAACTACGTAAGAAAGGTCTGAAAATGATCGAATATTGAAAGAGAATATATATATTTATATGTGTGTGTATTTCCTTTATTAATAATTTAATATTGATCGGTTTGGAGAAAAAAAAATTAAAAACAAGCACAAAATGTATCATACAAGTTAAAGAATTCATAAGTCATTAATTATTTGTCTCAAGATTTATTTTACTTACCCGACATGATTTTTTTTAAATAGAAAAGAAATAATAATAATGTAAGTGGCCGGTGAGGGCTAGAAAAATATTCATTCTAAAGTCCCCAAAAATAGTTCAATTAACTGAAAATTACGTCTCTTAAAACGGATGTTACTAAATTGAATTGCACTCCCTTTTTTCCTCTCAAAGAGTCAATATGGCCCGTCTCATCGGCCATACTACAATACAGAATATAGGTGTTTGCAAGCAAGAAGCACAACGTCCCATGACAAAGCCAATAATTATTTCGACAATACCTTGTGATCCAACTAATCTCATGCACCGGTCCCCAAGGGGCCAAGAGATAACTCAATCGGCTGGGACCACACCTAATGAAGCATATGTTACTAGTTTGAATCCCCATCCCCCTCTTGTGTTTACATGTCAAAAAAAAAACTAATCTCATGCACCGACAAAAGCAAAAATAATTGTTATCATTTCTATGCTCTTTTTTTTTTTTTTTTTTTTTTATATGTCCATGCAAGGATAGGAAAGGGGGGATTCGAACTTTTGACCTCCGCTTCGTAAGGCGTGGTTCACAGCCGATTGAGCTATCTCTTGGGGACTCATTTTTATGCTCTTAAATAGATGTTCTTTGACGTCGCATTGAAAATCAGTATTAAATTTAATAAATAAATAAAAATGCATAATATATAGCTCTGTCGGTGCTGCATGCATCTGCATGGTAGTGTTTGTTGTTATTGATGCAATTAATGAGCCATGTTATGACAATTAAGATGGTAGAATATATATCGAAGCCTGCTGGAACAAATTGATGTCAAAATTTGAAACATTCATTACTGTTCCTTATTATATTACCAGTAGAGAAAACTCAGAAAACGGTCTATGCGACTTTTTCTCCTTTTTTTTTTTTTTTTTTTTTTTTTTTCTAATTTGTTATTTCGATCTCTGCTCTCATCCTTGCTGTTTTCTTGGGGAAGAAAGAGGTTTAACATATTTTGAGGATTGTGAGGAGGCAAAAGATCGAGAAAACAATCTGCAGACGTTTGGATCATGCCTTTGACCATCTCATATGTGTATACGTAATGATGGAAGTCAAAATATTTTGTGGCATTCAAAATTGCACCCTACGATACATGTTTTAAAAACCGTCCACTTGAGCAAACCTCAACAAAAACTACTATAAACTTGTTCATGGTATCACCTCATATGTTGTTGGTTCCTTGATATTTACAGAATTTCATCGTTTCATGCTTTAGCCAATATTGTTGTAGTACTTGATGATACCCCTGCTTTAAAAAAGAGGGTCTGACACGCAACTTTGCCTTTGCTGGTAGCCTGGTTGGTTGTTCAGGCGCAACATATCTCTTCATGCATGTGATGAAAAGACAAAGGCGTTTCCAGAGATTTCTAGCAGAAACACCCCCACTGCACGGCTGCACCCCATGTGCTGCTATCTTGATTTTTTTTTTGCTTCTTTTCCTTCCATTCCAGATCATTTCTGTGTCTCTGAAACTGACTTCCACACAACTTTGCAGTGTGCTGCAGTAAATGGGCTGCTAAAACTACTAAATAAAGCAATTTTTGTTCCCCTGAAACTTACAACATATTTCTGATAACCATCTTAACCCCAAAAAAAAATCGTTTCATTTTATTCAACCCCCAAATCCCACCAGAAAACAAAACCATTTTTGGTCATTTAAGTTAAGACACAAGGGATTTTCTTTTTCTGTGATAAAATTGAAATATATCTTATGGGTTTGTGAAATCTCAAACCCTTCTCTGGCCCATTATATGGGTTTATCTCAGGTGGGTTTTTCTTTTCTAGTCAAAAGAAGCCCACAGACTAAACATCAATGCCAAAAGAAGCCCACAAACTAATAACTGAAGCTCTAAGCATGACAAAAGCTCAGAGCCCACATATTGGGATACTTCATTATCAGACCATTTCAATTTCATAGAAATACGGATAACTTAATAGAGAGGTTGTGAGATTTGTTTATTTCGAATGGTTGAGTTTCAAATCTTAAGCTTTTCAAAATTCAAACAATGTTTATACAGTTGATCGCACTATCGCAATCTCGTTAAAGATGCTTGTAAAGACAAACAAAAAGAAAGAAATACGAGTGACTTGTCAATTAACTTTCAAGAATTAATTTCTCTATTTTACGAGAAATGCCAATCCGACCGTCCAAAACTTGTTTCGACATACAAACCCCTTATCCACATCAAATCAGTCAATCTATTTGACATGATCACTAATTAATTTATAAATTGTTGTTATAATTATCAAAGGGACTAATGCACGAAACAATATAACAATTTGGGGCCCTCTGTGCACCAAGGCACCACACGGCTGTTCCCCAGCTGTCCTCTTTTCTTTCAAAAAGAGACATTATAAAGCTTTCAAAGGGGAGACTTAGAAGGCCATCTCCAGTTAGATAACGTACACCAAAGTTGTATATAGTTTCTATTCTTCCATCAAATGATTGGATGGGTAGAATCTTGATTACTTGAGCAAAGACTTTTAATTTGCTTGATTAATTTCTCTCTAATGATCACATCTGTCTTGTCTTATTGCCGGGATTAGGACAAATCCTGGTGGCTTTAATTTCAAGGTTATAATTTAATCTCCTTTGTCACTTATATATGATTCATTCAATGGGATTGATTAGCTTGCTTCTTTTAACTTTACTTTTCGTACTCCCATTTCATTGTTTAAGATGAGTTAATTGGATTTAAATCATGGAATAATTACTGAATTTTGTCCATATATGATAGGTAACATCGATTGTCCTTGTATTGATTACGTTTTAATTACCCATAATAATAAAATAAAATAAAAAAATGATTGTCCTATTAGCAAGGAGTCATCATTCCACTACTTTAGTTGTCCAACTCATAATCATTTATATATATTAAAAAAAAAAAAAAAAAGTGAGTATATATTCACCCCCCATAATCTTTATTACTTTCTTGAGAGTATAATAGGGCTTTACTTATCTTTCTCTAGATGCTTGGGGAGTCCTTTCATAGGTATTGGGTCTTCAAAAGAGAGGGCATCCAATGCTAAAAGCTTGAGGAAGCAGCCTACCCACCATCATGGTAAAAAAACTTTTTGTAGCCCCAATTAGTATAAGAGAAATGAAATTTGATTTCATCACAAGTTTCATGATTATTTCCACTTTTCTTAATTAACAATTAGCTTTAATAGGGAAAGAAAACAGTAGCTAACTGATCATCTTCCCAGATGAACATTGCATAACCTCCTCAAACTAGCATATCTCAACCATAAAAAAATAAAAATTGTTGGTTTTGATTGTTAGTCAATTCTAACTTTTCTATGATAACCCAAAACCAACAAACATCTGAGTTATTTAATTGTTTTTTTATGAGGCATTATATACATATTTTTGTTTCATAATTATTCTATAACATTGATCTGACCGTCTCAATCAACATTATATGGATTGATCTAAGGGTTTTTTGGGATTATTGCATCAAAATTATGAGATAATTAGAATTTATTCTTTTTAATTTCTTGGACTTCAATAAGTGGCACCAAACAAATATAATAATGAATCTTGTAATCTAAGCCCTTAAACAACCATGGTCGTTTTCTAAAGAGGTTTAAAAATTTTCTTACAAGATAAACAAAGGCAATTGTAGATTTAAGTAGTTCCCAAGCTCCCACCGTGTCTCCATTTGCATGTTGATGGAAAGTTGGTGGATAATCATTGAATTAGAGATGGATGTTTTTGGATACCTTTAAGGGCAAGCAAGAATAAAGCTGCCTCAACCTTGGCATGCAGNCCCCCCCCTCTCTCTCTCTAGTTAGTTAAAGTATAAGGATATGACAACAAATATCATTTTTTTTTTTCATAAATAATGTTATTTGGTAGACTGTTGTATGACTGCCATATAACTTGATAATATGACAATAAAAATTAGTCATTAAATTGCTACTGTTATATGACCGTCATATAACTTGATGATATGATAATAAAAATTAGTCATTAGATCAGCAATTTAATAATAAAAAAAAAGGCTGATTTTTTTTTTTTTTTTTTTACATGTCCACACAATGGAAGGAGGAGAGGAGAATTCGAACTAGTGACCTTCGTTTTATTAGGTGTTGTCTATAGCCGATTGATCTACCCCTTGAGGACAAAAAAAAAAGGTCAAATTTTACTGTCATATCATCTTAGCTATATGTCAATCGTATAACAAAATACGACAGTAATTTTTTTTGTTGGATCTAACTACGAAAAAAGGGGGAAATTTTTATTTTATTTTTTTTTTTTTTGGGTGTGTTGTTAAATAACAAAATAAAATTTTGTCATATTTTATGGGGTCATTGTCATGGGCATTAGGGCAACCCACCCATTTCTTTGGTGTGTCAAAGTGGAGAAGAAGGAGGAGGTGGGGGAAGCAATTGTCTCATATGGGCTCTTCTGAATGGAAAATAAAAATCATCATTAGGGTTGGTAAAGAGTGTGGACCAACTGCTTTCATTTTGTGGGGGGCCCTACTGAACTACCTTTAGGCCCAAATGCTCCTCACATGCACCACGGACAAAGCCATCGGTATCCTTAACTTGCATGCCTGCCTGCGTTCCTCTGACACACCACACACATAATTCCATCAAATACATTTTCATAAAATCTCATTAATGCAAAAGGTTAATTACTTTTTTAGTAGTTTATGGGGGTGGTTCTGCAACTCTTTTTTGGCAATTGGGTTGGCAGAATCAGGCCAGTTAGACTATTAGGTAAGTGAGGTGTTCGCTTAAGGCTCTCGGATTAATAAGGCCTAAAAAACAAAAATTTGCCCAATTTTTTTGTTTAATAATAATTTTAAAAAAAAATTTATGGCCCATTCTTTTTAATAAGGCCCCCATTTTTTTTTTAATAAAAACTTAAGGCCTCTAATCATGATAAGTAAGGAATTTAAAAAAAGTCTCAATTTAATTTAGAAGCCTCAATATAATAAGTCTACTAGCAAATATTGTTATACTTAAAAAGGTATATGGGTTTTTTCTTGTGGGTTTCTATGGGTTTTTTGACTCTTTTTTTTTTTTGTTTGGGTATTGTTTGAAATAGGTGTATCAATGAGGTAAAAATTCATTAAAAAAATTTTTGATTTGTTTTTTTTTGGTAATGTTTATTTTTGTGCTTAATTTTTCTTGTGGATTTTGTATGGGTTTTTGTCAATTTTTTTGATGGGTTTTGATTAAAAAAAAGGGCACCATTTAAGAGTTTCGCCTGTGGCCCCATAAAACATTGAGCCTGCCTTGTAGAACCACCCCTTAAGGGCTTTGGGAGTGGTTCAATCACCTTCGCAAGAGGCTGTCAAAACTACTCCCATGACAGTCCATTAATTTGACTAATAGAGTGGTGACAGAAATACTAAACTGGTATTTATTCATAAGTTATGTACTATATGTGATACGAATTGATCTGAAACTTAGATAGACAAGAATAAAAATGTGAAAAGATCTAGATACTAAAAAGGTAATTAACCCTTAAAAAAAAATATTTCCATAAAATAAATTCAACAGATAAACTTAAATATTCAATGACTTGCAGAGTAGCTATCACATAAACTAGACATCAGTTTATAAGAGACTTGTAATAAAAAATTATAATATCTTTACCGATTGAAATAATGCTAGGGTCTTTTTTCTTTTTTCTTTTTTCTTTTTTTTTTAAATCCTCCAAAATTTAATATGACTTATCAATTTTAAAAGAATAAAAAAACATTTCTCCTACTAGTGATTTAGTGATTATTATAAAAGTCAAAATCAGACAGATAAATAGTAACTATGGAGGGATCTTTCTATATCCAAAGTCCAATACTCCAGTCTACCAATGGACAAATATATAAAAAGTCAAGGTTGTTTCTTTTAAACATTTTCCTTACCTGCCTACCTTCTTAACAAATCAAATTTTGTATTTGTTGGTTATAATTGGTTTATGCAGATAATGGGTCGTATTCCTCTTTAATTAATTTAATTCCATTTTCAAATGTGATTTATGGTCATAAAAAAACTTCTTTAACTCAAACATTTCAACCACACATGCAATAATATATACATTAGACCCTTTGAATATGGGTTTAATTAACAAAGCTATCTATCTATCTATCTAATCCCTTTTTTTTTTTTTTTGTTTGACATGTCCACACAAGGGAAGGGGGAGGGAGATTCGAACTTGTATCATCCGCTTCATTAAGCGTGGTCTACAGTCGATTGAGCTACTCTTTGGGGACATCTAATCCCATTTTTGTCCTTTGCTTTGTTGGGGTTTCTTCTGCTCTTTGAATAGAATAACCCAAAAGATAATTATGGTATTTGGAGGACACCCACTTAGCCTTCATATAATCATAATTTAATTTGTATTGTTTGAACTAATTAATCTATAAAAAGGACACCCCCATGATTCATGCATAAAACTTAGGCTGGAGGCTTCCGAGTGAGAGGCAAATTTGAGTTTTGCAAATTTGAATTCAAAACTCAACCATCATTAGGATCATAGTGGCGTGGATGATGGGTCAAAGAGTAATGGCCAAGTGTCTGCCTTTAAATCTACTTTGTAATTTCATTTTACTGGTATAGTTACCCATGAAACCCGTTGCCTCCAGCTGAACCTTCTGGCAGAAGAAACTCTTCAATGAGGGAACCCTATGGATTGAGATTCGGGCATTTCATTGGATCAAATACATTTATTTTGAACTGTCCTTTTAAACCGAATAGCTGGATTATAACAATAATATATATAGAGATAGATATGTCGAGAAAGAGAGATGGCTCGAGTGATTGTTGGGGTCTCTAGGTGCCCTAGAAGGATGGTTCAAGGGTGGCCGAACCACCAAACTAGTGGTTTGGCTGGTTCGGCTGCCCCTATAACTCCAAATAACTCTTTTTTTTTTTTTTGATAATGCTATTTTTTACATTAATTTATCACATTTATTTTACATAAATTGACGTTAAGCTGTTGCTAACATGAGAGCTACTTAAAACACGTAAAGTCACCAAATATAAAATAAATGTGAAAAATTGATGAGAATAATAACATTATTCTACGCAGTTGAACACCTAGATACTAAATTAAAATAGCATGGAAACCTAATAATTTTAATTTTCCTTTTTTTAAAAAAAAAATTGTTATCACAAGTTATATATCAATCATTTCAAAAGAACAAGTCCATAAAATTGTTTTTTTTAAAAAAAAGTCCATAAAACGCATTGCACCGAGTCCAAATCAAAGTTCATGTTAGTTAAAGTTCTCAAATTGCAAAAGTCAATTAGTTTATGTCAACTAATTTAATTAGTAGCTTTTAAAATCTATCTAAGCATTAAAAGATTGGGAAAAAGATTTCATGACAGATGAGCTAATCTGGACTTACCAATCTACTAAAACAAGCAAAATCCCACCGTAACTCACCAAACTTAACTAAAAATCTGGGATTTATTTTCTCTTGTTAAGATATGGCGTTGTGGATCATGCACGAAGTTTTACTTAAATAAAATATGGATTATATATATATATATATATTGGAAAAGAAAAATGGATTTATCCCTCCTATTTCTGTATTTGATATTTCAACGCTCACAAAGCTTCTACGGACCGCACACGTCAACTACCTGCAAAAAGTGCCAAGATAGACACGCAGGCAGAGAGAGAGAGAGAGAGGGGAGGGAGATAAGAGGGTGGTGATGACTTTGATGATGGTTGAAGATTGAACTGTAGCAGAGAAAATGGAGACGGCCAAAACTTTCCTTACAGACAAAGCTCTCTCTCTCTATCTCTCCCTTTCATAATGGGCCCAGCAATCCTACCCCAACTGTAACGTATTCTTCCACTGTCAGCCAACAACATTGTAAAGCTTTCTCCTCCTTTCTCTTTCACCACCGCACCACCACTTTTCTCAGTCTTTAATGGCTGCCTAATATTAGAAATTCTGCGTAAAAAAACTAATGGGTCGGTGCTAGATAAGCATTTGGGGCCTCTCTTTTTGGCTGTCACAAAGATACCCACATGGAAAAAGTCTTTGTTTTAGTCAGATTTTTTGCTGAATTTGCAGAAAACTCACCTTGATGTTTTGGAAAGCTTAATTTTATTTTATTTTTTAATTTTTTTTTGGGTTCCTTAGTGGTGAATTGGGATCTTTCTTGGTGCTTGAAGCTTTGACATTTGGTGGGGTATTGGGAAAAGGCTTTGGATTCTGACTTCGGAATTTGGAAAACGAGTAATTTTGGTGTTTCAGGGGCTATATTTTTGGGCGTCTTCCATGGTACATTGGAGAGAATTGGAATTTTTACTTTTTCACACCATCTCTTGATGTTTTAGCGGCTGAAGCATTTGCACTGAGTGAAGATTTTAAATAGGTTTAGGCAAAGAGAGAATGTGCAAATTACGAGAATCATCAGTCCAACTGCGTTATGAGCTTTGAGTTTATCGGTTTCAAAAGGAGGCTTTTGTGTCCCTCAAGCTTCTGATCACAGTTTCCCACAGAGTTGGTCATTCATCAGTCTTTTCCATTGAAATTCGAGGGTGAATTGTGACCAATTTGCGATCACTAAAATTGGAGGAGATATATAGTTATCCTAAATGGTCTTTTCTTTGAAGGGGAGACCAGTTGATTGGAATTTTGAGCTTTCGTGAAGTCTGTGAGGTGCTGTTTAAGGCTTATTGATGAAAAAGGAAGGGTTTGATACCTTGCCATCCAAAGGAGGCTTTAGTGCCTTGAGCTTCACTCTGTTGAAAGCTTGAGGAGTTGAAATTGGAATCTGATAATTTTTCTCTAATATATTTTTCCGGCTGCATAGCTGTTCATCTCCTTGTTGAATTTAAGGACTCCAAATTCGAGGTACTTTTTTTATTCTACTCATTTCTTCACTATTATTTGCATTCATTGTACTCAAATCGACAACTAATAAGATTTAGTATGATCTTTTTGCATTTCATCGGTGGATATACGAAAACTTCTGTTGTTCTACCATGATTTTCACTTCCAGTATAGTACTCCTACTTGAATCCAGTGTAATCCGAACATAAAAAGCAAACATGACTGATGACAGTAATGTTTTGAGGAGGAGGTTTTGCTGATATTTCTTTTAACTGCTTTTTTTGGGGGTTCTTTTTCTGTTTACCAGGTTTAATGTGGTCATTACTAGAGTGGAATTTTGATTGAACAAAGCCAAATAAGATTCAAGACTTTCTCATTCATTATGGCGAAGAAATCCCTGAGACGCCCTGTGCGGTATGAAAAAGATCAGTCAGGCTGTATGTGGGGCTTGATCAGTATCTTTGACTTCCGCCAGGGTCGCTCTACTCGGAGGCTGCTTTCAGATAGGAAGCTTGGGAGCAGGCATGCTGTTGGTAAGAAGTTGGCTTACTATTCAGTCTCTCAATAGATATTTGAATAGAATGTCTCTGGATTGAACCAAATGCTACTTGTAACATGCAAGGCTTTCTCCAATACTATTTGTTAAAAACTTTGTTTGGACTAAGATGATGAAATGGAAAGTAGTTGTGTTCACGTGTGATGTCTGGATTTGTGTTCTTTTAGGCATTATTGCAAGACAATGTGTTTGAGTTAAACATGTTAATTTACATTGTTCTCACTCTGAATCATGATTGTAGATTAATATTTAGTAAATTTCCATGAAACTCATTAAAAAGGTATTAATCCTTGTAATTGTTGAAATTTCTTTTTCTTTCTGCAGGTGCTGGACATTCAGTGAATAAATTTGAGGTGTTGACTAATTTGGATGGAAATCATCAGGGCACCCTCGTAAGTCTTTTCATTGCTGCCCCATATCCAAATTGATTGTGAAGTTAGTAACTTTAATGTTGTACTAGCTAGTGAAAATGAGTGATCAATGTTAGGTATAATCCTGATGGCTGATGGTACTATAATAATAAATGTTTCAGGATGGTGAAGAGAGCACGACTGCAATAGTGACAACTGATGCTGGTAAGCCTAGTATGAAGAAACTCATAGAAGAGGAGATGTTCATTGAGGAGGACCTAAAAAAGGAGAATATCAATGCTGAAGTAGAAACAAAACTGAGCAAGTCAGTACATGAAGGCAACATAAAGACAGAGCACAAAAGAACAAAAAAGACTCGCAAGAAAAGCCGTGATATGGACAATCATGACTTGAGTGCTGCTAAAAACTTGGACTCTGAATGCTCTTGTAATCAGAATTCAGAGAAACAATCAGTAGACAATAATAATATAGATGGAATGATGGAAGAGTTTTGCCGCTGGGCCCATCAAAAGAGTTTAAATTATATGAAGCATGACCAGGATGATGAAGTTCAAGTGCAATCAAACCAGACACATTGTGATTTTGAGAGGTTGAGCGAGGCAATCAAGGAGTTTATGAATCAGAAGTTTGTTAATGCAAAACATCTCAAAGAAAATGGGAAAATCCACCACACCAAAGAACTGATTGGTGCACGTGAGATTTTAAGCTCCGATGAGGAATTGTTTCTGAAATTAATACAAGATCCAAACTCTCTGTTGGCAAAATATGTTTTAAACTTGCAGGATGGTCTGGTAGAGAAAGGCAAAGAACCCAAGTATCTTCCAGAATCCAACTTGCCAGAAGTGGAGCATGGTAGTTTAAGACAATCTGAGGAGCTAGTCAATCGTAAGCAGCAGCGTAACTTCTTCAGGAGAAAGGTAAAGTCTCAGCTAAGAAACCCATTGAAGCTAAATGAGAATTCTGAAGCTCCAAATAGAATTGTTATTTTGAAGCCTGGACCAGCTGGCTTGCAGAATTCTGAAGCTGAAAATGGTATTGGCTCATCACGAGAACCTCATTACATGGTTGGAGATAAAGGGTCTACTGAGAGAGTTGGTGCACATTTTTTTCTTGCTGAAATTAAAAGAAAGTTGAAAAGTGCCATGGGAAAGGAATGGCATGGAATCTCTAATACTGCTGTTTCTAATAATATTCCTCACAAACTTAAAAGTTTGGGAGATAGTGGCAAAGGGATTGATAAGGAAGACTCTGGGAAAATTTCTCCATGTAAAGATCATTTTTATATGGAAAGAACTGTTAGACCTGCCATTGGTGCCAAGAAAGGAGACAAGAGTGGCAAACTGAAAGATTCTGAAGTAAGTATGGAACATGAAACTGATGGTCATCTCAATCCAAGGGTATCTAATATCTACATTGAAGCCAAGAAACATCTCTCTGAGATGCTGAGCAACGGGGACGAAGGTGTAGATTTTTCAAGCAAACAGGTACCTAAAACCCTAGGGAGGATTCTCTCTCTTCCTGACTACAACTTGTCTCCCATTGCCAGTCCTGGAAGGGCCTGGGAGGACAAATTCGTAACTGCACAGATGAGGTTTTCTGCCTGTGGCAAAATTCAGAAGGTCAATTCAAACACGTGGTCTCCCAAAAGAGAAAACAATGTCAGCCATCTAGGTCGGGCAACAGAAAGCTTAGAGAGTCGGTCATCCATTTCTGACTGCCCTGATAAAAAAGTACAAGCTCTTGACTCAAATCCGGATATCTCAGATGATCATGATAATGGAGTGGAAGAAACATTTGTTTCCATTAGTGATGAAATCAGTCCTGATGGTATTATTTTCTCAATTGTCCAATCTTTCATTATTATCATTGATATATTTTCTTATGCTTGTTTTTGGATTCTTTGATGATTAGTCTTCCATTAATTTCTGCAGGTATTGTAGAGATTGTTAAAGCGACTGAAATTGTAGTCCACGAAGAGATTATTGTCTTGAATGCTTCTCCTGATCCAAGTAGCTCTTCAATTATCAGAGATGATCAAAATGCTGATACATCTGAAATTTGTGACGATAAAGGATATTGCGAAAGCTTGGAACAGGTTATATATCATAGAAGCCTATAGTTTTCCTGGGAATTGTAGGCATGAATTTTTAAATCTAATGTTCTTTTGTCTAAAGTTAGTAAACTCTAATTGCTAAATATCTCAAAATACTTATAAACAAGGGGATTACAGTTCCCAACTAAAAGTTCAGACTTGTAAATCCAAGCTCTATAACTCAACTCTGCTACCAATGGCACGACCACTACATTTGACAATTATCACCACCGACATTGCCACAACACTGTCACCACACACACTGCCACAACCACTATCTGCTCCCTCAGTATCATTTCAAGTGCCACTGCTAACATGCTGCTGCTCACACCACCATTATAGCCATGTCTAACATTGCTGCCAACAACACAACTATCCTTACCACCAGCACTATAACTTCGTAGTCATTGATACGGTCCTAAACAAGAACGCAGTCGCCACCCGCAACCATTTTTGCCACCATAACACTGCAATAGTTGCCACCACCACTGCCTTCATTGTCATTGCAGCCAACACCACAGTAGCTACCTTCGGTTGCCCCTCTTCCATTTAAAATTACATCCAAGGTCATCGTACACCTACCTCTTCCATTAACCTTACAGCCACTGTCATCATATACGAGCTTTGTTTCTATCTCTTAACAAAGCATTACTTCTATTAAATTAAAAGATGCATATATGAGATTTTGAAAAGGAAGAAAATGAGAAAATTCTGGCAATTGAGATTGTTAGAATATCCATGTATTAGTGTTAGGGCTGGTTTGGTAGTTGAGTCCTACATGATGAAGTACTAATAAGGTGATATCCCAACATGTTGTATCAAACCTCATGTAGAGACTCATCAAGATGTTATTGTTCAGCTCTCACATACCGATGTTCCCAATAGAGATTTTCTCTTGGATTTTAAGTCCTGAACCTTGATCCCTATAAATAGGAACCATTTGTATTGTAAAATTATTCATTGAATAAAAGCGTAATGTAGCCCTTTTAGAGCTTTATCTGTGGATGTAGGTCATAGACTGAACCACGTAAAAATCTTGTGTCTTATTTTATTATTCCATAATTTATTATTTCATTATGAATTTCTTTAGATAACTCTTGACATTTTGAATTCCAAACACAAGAGGATGACCTTACTGGTTTTTGTGTGGTGTAACTTTTGTGGCGTTCTGTTTTCTGTTAAATAGATTGAAACTTGTTTTAATATGAATGACATCTATGAATTCTGTTTGTAGCTAAGGCCAGGGGTGATGCTTTACATGCTGCTGGTTTGCTTATCACAAATTTTTGGTTATTTACCAAAGAGCTTGTAGGAACATTATGATACATTTGACAAGAACAAAATTAATTTCACTAGTCTATTAGAAACTGAGCCAAAAGACACCTTATAACAGAATGTTCATCTATGTCATCTCCATGTGTTTTCTTGTTGGTGGATTGGTCCTCCATGTCTATCACATTTATCCGAACAATTATTGGTCATTTTGCAGGAATCACATGAAGAAAAGCAAGTGCCATCTTCTCCATCAGCATCCCCTTCCAGCTCCTTAATCAACAAGAAAGTTGAAATTCTAGAAAGTGCTGTTGATATACCAGAGCGACCAAGTCCTGTATCTGTTCTTGAGCCACTATTCACAGAAGATGACATCAGTCCTACAAAGTCCATGTCCCGATCTGGTATGCATTCATTTTGAGAGTTAAATGACTTTAAATTATTCACAATTCGTTCTGGATAATAGGCTAATGTCCATCAATTCACAATTCTTCAGTCGAGCTAGCACTGCAACCACTGCAGCTTCAATTTGAAGAACCCGACTCCTCAGCTGCTAATCAAGTTCACTGTGCTAAAACTTGTACGGAAGACAAGGAACTTATGTTCGAATATGTAAAAGCAGTGCTACAAGCCTCTGGATTGAACTGGGATGAATTTTGTGTGAAGTGCCTTACTTCAGACCAGCTTCTTGATGCATCATTGTGTGATGAGGTAGACTTCTTCTCCGACCAGCTCTGCTACAACCAGAAGCTCCTTTTTGACTGTGTTAACGAGGTTCTCGTGGAGGTTTGTCGGCACCAGTTTGGTTGCTGCCCTTGGGTATCATTCGTAAAACCTAGCATAAGGCCAGTTTCAAACATGAAAAATGCTACTCAAGAGGTTTGGGGAGGAGTGAATTGGCATCTTGTTCCTCTGCCTCTGCCTCGTACTTTAGACCAAATTGTCAGAAAAGACATGGCAAGAGTGGGATCATGGATGGATCTTTGTTTCGATGCGGACACTATTGGCGTTGAGATGGGTGAAGCCATTCTCGAAGACTTAATGGAAGACATAGTATTGAGCTGTGTAAATAGAAGTACAGAAAGTGAGTATACGGCTGATCCGTTGGAAAACACCAGCAGCATGAACTTGTAAAAGACAATCGACTTCCTTACGTCCATGCCATACATTGACCCAGCTTGTGTAGAGGTGGTAGGGAGGAGTTGTTTCTTGTCTATCAGGGAAAGGAGTGACATTCACTAATTTGAGAGGGACCTTTGGTCATATGATTTGACTTGGCTTCTTCTAACATGTCTACTGAAATCTGAAATCTTGTAGATATCTTACAATCTTCTGCATGTGAGCCCCTCCTCCTAGGCGAAAATTATCAAAAGGAGAGGACCCCTCATTAGTGCGAGCGCAGCCTGCAAGAATAAAAATAACGCCTGTTTTCTGTGGCAATTTTTCAAGTGTGGAATCTGGGTCAGTGTGCATTTCACCCAGTAAATAGAGGTTTTCCCGTTTTAGAGCTTGTAGAATTTGGAGGGTTGATGTAGTCGAGGGTGTGTTCTTTTGTTTGTTTGGTTCCAATCATTCTTCCTTGTGTTTCATTTATCTTTATTTTGAGGGGTATTTCTTTATTTTACCTGTTTTGGTGCTGTATTTACCTGAGTGTTGTGATTGTAACTAATTAGTAATTACTATAGCCTAAAAGGTGATGAGTGACTTCACATCAGGAGTGTTGTCTTCACCGTACAAACAGTGTCATATGAAGGATTGTCGAAATTAATACATGAAAAATATGAAATACTTGTTCCAGCTGGTTTTGGTTAATTCTAAAGATCAGGAATATTTCCAGTTGCTCATCCATATTGGAGATTGTTATACACTAGTGACACCAATTTAATAAGAAATTATGTCAACTAAGAGCATTCCCAGCAGACTCCCTATAAGGGGGTCTGTTCCCTATGTGTAGGGAATATGTCCAAAAAATCACAAAAAACATCCTACAGCAGACTCCCTATATAGTTCCCTAAACATTAATATGATACAGTAGAGCATTATATATAAGGCTCCACTGTAGCATCTGAACGGCTTATTAAATTAAAAAAACACTCGTTCTCTCTCCTACAGCTATCGTCTCTCTCGCCTCACTTTCTCTCTCGCTCTCTCTCGCACCTCACCCCCTGCAATCACAAACCAAAAGCGTCTCTCTGTTCGAACGCCGCGACAGAGCCAGGAAAGGAGCTTGAGGAGCCAGGCGATGGAGAGGACGCCGATCCCCGCCGATCTCGTGGAGAAAGCTTCGGCCGCGGTCAAAGCCATCACTGACGAACCCATCCGCAGAAACTACAACCCATCTGAGAAGACCCAATCGACGGTGCTGATCGAGGAGAAGGAGAAGAAGTAGAATCGGACGGCCGACAGAAAACGAGCAGTAAAAACCCCACTGCCAAACCTGAAACCCATCTTCCATAACCCCCGAAATCCCATTTCTTTCTGCCTCCTCCCATCACCAAACCTGAAACCCATCTTCCATAACCCCCGAAATCCCATCTCTTTTCGCCTCCCCACCAGACTTCACCATTCAGGGAGATCGAGAGAGTGAGGCAGAGAGTGAGAGGGAAAGAAAGAAGAGGGATCGAGTCTCGGAGATGAGATGAGATGAGATGAGAGAGAGAGAGAGAAAGAAAGGTTAAATTAAAAGAATAAAATAAAATAAAATAATAATATTTTAATGACATAGGGAAGCATTTAAGGAAGCTGATAGAGTGCAAATTGATATAGGGAAGTAAAAAGTGGTTTGGATCCTTAAACATAAGGAATATGACCGGGTAGCTGCTGGGAATGCTCTAACAGATTCGAAACTTTGTCTGATCATAAAATATTGAGGAGCCCATAATATTTTTCCATTTGGTATATTCCGATAAGAAACTTTCAGGTTTTTGTAAATAGCTGGTAAGCATTCAAACAATGTTCTCTGGGGCTAGAAATTATTGAACAAAGTTCTCGGCTCCCATCAAGGGTGCTCAACCCTTGGACTGTATGTTAGACAAGGTTAAGAAGAAATGCTACTAGCTCATTAGCTTGCATAAATATATTACTAAATATGCACAAAGGAAAAACATTCCTCATGGCTATTTTACATAAAATTAATTTGTAGAGTCAATAGGGCCATAGAAGAAGTATATGACAGAGAACAAAACAGACAGCAACCTCAGCAACTCCAAATACACAACGGGAATTAGTTCTTTTTTTCAGTTGCCTGTAAAAATGCAGACTTAGAATCTGCTGATCTTTTTCTTGTCAAACGCTCTAGTTCTGCTTTCTAAATCATCTTCATCTTCAGTATCACTTCCATCTCTACCAAATGGAATGGATACTTCTGCACTTTTGGTAGCTTTTCTTTTTCCAACCTTTAACTTGGCAAGTAGTTTCCTTTCAATTGGGTCGTTTGAAGGTCCAACTTTGGCTCGACGTGAAACCTTTGCACCCAGTCCAAGCCTACAGGAAAATGTGAAGAGTTGTGATAACCGGCTTACAATGTCACAATAATAGCTGTAACATACAGTAAAGATGGTTGGACTAACCTCTTAGGTCGAGCCTCTGATTCTACTTCTGTGGGTTCATCTTCTCCAGCTTTGGTCATATTATTAACCCATTGTTCAGCCTGCATATCAGTAGATTGCCAAGCACAAAGAAGGTTACAATTTTTTTTATAAGTTCCTTCAAAAAACAGCAGAAAACAGCAGTTAAAAAAAATATGGAGACCTGACAAGAAATTACCACTTGCCAGACATTTTAGGAATATGAAAACTTGGTATTTTTCAGTGTTTAACATAAGCTCTTCGGATATTTTTTTCCCCAGATACTAGGCATGAGTATATGAAAACATATTCCTATAATTCTCTAACATACAGGTTTCCATCAAACAGATAAAATAAGTGAGGACCGAAGAACAGAAAAAATGGCCGGTGTCCCCTCCAGTAGTCACTTGAAATATGTATCAGTCTCACATTAGAATATTCACTTCAATGCAATTCAAAGAAGCAAAAACACAAATGCAATTAAGAACATCACTTGCTCATTGTTCACATTTCAAAAGTAAGGAACAATTACCAGTTTCAACCCCATATCCAGTTTAACAATTGGAGGACGACCATTTTTCTGCGGTGTCTCTGTAGTGCCCATTGCAACTTCTTTTCCAGCCTAAACAATTAATGTTCACAATCACAACCTAGAGAGTCAAAATATGAGATATACATGTCTCTGTGTTTGTGTTTGTGTGTGTGTGATGGTATGGACGAAAAGAGCAAAATAATAAGACAACTACAATAGCAGCAACATTCAAAAGCTTTTTTATTTTATTTTATTTGGCACCGGCTATCCCTTCGCTCCGACTAATCCGGGGTGCACATGACGGCGAGGAGTTTCCAACAAGTGCACCTCAGTTAATTCAAGGGTCAACCCCAGTTTGATGGCCCTAAGAAGCAGTTTGCACTCGCTCAAAGTCAAAGTCCCTGTCCAACCACTGAGCATCTCAGGTCCAATCACTGAGCGAACCCCTAACGATAATAAATCAATTCATTCACATAAGCTTCAAAAATACCCACAAACAAAAGCTTCAATTCCATTTACCTTTCGGCTTTTGTGAAGTGGGTGGAGCTCGATTCCCTGTCCATGAAGGATATTGTCACAAAGAGAGAGAAACAGAGAGAGAGAGAGAGAGAGAGAGAGAGAGTGGGTTTTTCATAGAAAAAGACTATAGAAGAGAGGAGTGATGCCTGGGTTGACGAAACGTGCGTTTCTCGGCCGTTGGTGTTGAGGGGGAGATGCTCGCGCGACGGCGTGGCGACGGAGGCGGGCTCGGCGAGCTGCTGTTTCCGCTGGGTTGAAAGCGAGATCCACGGGAGCTGGGAATGTGACGTCTGCTTCGGAAAGATAAGAGACTCTTGTTTTAGACGGCGTTAAATAAAAAGAAACATCTGTTAGGTAAGAAAAGAAACGACACAGTTTAGTATGCGAGGGGCTTTTTGCCTTTCAACCATTCAAACCCTCCTAAAATTATCAACACGCGTAACAAATGGGGAGGGCAAAATAGGGAGCAAATTAAATTAATATTATTATTTTTGTTGATATTTACGAGATCGCCCTCCTTCCCCTTGGTTCCAACTTCCAAGTACAGACTACAAAACAGAGGTATCATCGTCATCATCACTGATTCATCAGCAAGAACAAAAGCTAAACACTCAAAGCCCCGAGACCCTTCTTCTCCTTCACATGTCTCTCTAAGGTGCGGCTCTCGAAATCTCGATTTTTTATGATATGTTTAAGGTTAAAATTGTTCATTTGTACTTATCAAAAAAAGAATGCTCATTCGTTTAAATGTTTGAAATTTCAAGTTTTGACTACACCAGGTACTGGGTTTTGAGAAAAAAAAAAAATTATTCTTTCTAAGATGATAGTACTCAATATATAGAGTTCAAAATTGTTCAGTTTCCCTCGGAAACACCATTGTCTATCAGTCTATCTCAATTGCAGGCAACTTTTAAGTATAAATTGATGTAACGAGTAGCATACAGAAAGTTCCTGCATTTATGGTTATCTTGATTATGCGACTGTCCATCCTTTAAGCTTTATATTTTATTCTTGCATTCTTGTGTGAATTAGTTGATAAATGGAAATTTCAAGATTCAACTTATATTCTGTAGCTGTTTTAAGAGTTCATTAACTCATTGACTATATGCTTGAGGTCATACATTAGAATCCCTTTGTGTGGCATCCAATTTTGTTCCCTAATTTGTTAATTCTTTGGTATATTATTTGACTCTGTGAATTAGGTGGTAAACTCGCTTTGGTTGAACATAATATGGTGAGGATGCCTTTCAAATGATGTTTAGCTTTCACAGCTTTGAATAGCAGCTTGATGCTGGGGGCAGTATGCTGGTGATAGTTGGGAGAAATGCAAAGGTATCATGCTGCCAGCTGCACTAGTGCAGTTAATAACAGTGCAATAGGTGGGCCATCAGCTAGGGGTACTGCCCGAGCTGATTCATCTTCATTGTCAGCTAACTTTGCCCTGAATTGTAGGTAAAAGGGTTCCAGAAAATTAGTTGTCTTACACTTTCCGCAGATAATGAACCCCTGTACCACCTACCTCACCCCAAGTTCTTTTATAATTATTTTTCTTTTGAAAGCCATATTATGACAATGTCCTTGCTAGTTTATGATATGATGAAGTTCCAATTAATAGTTGGTTGATCATATACGGAGAGTAGGTTATTGAGTGTCGCATGCCTGCTTGCTTTGTTGTCATAATTAATTTACTTGTTATACAATTTATCAATGGGTTTGTCAGGAAATGATGGGTTCTTTATTACATGCATTTCCATTTTTGTAGGATCACATGCTAGAGGTAATTTTCTTTATACAGCTCCTTTTTTACTTACCATATAATAAATGATGATATATGGAGAATGAGGAGCTAGTTCTCAAGTCTTTGTTTGTTATCAAAAGTTGACTTTCAGCAACTTTTTTCTCTTGCTTAGAGAACTTTCTGAGACTATTTTTGTGATCTTGGGGTTTCATTTATTGGTAGTGGTGCATTAGACGTGCGCGAAATGTAGACACTTGGGCTCCTACTTTGCATTACATAAGTAACAAAATTATTAAAAAAGTGAAAAGGGGCAAGACTCAGTACATAGACAGTAAACAAGAGAAACCTAAGATAAAATGTTTAAAATAAAGAAGAAGAAGAAAAAGAATCAAGAGCCCTAGATATAGCCATCAAATACACTAGCAAGTGCAAGAATGAAAGTTTGAGATTATGAAGAGAAGCTTGACACCATCAAATGCTTGACTTCTTCTCTTTTGCCATGGACACCACATTAGAAATAATGGATATGGACATTATATCCTATAAAATTTTAGCTTTTCTACCTCCCTTCCATCTAGCTAATATCCCCCAACCACCATTTTGAGCACTAACCTAGAAAGCTTCGTTTGTTTCGGCGTAAAATTGTTTTCATAAAATGTTTTCCCTACTTTAGGGTGTTTAGGCTACTGAAAATTTTGGTCAAACTAAGAGCATCTTCAGTTGACCAAGGAAATTAAGCTAAATGGGGTGTAAATTGGTTTATGCTTTTCATTTTCATAAATCATTTTCTACTCCCTCTCCCTCATTGCACTTCCTTTGAGAACATTCTCTTTGTGACATCCTCAGAAAGTTAGTTTACATTAAGAAGATGAATTGTCCACATGGAGTGGGTAGATTATAAAGGCGCTCAGATTCACTTACGACTTTCATCAATTTGTCATCATCCACACCATAATGTCGAATTTCTTGAACAGGGACATCACCAGCATCAATTAGCACATGTGGGTCATTTAATTTTTTCCTTACATTTCATATATTGTTATAGTTGTTTAGAGATTGGAGCATCCATACATGAATGGGATATAGATGTCCAATATTGTGTAGGTCTTGAATATGAAGTTTGAAAGAACTATTGAACTATGAATCTTAGAGGTTGACATGAAATTGGATGTGAATTTTTACTTTTGCTATTTTCTTTTAAGTGAAAATGTAGGTTGATGATTTTGGATTGTGTATTTTAAAGTACTGTACAAATGATCAAGCTTTAGAGTAGAAGTACTTTGGAATTTTTGATTGATTGTTTTTGAGGTATAAGGGAATAGTTTAGATATGGAGAGAAAGCAGAGGCATTTGTGATTGCAGTTTCTAGGGGTGCTCAAGCGGGTCGGTTATAACCGATCCGCCAACCGATAACCGATTATAACCGCAAACCAATTTGGTAGTCGGTTATTAAAAATCGCTAACCGATTAGAGCGGTTGCGGTTAGCGGTTTTAAGGGTAAGGAAAGGCGGTTATAACCGATAACTGCCTTTATTTATATACAATAATATAAATATATATTAAATATTTATATTAATAAACTATTAAATAAAACATCCAAAACGACGCCGTTTTGGTGTTAAATATATAGATTTGAGATTTGTCTTTTTAATTCTTTCATTTGAATTTGGATTAATGAATTTGGGCTAGAATTTATTTGGCCATATATATATTTTTTTCATCTTTTTTGGAACAATTTGGCCTGAAACCCTTAAAATAAGACCAAAAAATAGCAAATTAAAGGCCTGAAACCCTTAAAATAAGACCAAAAAATAGCAAATTAAAGGCCCAAAACACTTAAAAAGCCCAAAAGCTCATTTAAAAAAAAGCGGTTATAACCGAACGGTTATTGGATTGAATAACCACTAACCATCGGTTATAAAATAACCAATAATCGCCTATGCGGTTGCAGTTATTAAAAATCAATAACCATCCAAGTCGGTTGCAGTTACGGTTATAGCCAATAGCTGACGGTTATAACCGTTTGAACACCCCTAGCAGTTTCTACATGTAAGTGTTCAACGATGTGAGCTATCCGTTTATTTTATTTGTTGTTGTTAGTATTTTTGTGATTCTGCAAGATAATTTTTTTTTTTTCTAGGAAGAACAAAGGTCACAAACCCACTGGTCAACCAGTGCAAACAGCCAGGAATGCTGGGTATTCATCTGTTTTGGAAATGCTGAATGTCAAAGGTCCTGATAATTTGAGTCAATAAGAGGTTGTTGAAATCATGGGTGAAACACCAAAAAAGGTGGTTGCTTCAAACAAGGTTTGATAGCGTTTTCTTAGTACAATGCAGCAACATTTTAGTTTTTGGTGTGTTTGACTGATGGGGTTTATGTTCCTTAACAGGGACCTGAAGTGGCTTCACCAAGGAAAATGGGGAAGGAAAATTCTTTTGGTGGAAAGACTGATGCTGACTTGAATTCTCAAAAATTGGAAACAAACTGTAGTGAGAAGAAGTCAAAGAAAACAAAGCAGGAAGGTGATTGCTCTCATTTATGGTAGTATTTTGGTTGAACTTGTTGTAATGTAATATTTATGGTTGAACTTGGATGGTAGTATTTTGGTGGAACGTAGATTGTAATATGTATAGTACAACAGATGGTTATTTTGGCAAAACTTGATTGTTATATTATGGTTGAACTTGAATGACAATATTTATGGTTGAGCTTTTGATAGTACTTTGAATGTGTTGTTGGATGTTATTTATGGCTCTCCCAACTTGAAAATATATGGTTTATAGGTTTATACATTTATGATTTTTTTTTTTTTAAGTTAATATATATGTATTTTATTTTTTATTTTAAATTCATTTTTTTTTATTTGTTTTATATTAATATTTTATGTTGTGAATGAAAAGTGTTATTTATAGGTTAATATGATTATATGGAAATATAAGAAATGTTTGGTGATTTTCCGTACGAGGCAAACACCGAAAAATGTTTTCTAAACTATTTCAGGGTTGCAAACAAAGAAATAGTCAATTTTCCTGGAGAATGGTTTTGGCTAAAAACATTTTCTAACATAAAACATTTTATGCCAAAACAAACGGGGCCGAAATCTTAAACATTTGAAAAACTTTTTAAAGCTCCCTAACCATCCAATGCATGCATGCTCCTGCTTTTTTCTCTTCAAGAAAACTTCTTCCTATTGTCTTAGTTATTCCTTGCAATTTCTAGGATCCCTTTTAATTCTTGATGTTGCTTAGACAAGATTGGTTAGATAGAAGTTGTTTGTTTGTAATGGTTTACAACTGATTTATCAAATTTTACTTATGAAAAATAGAGTAATCAATTTATCATTGACATTTTGTGCAGGTGGCCATCACAACTAACTCTATACAAGTTGAAGTGTGATAAAGAACCTTTAAATTCCCGGTAAACTCTGCAACAAAATAGCACCTGTGTTTTAGTGTATTATTTGTTTTTCCTTTTCCACATAATTTTTTGAATTGAGAAGTTCACGGAGTAGTTATATTTCAATTTCTTATGTATTTTCGTTTTCCTTTGTTTTGAATTCATTAGATTTTGAACTAGCTTTTTGTAAAAATTGTTGGTTGTTGTGATAGTTTGCGTCTGCATCTATCATTTATGGTGCTATAGTTCTTATCTCATGCTATATTTTTGTCACTAATTTAATCTCAGACTTGGGCCACCTGACTTTCACCCCCAAACTCCAAATTGCCATGAGGAGACTCTCACCGGAGACTATGTGCAATCTGGTTACAGGGAGACCACCAAAGGAATTGAGGTACATTTACTATCTACTAGATAAATTAATTAGTTTTCTAAGAGGGAGTATGTATAATTGGATGTTATCAGCATATTGAATTGTAAATGCATTTTTTGCTTCAGTGGCTGCTTTTTAAAACTAATATGGTGCTTTCAAACATTACTTAAGAAAAGAAACTGTTTTTATGTTGTATACAAGTAAAATCTTTTCCTGGTAGGGGTTTTTCTTCAGTCTAAGACATGCAATGGATGATATTTTTGGGCTTGTGTTCCTGTTTCCTACTATTTTATGAGAACTCCTCGAAGAAAGTGTGATAAATATATTGTCCTCTTCCCGTTTTGAGGGGAGTGGCACCATCATTATAGCTGTTCCAATATAAATTAAATTCCCTTGTAAGTTTGAAGCATGTGTCTCTGTATCTAAGTTTATTGCAATGGATTGTTAGAAATGAAGAAGATGATGCTACAAACCTTGTATATATGGAGAGTAGCATGGAATAGTGTGCATGTTTCTAAGTTTTTTGAATTATGTATACTCCTTGTGTTCTAGGGTTGCCCCCCTCTGCACTATGAATGAATATACATTACTTATCAAAAAAAAAAAAAAATGCTATGGAGAATCAAGTCTTGCAAACTGTGCTTCGTAGAGGTCTTTCAAACTGTTCATATTTTAGATTTTTTTTTTTTGTCAGTAGTCATACAGAGTTATTACTATGTCCTGGTTTGTAGGAAGGTAAATGGCTTGTTTTCTAATGGATGACAAACAAAGTCGTGGGTGGTTTAAGGATTCTTGATTTTAAGGGTGAATACCATAAGATTCAAAGCCATGGACTTGTGGTGTTGAGAAGATACTGAAGTGTTGAACGAATAGGTCCCTTAAGAAAATAATTTGGCCATGCATGTTTGCCTTCTAAAATACCATTGACAACAACCTCAATTCTCCTGTATTCTCCTTTGGTGGTTATTCTCTTACTTGGTTTTACTTGCTGAGTGTGCTAGGAAGCTAGCGAGATCTCATTAACTCAGGTTCAAGCTTCTACTAAGCCTTTTGTCATCAAGTGCAAAGAGGTGAATCACCTAGGCTATTATAGAAGTCTATTTTCTCTTACTGAGCAACAAATTATTGCTACTAATCTTTTCCACTAGAATCTGTAGGCTACATGATTTGTGACTGTTTGCTCTTCTTTGCAGGCAATCAGAAAACATCTCAGGGCCATCAATGAATCTCGTCCTCAAAAACGGAAGGTGATGAGTTTACTTTCTCGATTATTATTGGCTTCTAGAAACAACAGATTTAAGTCATTTCCTACTTGTGTGCTTTAAAATCCATCTTCACCAACCACCAACCACCCCAATCCGACCCATAGGGGGAGGGAGAGAAGAAGGAGAGAAAATCAGAAAAACTAATCACCCGTGGGGCCAACCAGCCCGCTGTCCAGGAAAAAAGAGTAAACATAAAAAAGTGGATAAGTTCCTCCGTGGTTCTTGAAGAGTCGCCAAAACATCTGTCATTTCTCTCTCTCCAAATACACCACATAATACAAAGAGGGACCATTTTCCACACCACAGCACTCCTGGAGCGGCCACTCGACCACCAGCTAGCAAAAAACTCCTTGACAGAGCAAGGCATGACCCAGCACAAACCAAACCGAGCAAAGAAGGCATCCCACAAAGCTCTCGCGACCCCACAGTGGAGAAGAAGATGATCAACCGACTCTCCATCCACTTTGCATAACCAACATCTATTCACCACCACCATACCCCTCCTCCTAAGGTTATCCACAGTGGGAATCTTGCCACAGGCAGCAGTCCAAGTGAAAAAAGCCACTCTAGGGGGAGCCTTAGATCTCCAAATGCTCTTCCAAGGGAACGAAGAGGACCTTGAGGGCGATAGGGCTCGATAAAAGGTCTTAACCTCGAAGACTCCCTTACGAGAATGTAGCCACCACAACTTGTCAACCCCAAACCCTCTCAACTTACAATCATATAAGCCCTTATAAAACGAGACCAACACCTCCACCTCCCAGTCATGCATCAATCTGGAAAACTGGATATTCCATTGAATGATTCCGTTCGAGCGCTCCATATTGTCTGCTATAGACGCCCCTTTAAAGCTGGCAATGGTATACAAGTCAGGGTAAACCACCTTAAGAGCTCTATCCCCACACCAAATATCCTCCCAAAAGCGAATCCTAGAGCCCTCACCCGGGTCAAATCTGAAATGGCTCCTGAAAACCTGCCAACCCTTACAAATGTATTTCCATAGACCCACCCCATGATTTTCTCTCCTTCTTCTCTCCCTGTGTACTAAGGGTTGCGCCCCTCTGCGCTTTTTTAATATACTCTTCTGGCTTATCAAAAAAAAAAATCCATCTTCATTTTGTAATGGCCTATCTTGGGAAAAATCATATTTAGCCCCTAGGTATTTGTCTGATTTCAATTTAGTCCCTAGTTGTTCAATTTCAATAATCAGGTCCTTAGGTTTTGCCTAGGTTTCAAATAAGTCCTTCTGTGACTTTACTGTTAAACGTTTCAACAATCAATGTCAACGCCATGTCAGTCAAGTTTGACATGCCATCCACACAGTAAGAAAAACATCCCATGTGAAAAGACTTTCGGATGACGATAAGGAATGAGTTTAGACCTATGCATTGCGCAAAATCAGCGCGGTAGAGAAACTCGTCTTTGGGGAGGACATTGAAGTTGCTTTGTCTTTGTGTTGACGCCAATGTTTTGGTGCTGCCCACATAGAAGTTTCTAAGAGACAGACGGAGTGCCATTGAGTTGAGGCTAATGTTGCTGCTGAGCACAAGTATCCAGCATTGAGGCGCGGCCATGGCTCCATGAGAACCACCACACCAGCTCGGCCCAGAGCTCCTGCGAGAACTACCTCACCTTCACCACTGCCTCCGCTATTCTCGCAGGAGCTTGCTCGACAAGCTTCGCCTGATCAATGCTGACGCCAACCTCGAAGGAGAAGCTGTTCTTGAGGGGTAGTTGCAGAAAATTCTCAAGTGAGCTCATCAGCCACCTGATTTCCTTTAGGATAGCTGCATAAAATTCTTTTAGGGAAAGTCCAAAGTAGTAGCCTGCGATCATCAATTAGGAAGACCAATGTTATGTTCTCCAATAGTCTAACTTGCGTTTAGTGGCAACCATTCAATTTTGATATTTTTGGGTTTTATTGGTTTCAACTTTTGGTTTTCTGTCCGATCAATAACTTTTGTGCCAGATCATATTCAACAAAAAAAAAAAAAAAACCTTGTAGATTTCAAAAAATCCATTTCCAAACTCGAAGTTTAATAATCCTCTCAAAATGGGAAAAACAAAACAGGGAAAAAAAAGGAAGAAAGAAAGGCAAAACCCAAAAAAGAAGTAAAATGAAAAATGCATGTATGGCAAAGTCACTAAGGAAATGCCTCAAAGTGATAAAAGTAAGCATTAAAGCTTTTGGCCTCCCATGAATCAGGTAAGCACTGATTTTGGCCTCCCGTGAATCAAGTAGCTGAGAACAGCTTTGCTTCGGCGCTAGAGGCAAGTGCTTGGTTGTGGCAACAGGCTTACTTCGACCAGGCTCAGTTCGGCGCGTAGAAAGCGCTCCATGGACTTAATTCATCAGCACCAAAACCAATGGTGTCAATGCATGGAATCAAGTTCAAAGCAACTTCAATGTCCTTGCCAAAGACGGCTTTCTGTACTGCGCCGATTTCGCACATTGTAGAGGTCCAAACTCATTCCTCATTGTCATCTGAAAGTCTTTTAGGCGGGTTTTTTTTTAAACCTGTGAATGATGTGGCAAACTTGACTGACATGGCAAATATGTTGATGTGATTTGATACTGAGCACGTTACATGTCAAATTTGACACATGACATACGGGAAAACGTTATCTTTGATGAGTAAAATGTCATAGATACCTATTTGAAACTTAGACAAAACCTAAAGACCTAATTATTGAAATCGAAAAGTTGAGTTTAAATTGAAATTAGAACAAAACTTTAGGGTTGAAAATGATTTTTTTTTTTTTTTCCCCTTCTATCTTTCTTATTGAGGTTTCTCAGGTTTTGAAATCTTGCTATCAAATCTGACGGTAAATGATATCTTGCAATGACAGGCTGATCAGGTTTATGGTGTGCCTCTTTCTGATTCACAATTAGCTAAACCCGATGTCTTTCCTGAACAAAGACCATGTGTTGGAGACTTCCGGAAGAAATGGATTGAGGTATGTCTTCTATTATCCCTCAATTCCATTGTGCCTGTGCTATTATAATTGATAACATTTAAGTCCTTTTTCCCCTTTTTCATGATCATGTATATTGTTCCCATCTGTTGGAAAATGTATGCAAGATTTTTATTTCAACAACTGGGTGAGAGGCTAAAGCGTCAATATGCATATAGCTAATACCACTTTGTTGTCCTATTACTAGCCTAGAAGCCACGTTGGTTTCCCAGCTGATTTGTCAGGTGTTAGAACTCGTGTAACAATGTGTTTTAATATTATTGACTTCTTTTGTCATGTCACATTTTTTTTTAATAAGTAATTGAAATTCATTAAGAAACGAAGTGTACAACCCAAATACACATAAAATAAATAAGAGAAAAACCTAATTAGAAAAAAAAAATGTGAAGACTAAAAATATAAAGACAATCATAGGCAATTGTCCAGAGGAAAAGGGTTTTGAAGAAGAAAGCCTTGTAATGGAACTTCTTGTTTTCTCCTCTCTCACGATTTCTCATCTCCTCTCCCAAACTCCTCTCTTCCTCATCAAATCTTTGACCAGCACACTCAACCAATCGGTGGAATTTTTTCATCAAAGCGTCTCTCCGCCTCTGACCTTCTTCTCTTCGTCTTCTCTTTTTGCAAGACCTTCTTCTCTTCGTCTTCTCTTTTTGCAAGACCTAAAGGTAAGCTTAATTTTTGGCTTTCCTGTGCTCGACAAACCTGTGTTTCGCTTTAATATTTTTCTTTCCTTTTCATTTTTGTTTGCCCCACATCTGTTTTGTGGTGTTTTCTTTTGTAATCTTGATTAATTTCATGTCAATGGCTGTGATGTGCGTGAGACTGGTTGAATATTAAAAAACCTATCATTGCTGTGATGCCCGGTTGTGAATGTTACTTATTTCTTGAAAGTTTCTATTTTTGCTTATTTAAAATTTGAGTCATGTATTTAGGTCCATTGGGCTATCCTGTTTAATGGAGAAAAAGTATTGGTCAAAGTTTTGAGACCTGGACTTAATTCAGCAAATGAAGATTGGCAAGAGAAGCTTGAGATGGAAAGAATGAAGCACAATGGAGAGAAAGTATTGGTCAAAGTTCAGAGACCTGGTCTTAATTCAGGAAGGGAAGATTGGCAAGAGAAGCTTGAGATAAGACAAATGAAGCTTGATATGGAAATTATGATAATGGATACAAGCGGCTTGACTCCAATACAACAAGAATATTTTCATTTACGCCAAATGGAAATTCTTGAGGATTGTCTAAATACTCATCACCATTGGAATGTATTTCTTTAAGTGACCTAGTCGTGCCATTTTTGTATTGTGCAAGGATTCTGTCATTTCTTGTTTTCAAACATTTTTATTTTCTTGTTAAGGATTCGTTTGTGTTTCTTTAGCATCTTGTTAAGTAAGACAGATTTAATAGCATAGTGGACATGTCATTTATTTTTCGTAATACAAGTGTCTAGGGCTCATATCATATAAAATTAAATAATTTCATGCTTGAGTAAAAGTTCACATTTTTCCTTACTTTTTTAGTAATCCTAGATATCACCGTTCGAACAATCTACGACTGAGCCTTCTAATGGGACTCTCGGCTTGCATCTCGTTGAAATGGGAATTACTCTTGTTCAAACGAGATCACTATTCATTGTCTTCTTTGATTTTCTCTCAACCATGCTTCCGATTTTCCTCAACTTCTCCTCTTCCCAATGTCTAGACACCAGATCTACTCTCCTTCACCTTCCCAACACACTTTTATACTCCAAAATCAAGTTCCTTCTTTTTTTCCCCTCTTTCTCTCCCTCTTCTCTCTTTTCTCTTTCTCTAGGAGCTGGATCTTGTGGGAAATGAAGGGGAAGATGGCTGAAGCCCTAAAATTGCCCTTTGCCGTTAAAATTTCAATCCACTATGATCTTAAAATTGCCCTTAAACATAATTGTCATTAACTTGTTCTTAAAGGGGATTCTTTCATTGGAGAATTGTAATGGAACATAGTCTCCAATAAGTCTTTCAACAGATGGTCAGCTGCCAAAATTGATAGGAGCGTAAGTATCTGTGCTCACAGCATTGTTTAAACGGCCGCTACAACCAAGTCCAATAGCAGCTTTCCCTCCAAACATGTGTTCCCTTGCTGGATCTACCCTTCTTGAAAAGTTCCTTTGAGGCCTTTTTGTATTGATGACTGTCCATTACTTTTCTCTTTACGTGGTATTGTGTTATTTCTTAGAATTTGTTTTTTTGTTTTTTTTTCTAAGCGAGGGATGGGCTCCCCAACATCATACCCAAACTGAGAATTACAGTGCAAGAGAAACAAACCATTTGAAGAAAATGGGTCAAAAAAATGACTATGTCCTCTCTGAAAGGCCGCATAAAGCGGTATACAAAGCAAAACCAACGGACTAACCCATTAGCATGCTATTGAAACAACACCCAAACGGATGCTGGTGAAAGATGTGCACTAAGAAAACCCGATCCAAGTAAGATAGAACATTTTGTTTTGTTATTTTTCGGTACCCATTTAAAAATTGAACATTTGTTAGTTAAATATAAAGTATGTATAAGAAAAACCCCGAATTTGTCTTTTGCCCAAAAGGTAACACACACAACATCTCAAGTACAAATACCCTTTGCCTTTTGAGTTCAATCCTAGCTGCTACGATGAAAGATAGTGCTTGTTCAGAAGAAAGATAAAATGCAAGATTTTTTTGTTGTTTAAGGATGTATACACAACGGTTCTTAGATTTGTTTTTTTGTCAAAAGCTACCACACACGTGCTCTTATGTGCAAATATGTTATAAAACTATAACTATTTTGTCAAATCTTTTAAACACATAGAAAATTGACAAAAACATCTTTTAGAAGAATATGAATTCGAAGTATTTTATAGGGGATCCTACTCATCCTTTTTCGGTTAGCATGATACATTAAGGAGCCTGTGACCGTGGAGAACTTTCAAAGAATTGCATAAAGTACGAAATGAAAAAATTGAGTGAGAACATGCTATGGTGACCCTAAAGTGGGTTGGACCCCTTGAGAGATAATAAAGATAAATGGATAGGTGACGATGAACGTATTAACAACAAAAATGAAAATGGGCGTGAGCACAAATGTTAGACCACGAGAGAAAGATGTTGGCATTTACGTGTTTCTCCAATCCATATATAACTGACCTAATGGTAGTTTAAGCCGTTAGTACGGACGACCGATTGACGACACAAAGATGGTGTTTAAAAGGTTTTAATCGTGGCACGTGAGACATATCAAAAGAGAAGAAGCAAACATGACAGGTTAGAAGTCTAAGGAAGGCAGCTATTAAACAATATTTAGAACAGATTTAGATGAAAGATTGATGATTTTAATGATGTTTGAATTATCCTTTAAATAAAAAACACTCTATACAATTATCTAAATTCGATGTGTTCCACACACCTTTACCCAATCGAAAATCAAATCATCCAATCAAAACACAACCGACTGCATGCATTTCAAACAAACCACATACACGAAGAAATAAACGGATTCGTAATTAGCGCACGCAAAACACAGCACTAGACCATAATAGAGTCTGATTAATTGCGGGTGAGAGCTCGTTTTGACCATTCAACCCTCCTAAAAATTATATGCAAACCTAAGCACCCATTCAACACTAGTAACAAATGGGGAGGGCAAAATGGGGAAGGAAGGTTAGATAGACATAAACTAATAGTATTATTTATGTTGATATTTACGATATCACCCTCCTTCCCCTTTATTCTAAGTACAGGAAGTCGGGAAGCAACAGAGGTATCATCGTCATCATCAGCAACAACAAAAGCTAAAGAGTCAAAGCCCTCAATCCCCGAGACCCTTCATCTCCTTCGCATCTCTCTCTCGCTCGCTAGCTCGCTTGTCGAATCCCTAATCCATCAAAGGTGCGGCTATAGCAATCGCGGTTTTTTTGTGCTTCCCATTCTGTCCCCAATTTCTTCCCCCTTTTACGAGATTGCCATCAAAACCCTAGCTCCGCTTTTCTCTGTAGAGCCTAATCAGAGGCGACTCTGTAGCTCGCGCTTCGTCTCCGAATAGAGGAATCGGGATTCATTCAAAACCCTAGTTTTGGTCTGTGCTTTGAATCATTGTGCCTTTGTTACTAGATTTGATAATTTTTGGTGCGAGGTTTTATTTAGTTTGATGAAAACGGTAGCTTAGATTCCGCGTAATTTGTAAATTTAGGATACTCAGTAGATTGGAGAATTGGAATCGTTTATTTCGTTTTTAATAACTCTCTGTTGCTTCTTTGTTTTTTTTTTTTTTTGGGGGGGGGGGATTTGAACTGATTTGAGCTACTTGGGTTGTTAGGTTTGGGGAGGAAAGTTTGAATTTTTAAGTGACTTTTGATGGGTTCTTACTTTTGGTTTTAAAGATTAGAGTGGTTTGATCAATTACAAATTTTTTTGCTCTGTCGGTTGTGAATTTGAAATTGTAAACAGTAGAAGCTCAAAGCTATAGGGTTGTGCTCAATTTTTAGTTAAAAATTGTAAACTTCAAAATGGGTGGTTAACATTCTGTTTATGAAATTGACATTCCCAACTGAAGAACTTAGTGTCATTTATGCGAGGGTCCAGAATTTCATTTGTTTGTATATGGTTACCATTTTATTATTAGCAGCTCCAAATTATTAGTTTAGCACCTTGAAAATCTAGAATTTTAATTTGGTAAAACCAGTTTCCTTAAGTTTTTAAATTTTAGCAATTCCTAATTGTTGGGTTATTCTGGATTTACAATTTGGCATGAGTGATCGGTTCCAAGATGTAAGATTTTATGATGTTGTATAGGGTTAAAAATGTTGATTAGTTCAAATGTTTGAAATTTCAAGTTTTGACTACTCCAGGTATTGGGTTATGAGTTCCTTTAATTAATTAATTATTTAAATATTTTCCAGATTGTATTTACTCCTTGAATATATATGTTTCAAATTATAGGCTATAGCAACTTTGAGCAAGTGAGGGGTTCATTATCTTTGTTGTTTATGTTTAAAATTGGGAAATGGTGCAGCCCCAAAAGTAAAAGTCTTGGTTGTGTATGTAAGAGGGTGCAATGTTAACTTTTTATGTTTGCCTGATATTTAAAACACCAGCTATTTAGATTTTAAAATTGTTAATTTTCCCTCTGAAAGACCATTTTTCTTTCTCAAATTCAGGCAAATTTAAGTATAAATTGATGTAACGAGTAACAGACAAGAAAGTTCATGCATTTATGGCTATCTCGTATATGCGACTGTCCTTCTTTTAGCTTTATGTTTGTCCTTCCATTCTTGCCTTTTTCCCCAGTCGTATGATGTTTTACTCACATATTCTAGCTCTAATTCTGACAGGTTGATGGTACACATTCAATTTAGTACATTTGTGGTTCCTCGGACTGAGTCACAAAGATTCGGCACGTAAGATAAACTGAAATTTCAAAATTCAACTTATATTCTGTGGCTGTTTATGGAAGTTCATTAACTCATTGACTATATGCTTGAGGTCATACATTAGAATTCCTCTGTGCACATCCAATTTTGTTCCCTAATTTGTCAATTCTTTGGCCTATTATTTGACTATATGAATTAGGTGGTAACTCACTTTTGTTGGACATAATTTGGTGATCATGCCTTTCAAATGCAGTTTAGCTTTCACGGCATCAAATAGCAGCTTGATGCTGGGGGCAGTATGCCGGTGATAGTTGGGAGAAATGCAAAGGTATCATGCTGGCAGCTGCACTAGTGCAGTTAATAACAGTGGAATAGGCGGACCATCAGCTAGGGATACTGCCCGAGCTGATTCATCTTCATTATCGGCTAACTTTCCCCTGAATCCTAGGTAAATGGGTTCCAGAAAATCAGTTGTCTTACACTCTGTCTGCAGATAATGAACCCCTGTACCGCCTACCTCTTCCCAAATTCATTTATAATTATTTTTCTTTTGAAAGTCATATTATGACCATTTTCTTCCTAGTTTATGATATGACGAGGTTCCAATTAATAGCTGTTTTATCATATTCCGATAATAGGTAGTTTATCGAGTGTCTTATCATACCTGCTTGCTTGTTATCACAATTAATTTACTTGTGATACAATTTATCAATCAGTTTGTCAGGAAATGATGGAATTCTTTATTATCAAGCATTTCCATTTTCACAAGATCACAATCTAGTGGTAATTGCGTTTGTATAACTCATTTATTACTTACCATACAATAAGCAATGAGATATGGAGATTAGAATAATAGTTTGAAGCAGGAGCCAGTTCTCTTTTCTTTGTTTGTTATCAAAAGTCGACTTTCTTGCTAAGAGAACTTTCTGAGACTAATTTCTGTTATCTTGTGGTTTCATTTATCAGTAGTGATACGTTAGCCATGCGCCAAATGTAGATACCTGTGCTCCTACTGTGCTTTAAATAAGTAACGAAATTAATAAAAAAAGTGAAATGGCACAAGACTAGCGCAGAGATAGTAAACAAGAGAAACCCTAAGACAAGCTAAAAATAAAAATAAATAAAAAAGGAAGAAAATGGTATAAAGAGGCCTTGATGTAGCCATCAAATGGACCAGCGAGTGCAAGAATAAAATGTGAGATTATGATGAGAAGCTTCACACCATCAAATGTTTGAGTTCTCTTCAGCCATGGACACCACATTAGGAATAATGGGTATGCACATTATATCTAATAAAATTTTAGCTTCTCTAATCTCCCTTCAAGAGAACCTTTTCCTATTGTCCTACTCATTTTTTGCTATTTCTAGGATCCCTTTTAAATCCTGATGTTGCTTAGACAAGATTGATCTAATAGAATTTGTTTGTTTGTAAAGTGTTATGATGTATTTCTCATATTGTACTTGTAAAAAATAGTGTGATCAATTTATCATTGGCATTTTGTGCAGGCGGCCATCACAACTAACACCCTACAAGTTGAAGTGTGATAAAGAACCTTTAAATTCCAGGTAACCTCTGCAACAAAATAGCACCTATATTTTTCTGTATTAGTTGTTTTTCCTTTTCCACAGAATGTTTTGAATTGAGAAGTTCACAGAGTAGTCCTTTAAATTTCTTATGCATTTTGGTTTTCCTTTTTTTTTTTTTTTTTAATTTATTTTAGTTGTTGTTGTGAATTCATTAGATTTTGAACTAGAACTGTGTAAAAGTTGCTGGTTGTTGTGATATTTTGCTTTTGCTTCTATCATTTATATTTCTATATTGTATTCTCTCAGTGTACCAAGGGTTGTGCCCCTCTGCGCTTTTGATATATTCTATTGACTTTTCAAAAAAAAGAAAAAAAAAAAATATATTTCTATAGCTCTTATCTCATTCTATACTTTTGTCACTCATTTAATCTCAGGCTTGGGCCACCTGACTTTCACGCCCAAACTACAAATTGCCTTGAGGAGACTCTCACCAAAGAGTATGTGCAAGCTGGTTACAGGGAGACTATCGAAGGAATTGAGGTACACTTTTACATCTACTTAATAAATTAATTAATTTTCGAAGAGGGAGTATGTATAATTTGGATGGTACTGCCCTATTGAATTGTAAATGCATTTTTGATCCAGTGTCTGCCTTATTGAATTGTAAATGCATTTTTGATCCAGTGTCTGCTTTTTAAAACTAATTTGGTGCTTCCAAACATTCTTAAGAAAATAAATTGTTTTTCTCTTACATGCAAGTAAAATCCTTTCCTAACCCCAAGGGATTGGCCCGAGTGGTGGAGGCCTTAGTCTTAAGGTTTGCACCCTTTAAGGTCCAAGGTTCAACACCTCATGGGTGCAAACAATCTTTTGGGGCCACACCCCCTGGTGAAAAGCCAGCGATTTAACTAGTTCTGTGTAAGGAAACTTCCAAGGGTGTGGTGCACGGGACCGGGGTTTATTCTGCAGGGGTGGATCCGAAGGGCCTTGCTTTGGAGAGGTTCCCCGACCTAAAAAAAAAAAAAAATTCCTTTCCTTGTAGTTATTTCTTTCAGTCTCAGACATGCAATGGATGATATTTTTAGGCCAGTGTTCCTATTTTCTGCCCATTTTCTACTTGAGAGGGTGATTAATGTATTGTCCTCTGCCCATTTTGAGGGGAGTGGCCCCATCACTATAGCTGTTCCAATATATATTAAAATCCCTTGTGAGTTTGAAGCGTGTGACTCCGGATCTAAGTTTATTGTAATGGTGAATCAAGTCTTGCAAACAGTGCTTGGTTTTTAGATTTTTTTCCACAGTCATACTGAGTTATTACTATGTCCCAGTTTGTAGGAAGGTAAATGGTTTGTTTTCCAATTGATGACTAACAAAGTCGTGGGTGGTTTAAGGATTCTTGATTTATGGGTGAATACCATAAGCTTTAAATTTGCGTACTTGTTTTGGCTACTCTATATCTTAAGCTCCTCCTCTCTCTGTGTTTTGTCTTAGTTTTTATTGGGGAAATATTTCATTTTGGTTTGTTGTAGATTAAAAGGTGTTGATTTGTATGGATGTGTAGTTGAATGTAGAAATCACTTTCATCAATGAAGGAGGTTTTGTTGATTTGGATGGGGTAGATGACACTCTTTGCGAGACATAAGTACAGTGATATATTCAATTTCGGTATAAAAAATTCTTATGTTATTATGAATCGAGAAAATCAACCAGCATGTTTCATGTTTAAATTTTGGCATCAGTATCAATGCAGAAGACAGTTATATCATGATGATATATTAACATTTTTTTGATAATTTTTACATTGTTCAAAGCCATGGAATTGTGGTGATAATAAGGTTACTTTGAGTGTTGAACGAATAGGTCCCTTAAGAAAATAAATATTTTGCCACGCATGTTTGGCTTCAAACATACTATTGACAAGAACCTCAATTCTCCTGTATTCTCCTGCAGTGGTATTATCTAACTTGGTTTTACTTGCTGAGTGTGTTAGGAAGCTAGAGAGATCTCATTAACTCAGGTTCAAGCTTTTACTAAGCCTGTTATCGTCAAGTGCAAAGAGGTGAATCACTTGGGCTACGATAGCAGTCTATTATCTCTTACTGTGCAACATATTATTGCTACTTTTTCTTTTCTTTTCCACCACAATCTGTAGGCTACATGATTTGTGATTGTTTGCTCTTCTTTGCAGGCGATCAGAAAACGTCTCAGGGCCATTAATGAATCTCGTGCTCAAAAGCGGAAGGTGATGAATTTATTTTCTTAATTATTATTGGCTTCCAGAAACAACAGATTCAAGTCTTTTTCTACTTTTGTGCTTTAAAATCCATGTTCATTTTGTAATGGTTCTATCTTGCCTATTGAGGGTTTTCAGGTTGAAATCTTGTTATGAAATTTGACTCTATATGATATTCTTACTAT
The DNA here is from genome assembly GCA_006937295.1 of Carpinus fangiana. Taxonomy (NCBI): domain Eukaryota; kingdom Viridiplantae; phylum Streptophyta; class Magnoliopsida; order Fagales; family Betulaceae; genus Carpinus; species Carpinus fangiana. Next base: position 55,989,382 of record CM017321.1, read on the forward strand.
GACAGGCTGGTCAGGTTTATGATGTGCCTCTTTCTGGCTCACAATTGACTAAACCCAGCATTTTTCCTGAACAAAGACCTTGTGGTGAGGACTTCCGGAAGAAATGGATTGAGGTATGTCTTCAATTATCCCTCAATTCCATTGTGCCTGTGCTATTATAATTGATAACATTTTATGTCCTTCCCCCCCCCTGATGATTAAGTATATTGTTACCACCAGCTGGAAAATGTATGCCAGATTTTTATTTCAACAGCTGAGTGAGAGTCTAAAGCGTCAAATGCTTAGCTAATAGCCCTTTGTTGTCCTATTACTAGCCGAGAAGCCTCACTGATTTCCCATCAGATTTGTCAGGTGTTATAAGTTGTGTAACAATGTGTTGTAATACTTGACATCTTTGATCATTTTAAATTTTAAGTTACTCAGATTGGGTCCAGTTATACTGATTACGTACTGAAATCAAAATTCTTACAATAGTTATTTTTATGCCAAAGCTGCACTGTTGTAACCCTTTGTGCGCTTAATGAATTTGAATTACTTATTAAAAAAAAAAAGCAGTGCAAACTAAGCACCTGGCAATTGATCAATTCCTAAATCTTATTATTATCCCTAACTAAAAAAGCATCATCAAGTATGAAATTCTGAGTAATGAGTTTCAATAGAATACGACTTCTTTATCTCAAAGAGTAAGGCAGACGAGGATACAATTTGCTAGATTCCATCTAAAAGGAAGACATCTGAAGTTAAGTCGTATTATCAGGTATTATCTAATAATGTAAGGTTAAATATCCCTTGGAAGAGTATATGGAAAGTTAAGGCACTCTTGAGAGTGGTGTTCTTTGTTTGGACGTTGTCTTAGGGAAAATCTTTACTTTGGATAATTTATGAAAGAGGAATGTTACTGTCATGGAGTGGTGCTGTATGTGTAAGAAGTGGAGGGAGTATATTGATAATTTGTTCCTTCACTGTAAAATTGCAATTGAATTGTGGAGTGTGCTTCTTCAGTTGTTTGGTATTGATTGGGTTATGCCTCTAAGGTAGAGTGATTTATTGGGAAGTTGGAGGGGATAATTGGGAAACCGTTGTGCTTTGCAAATCTGGAGGTTGGCTTCTTTGTGTTTAATGTAGTGTCTTTGACGAAAGCGGAACACAAGGAGTTTTGAAGATCCTGAGAGTGCATTGTTAGAGATAAAGAAGATGATGCTACAATCCCTGTATACATGGAAAGTGGCCTGGAATAGTGCGTATGCCTCTAATTTTTCTGAGTTGAGTTATGTTCTTCTTTTTCTGTCATTTAGGGGTTGTCTTGTATGCTCTCTGTGTACTATGTACTAGGGTTGTGCCCCTCTTCTCTTTGAATGGATATACATTCTCTTGGGGGAGTAGAGAAGGGGACCCGAGTGGCCTTACGGTGATTCATGATAGTCTCCTCTATGTTAGTTTTCTCTGAGGCATATCTAACAAATTAAAGAAACAAACAACTTTACGGTAGTTGTACTTTTAGTCTAGCTCTGGTAGGGATATTCTTGATTTTATAGGAGTTAAAAGTTCCTACGTCATATGTAGAATGTTATGAGAAAGGTGAGATAAGAACTGCACATGGTTCATTGAGACAATAGGTAGCAGTAGTAAAGCCTATATGCCCCATCTCCCAGCATGATTGTTGGGATTTGACAATTTTTTTAGTGGTTTTTCTTGAAATTGATCAATACGCAATCTTATAAAGATTACTAGTGAAATGGCTGCCTATGATAAAGCATTTGAACTTTATTTTCTCTCTTTAGTATTGCGCCTATGATAAAGCATGTGTTTAGTACTTGAAATATTAGACGTTTGACTTAATAAATCCTTGACTTTGATTTCCTTTATTCCTTCATTTTTTAAACCAAAGCAAAAATAAAAATTTATTGCAGGGTCTATCACAACCTCACAAACGATTACGTTCTTTGGCTGATCATGTTCCTCATGGATATAGGAGGAAATACCTCTTTGAAATTCTTATTAGGAATAATGTTCCATTACTTAGAGCAACTTGGTTTATCAAAGTAACTTATCTTAATCAGGTATGGATACTTGAACTCTTTTACCCACGTGTTACTATTCTCTCCTGTTCTTTGCTATTTTTAATATTGGAGGGTTGCTTACGGTTGTATTTTGCAGGTCCGGCCTGGGTCTGCAACTATTGCTTCGGGGACACCTGACAAAACTCAGCTGTCCCGCACTGAGCTCTGGACTAAAGATGTTATTGAGTATTTGCAATACCTTCTTGATGAATTTTTCTCAAAAAATAATCCCCATTCTGCTTTACACAGCAGAGATCGATCTCCACAAGTGCCTTATGCTGGGCCAATACAGCTTAGGAATGACACAGCATCAGCAGTCCTTGACGGTGAGGAGCCTTCCCTGCATTTTAAATGGTGGTACATGGCACGGCTGTTGCAATGGCACCATGCAGAAGGGCTGCTTCTTCCTTCTGTTATCATTGATTGGGTTCTGAATCAACTGCAGGTACTGTTTTTGCCATATCTGTTTTTTTTTTAAATTTTTTTTTTTTAATTCAATGCTAAGATTAAACATAACTGATGTGATCTTAAAATGACTAATAAAACCTGTTGGTATCCTTTGTAAGTATGCGAGTTTTCATTCTATTTGGTTTTAAATTTTCATATTTGTGCTCTTCAGGAAAAAGAATTGCTTGAGATTTTGCAGTTGCTATTGCCTATTATATATGGTGTTTTAGAAACTGTTGTTCTATCTCAAACGTATGTACGGAGTCTTGCTGGAGTAGCTATTCGTTTCATTCGTGAGCCTTCTCCTGGTGGATCGGATCTAGTAGATAATTCTCGAAAGGCATATACAACTGCTGCACTAGTTGAGATGCTTCGCTATCTAATATTGGCTGTACCTGATACATTTGTTTCGTTGGACTGCTTTCCCTTACCGCCTTGTGTAGTATCTCATGCAGTAAATGATGGGAATTTCGTATCGAAGGTATCTGGGGATGCAGAAAATATGAAAAGTGGTTCTGAAGGACTTGTTTCTATGCTCAAAAGTAAAGTTCTTGATACTCAATTTCAATCTCTGGCCTTTGATCATGTTGTTACATCCATTCAGAAACGTGCCGATACTCTTTCAAAAGCTGCGAGTCCTGGCTATCCAGGTCATAGTCTGGCTAAAGCTGTGCAGGCCCTGGATAAATCTCTTGTGCATGGAGATGTCAGAGGGGCTTGTAAGTTTCTCTTTGAAGATCATTGTAATGGTGCTAGTGCTGAAGGTTGGATTGCTGAAGTAAGCCGATGCTTAAGAACATCGCTGAAGTGGATTGGGACTGTGAGCTTGTCATTTGTTTGCTCTGTGTTTTTCCTTTGTGAGTGGGCAACATGTGATTTCAGGGATTTTCGGACTGTCCCACCTCATAACCGGAAGTTCACAGGCAGAAAAGATTTTTGCCAGGTATATATTGCAATTCGAATTTTAAAGCTGAAGATAAAAGATTTGCAAAATTCATCTCGAGGCAAGAGTGGGAGCACTCTTGGAGTTAGTAGCGTTGGAAAAGGTGTCTCTCAGCAGAATTCTGGCAGGACATCAGTGGGAAATGTATATGAAATGAAGAACAATTTAAAAAGTGTGGATGGAAGAAATGTGAATTCAGATTTATTTGATAGCCCCGGTCCTTTACATGATATCATAGTGTGTTGGATTGATCAGCATGAAGTACGCAACGGTGAAGGTTGCAAGCGCCTTCAGCTACTCATAGTGGAACTCATACGTGCAGGCATATTTTTCCCTCAGGCATACGTACGGCAGCTGATAGTAAGTGGAATACTGGATATGAATGGACCTGTGGTTGACCTCGACAGACGGAAGAGACATTATAGAATCTTGAAGCAGTTGCCTGGGCTCTTTATGTGTGATGCTTTGGAAGAAGCAGGGATTGCTGGAGGGCCACAGCTTTTGGAGGCTATGCATGTTTACTCAAATGAACGCCGCCTTGTACTTCGTGGCTTATTTTGTGATCAACTGAAAAATTCAAAAACTGCAAATAATGCAACTCAGAAGCTGATCCCTGTGAAGGATGGTGGTTCCCCAGCATCCATTGATCAGTGGAAAACTGCTCAGTCATCATCCAATGTATTGTCTGCTAAAAATGGCAAAAATGAGCTTGACATTGAGGAACTGAAGGTGGCCATCTCAGTAATTTTGCAGCTCCCAAGCAGTTCAACTTCATCCACTGATACTGGACTTGATGAATCTCAAGGGAGTTTCAAGAGGCCTTTTGGGTCGTTTTGCAACAAGATGGATCTGGTGGAAGGTACACCTGGCTGTGAAGAATGTAGAAAGGCAAAGAGACCAAAATTAAGCGAGGAAAGGAGCTCATACCTACAAGTACATTCACCAATTGCTTCAGATGATGAAGATACCTGGTGGGTAAGGAAGGGGCTTAAATCTTTGGAGTCCTTCAAAGTTGATCCTCCCATTAAGTCAACCAAGCAAGTCCCCAGGAGTCGGCAGAAGATCGTGCGTAAAACTCAAAGTCTTGCTCATTTAGCAACTGCAAGGATTGAGGGTAGCCAGGGAGCATCTACAAGTCATGTCTGTGATAATAGGGTAAGCTGCCCTCACCATAAATCTGGAATGGAAGGAGAGACTCCTAAGCCACTTGATGGAATTCGAACAAACCATTGTGGAGATATTGTTGCTATTGGAAAAGCTCTAAAGAAGCTGCGTTTTGGAGAGAAGAGGACCATTACAGTTTGGTTGATGACTGTTGTTAGGCAGCTTGTTGATGGGACTGAAAAAACTCTGCTCAAGGTTGGCCAATTTGGTAGGTCGTTCACACCTGCTGATGATAGGAGTTCTATACGGTGGAAGCTTGGCGAGGATCAACTGTCTGCTATACTGTATTGGATGGATCTTACTAATGATTTAGTTTTAGCAGTCAAATTTCTCCTTTTGTTGTTTCCAAAGGTACTCAGCACCAATTCTACCATCCATGCCGGGAGAAACGTTGTGATACTGCCAAGGAATGTGGACAACCAAGTTTGTGAAGTAGGGGAGGCATTTCTGATATCATCCCTTCGAAGGTGGATCTTTTTTTCTTTTTTTTTTTACCTAGTTAAATCAAATAGCTCTGATATTTCTGGCAATTATTTATTTTTTTTGTTCTCATATCTGCTTCTTTTTCTTATCTTATGTCTGGATATCCATGTAGCATGGATGCCTTGGTATTTGGTTGTTTCTCTCATGAATTTGATTTGAATCTGCAGCTTGTTGAGCATTTATTTGTTATAGTGTGGGCTTTCATTTCTTTGTTGCTGTCATTTGCTGCTGGTTTCACAGATATTGTATGTGTGCATCTACGCAGCATGTCTATGCACCTCCTTTTCTGTTAAATCCTTTTTTTTCTCGTTGAGTGCCATTTGTTTTCATTTTGCTATCATCTGAAATTTTGGTGCTTTGAGCACCAGGAAGACATTCAAGTGGGACAGTTTTTAGGAAGTTTAAGGTTTATGAAGCATTTGAAACTTCAGCTACAACTCACTTGGCTCAAATACGTTATTTATTTGCAGAGAAAATGTACTAGTGGAACAGAAGAATTTGTATTATATTTTCTGAGCAACTTCTTTTCCTCTAAAGCTTATCTTCCCTGAATTCGTCTATTTTAGTTTAATTTTTAATTTAGCTTATGGTTGTAAACAGAGAGATTGATTATCCAGCATATTCTTGTTGAGTAATTTGCATGTTTCTAATTGAAAAATGCTTCCTTTCCCATTTGTGCGTGGTTTGTTTTGCTTGGGTCTACCTTGGTAGTTGATATAATGCCCAATTTAACTTGTGTTGTATGCCTAACAACTAATTTGGTTTAGGTACGAAAACATACTTGTTGCAATAGATCTTATTCCTGAAGTTTTGTCAGCCGCAATGCATCGGGCTTCAGCAGTTATGACTTCAAATGGAAGAGTTTCAGGTTCAGCCGCCCTAGTTTATGCTCGATATCTGTTAAAGAAATATGGAACTGTGGGTAGTGTTATTGAATGGGAGAAGAATTTCAAGGCAATATGTGAAAGGAGACTTCTTTCTGAACTTGAATCTGGACGATCAGTGGATGGAGAGTTGGGGTTCCCACTTGGAGTTCCTGCAGGAGTTGAAGATCTTGATGAATTTTTCCGTCAAAAGATAGGTGGTGGTCGGTTGTCAAGAGTGGGTATGAACATGAGAGAGATTGTACAACGACATATTGAGGATACTCTTCACTATTTTTCAGCTAAAGAGAGAAAACTTTTTGCTGGAGCTCCCATGAAAGGTCCTGCAGTTGAAAAATTGGATGATGGATATCAGGTCGCTCAACAAATAATCATCGGAATAATGGAATGCATTAGGCAGACTGGTGGTGCTGCTCAAGAAGGAGACCCGTCCTTGGTGTCTTCTGCTATTTCTGCCATTGTTGGTAGTGTTGGACCAACTATGGTGAAAATACCTGATTTTACAGGCGGTAATAATATGAACTTTTCATCTGCAACAGGTTCCTTGAATTTTGCTAGACACATTTTGCGCATCCATATAACTTGCCTATGCCTGCTTAAGGAAGCTCTTGGAGAGCGCCAAAGCCGTGTATTTGAGATAGCTCTTGCAACAGAGGCTTCTTCTGCTCTTGCAGCAGCTTTTGCTCCTGGAAAGGCATCTCGCACTCAGTTTCAGTTGTCTCCCGAAGCTCATGAATCCAATACAAACATGTCTAATGAAACATTGAACGGTTCTGCAAAATTGCTTGGGAGAGCAAAAATTGCAGCTGGTGTTTCTGCACTTGTGATTGGAGCGGTCATTCATGGGGTTACTACCCTGGAGAGAATGGTAACTGTCTTCCGCTTAAAGGAAGGATTGGATGTAATTCAATTTGTAAGGAATACAAGATCCAATTCGAATGGTAATGCCCGTTCTATTGGGGCTCTTAAGGTGGATAACTCAGTTGAAGTTTATGTGCATTGGTTTAGGCTGCTTGTTGGAAACTGTAGAACACTGTGTGATGGATTGATTGTGGAACTCTTGAGTGAACCAACCGTAGTGGCTCTTTCAAGGATGCAGCGAATGCTCCCTCTTAGCTTGGTCTTTCCACCTGCTTATTCAATATTTGCCTTCGTTATGTGGCGGAAATTCATTGTGAGTACAAACCTTGCGACCCGTGAAGATATCAACCAATTATATCAATCTTTAACAACAGCCATTGTTGATGCTATAAAACACTTGCCTTTCAGAGATGTATGTTTGAGAGATAGCCAGGGTTTCTATGATCTTGTAGCTGCTGATACTAGTGATGCTGAATTTGCAGCCATGCTAGAGTTAAATGGTTCAGATGCACATTTAAAATCCATGGCCTTTGTTCCTCTCCGTGCCAGGCTTTTTCTAAATGCCATCATCGACTGTAAAATGCCACAATCTGTATTTTCACTGGATGATGGGAGTCGAATATCTGGACAATGTGAGTCGAATGTCCAATATTTGGGGAATGAAACAAAGCTTCTGGATAAGCTTGTACATGTTTTGGATACCCTGCAACCTGCAAAATTTCATTGGCAGTGGGTGGAGTTAAGGCTTCTTTTAAATGAACAAGCCCTCATTGAAAAGTTTGAAGCACATGATATGTCCTTAGCGGATGCTATCCGGTCGTCCTCCCCTACTCCTGAAAAATTTGCTGCTTCTGAGAATGAGAACAATTTCATTATCATTATCCTCACAAGGTTACTGGTCAGACCTGATGCTGCTCCCCTATTTTCCGAGGTTGTTCATCTTTTTGGACGGTCACTGGAGGATTCAATGTTGTTACAGGCTAAATGGTTCCTAGGAGGCCAGGATGTTCTTTTTGGTCGGAAAACTATCAGACAGAGGCTTATTAATATTGCTGAGACTGAAGGTCTATCGACAAAGACCAAGTTTTGGAAGCCTTGGGGCTGGTGTAATTCTGGTTCTGATCTAGCACCAAAGAGGGGAGACAAGAAGTTTGAAGTCACCTCTCTTGAAGAAGGAGAGGTTGTTGAAGAGGGGACAGACTTGAAAAGGTATGGAAAAGGGTCTACTCAAACGTTGGACACTGAAGGTTCCAATGTCAGTCAGCAGCAAGTTACTGAGAGGGCCCTCATTGAATTACTTCTACCTTGCATAGATCAAAGCTCTGATGAGTCGCGGAATACCTTTGCAAGTGATCTGATCAAGCAGTTGAATACTATTGAGCAACAAATAAATGCAGTTACTCGTGGAGCAAGCAAGCAGGCAGGAACAGTACCTTCTGGAATTGAAGGACCTACAACAAAGGGATCTAATCGTAAAGCTATGAGAGGTGGCAGTCCTGGATTACCCAGACGTCCCACAGCCACAGCAGATCCTGCTCCACCCTCTGCTGCAGCTTTGCGAGCTTCAATGTCATTGCGCTTGCAATTACTCCTGAGATGTCTTCCTATTATTTGTGGAGATGGGTAATCATACAAGGACTTCTTAATCTTCGTTTAGAAGCTTCTTCCATTTTTGACCTGCATTACCTGTTACATGTTTAGTTTGTTGCTTCTACAAATCTTTTCCACTATAATTTGTTCATATAAATCTAACTTGTATACAAATTACTCCTTTGCTTTCTTCACTCATCAGTTTTGTTGTAATTATGATATTTATCAGGGTTATTTTTAAAGTTAACTTTTGGCTCACACCTTTTTTCCCACTCTTGGTAAGAATCTGACCTAGCCAATCCCCTTTGTTAACATTTGCCAAATGGCCTTTTTTCTTTGTTATCTCATATTCATTCAAGCAGTTCTAGTTTTTCTTAGGCACATCTCACCTTCTCCATAAGTTTGATTTGGGAGATTGACTGTCATGATTTTTTAGTGTTCAAGAGTATTTTTTATGTTCCCTCACTTCTACTCTAGGACTTCTTGCAAGTGTAGATGGTTGAAGTTTCATATGTCTTAATTGCTGAATGGATCTTTTCTGTTGTATTGGTGTGTTTGAAACTTATCAAAAAAATTGTGTTTTGAAACCATTCTTCTCCGAGTCTTTTGTAAATGATGTCAAAAAAATGCCATATGTTCTATGATTTCTTAAACTCAAAAGAAACGAGGAAAAAAAAAAAGTTCAAGGAGAAAAGAAGGGAAGAAGAGATGATTGTGAAGAGTAGAGTTTCTGTTAATATTTTGATATTGGTAAAGAGTATGTTTGCTGAAATGATCGAGTTGCATCAGTTTGGGATAGTGCTAATGGTTGTGCATTGGAATTTTATTATCATACAAGAATGAAATAGCAGATTCACAATTTTGGCTAAGTTTTGAAACTGGATTTGTCAGGGAACCATCTGGCCGGAATATGAGGCATTTGCTTGCGTCCATAATACTTCGTCTCCTTGGAAATCGGGTTGTGTATGAAGATGCAGACCTTTCATTTTATCCCATACAGAGTTATCCATCCAAGAGAGAGGTGGAGACTCCTGCAGAAGCTTCTTCCACTGTCTTTGAAGATTCGTCTAGCGAAAGTCTCTTTGATCGGTTATTGTTGGTTTTGCATGGTTTGTTGAGTAGTTGCCAGCCAAGCTGGCTAAGGTCAAAACCTGCTTCCAAGACAAGCAGTGAGTTTACCAAGGAATCTTCTGGATTTGATCGCGAGATAGCAGAGACTCTGCAGGTTTGGTCTTTGTCAGCTTACTATTTAGTTTTAATGTGTTTCTTGAATATATAAAACCTTAAGGGCCCATTTAGTTTGTACCCTTGAAATGGAATGACTATTCAGCATATTCCTATAAAATAGTCATTCTTTTGTTTGGTAAGGGTTTATTCTTAATAATAGTTATTCCTATAAGAATCATTAATCCCTTACACACAGGAATAACTATTCCTCTAAAAAATGAGAGAAATAGTTATTCCAAAGGGAAATGACAGTTTTCCAAAAAAAAATATATATATTATTTTTTTATTTTCTCTCAAACTTAAAAAAATAAAAAGATAAAATCATGTTGCCATCTGGGGGGGTGGCCAAGACCACCCATGGAGGGCTCCGGGGGTGGTTGTGGCCACCCCCAGAGGGCCACGACAAGGTCCTCTGGCGTCACCCCCAATGCCTGCTGTGGGTGGCCGGCCACCACACGTTCAAGCAATTATTTATTTATTTATTTTTGGAAAAATTAGAAATCAAATTGGCTTTTTAGTAATTTTAGTTCAATTCCAATTATGAAAGATGTGTTGCTACCAAACTAAAGAATTGAAATAATTATTCCATTCCAACCTCTTCTATTCCCCATAATACCTATTCCTTTCCCTAATGGAATACTCATTTCACAAACCAAACAGGGCCTAACTTATTAGTGACTTGGGTTTGACAGGCAACTCCATGCTAATCCATTACTTCTAATTTTCACGCCCTCTAAGATAAATATATGACCATAGATAACTAAAGTGAAATGTAATAAAAAGCTAAAATGCGTTAACAAATGTGTTAAATAGACAATATAACTCAAAGTTCTGGGTACATTACAAAGTAGTTTTTATAATATATGTTGGAGGTCCAAAACCCTGTAGATCACCTATCACATTGTAGTGTACACAATGCATATCATAGATTACATTTATTATCTATATCTCTAATTTACTTAAAAAGTAAATTACCCTTTATGCGTAATGGGGAGCTAGAAATAGTGGGTATATATATACAAGTTTTCTTCTTTCTTTCCTTTTTATTTCTGTATTTTTGAAGAAATTAAATTCTCAGACCCTTTTTTTTTTTAATAATTAAACAATTTATTAAATAGATAATTGGTTGTCTTTCTGTCTAACATGCCATCTACTGATGCAGAACGAGTTATATCGGATGCAACTGCCTGACACAGTTCGGTTGCGAATTCAAACTGCAATGCCGATTCTTGTTCCTTCTGTCCGTTGCTGTGTCTCTTGCCAGCCGCCATCTGTTCCTGTTGCTGCTCTTGCTTCTCTTCAACCTAGTATCTCCATTCCTGGGGTGCACTCGGGACATTTATTCCAACATCAAAGGACTCCGGTTCCTTTGGGACGAACTGCAACTAACATATCAGGGAAGTCCAAGCAATTGCCTTCGCAGCTGGATCATGACATGGAAATTGACCCATGGACTCTCCTGGAAGATGGTGCAGGGTCTGGGCCATCTTCGAGTAACACCGCTGTAATAGGCAGCGGTGACCATGCTAATCTTCGAGCATCGAGCTGGCTTAAGGGGGCTGTAAGGGTGAGGCGGACAGACCTCACCTACATTGGCGCCGTGGATGAGGACAGCTGATATAAGTTAACTTCATTCTTGATTTGGTCTTGAGTAAGTGAATCCCTCAGCAGGTAATTTAAGGTTCTAATTGTTTTGCATAATTGGCATCAAGATTACTGTTGCCCTTCCTGCCTTCTATGATGAAGGGAGCTGAGCTGTTGAGAGGGATATTTTTTGGGGTTGTGGGGTCCTTGTGAGAGAAATGTGAAGATAGTGTTTTTTCATGCAGCCCATTAGATCGAGTCTTGGGCCTGCTTGACTACTAACCCTTTAATCATCCCCCATCCAGACTGCACTTCTAGGCGCAGTTCGGGGGCTTGTTGTATATATAGAGATAATTGTTTCACTTTACCAATTGATCCAAGTAAAATATCTCAAGAATGATCTGTATCTGGTCCACGCTCGTCAATTTCTAGTTACATATTTCACTCTCTCCCTCAAACATATGTACACACATACTGGTGCAGCCACACATGTTACGTATATACACGTATATGCTTATATATGTGTGCGTGCACCTACACGCTCAGAAATGCACCAAGGAAACCTATGTGTTAACTAATTTTTATGCGCATCTGTCCATTTTAACATATTCTCTCCTTCCAAATAGATACTTCGCCTTTCCTTCTATGGATGCCCCAAATTTTTTCCCCCTTGTCAATATTCAAGAACTTGCACTTTTCCACAATGCACTTTGTCTTTACATTTATTACATAGAGATTATGTACTTTTGCACATAGATATAAAGGGGAAAAAGTAAGCGAAGAGTAATTGATGCTTGTTTCTTAACATATGTGCTTCAATGTGGACAACCTTTATGGGACTGAATTTCTTCGTATGCTTTTGGTCCAAAACGAGTTCTGATTGGTCTGAGTATCCACAGAAGTAAAATGCTTACCTGTGGATGCATCTGAGAGAATGGCAAACACCAAGAATGAGGACATGTATGGCTCTAATTTGTGAAACAGCTGGTTTTGAAGCATGAATCCATTTTTCCAGTATTTCTTGATGTCAACTCATGATTGATGTTGTCTAAGGCGCTTGACTGGGCATCTTAAATTTGTAGGCCATCTCAAAAGCAGTCGTGTAAAATTACTATTATTTGTTACTTGTAATTATCTATGCTTGGTGGTTGTTCGAGGGGAAGGGGTGGGTGCCTGTGGGTTTGGCATATTTATCACATCCCATAACTCGTGCTGTGATGTGCTTTACAGAAGAGGGCTTTACTTTGAATTTAAAAAGAAAATCCGTGGTATGAATCACACATAATTTTTTTTCTGTATGGATAGTTTTGATAAGTAATGGATCACTGTTAAGAGGAATTGGCTGTTTATAGTCAATTTCTTTTCTGAAGGATTGACTTTTGGTAAAAATAAAATCAATCTATTTATAGTTTCAGTACTCAGGCATTTGTATACTTCTTCAGTTGTAATTTTCAACTATAAAGATCTGCAGAGTGGTTGAGGTGGGTCTGATGTCAATTTTAGCTGTTGATTTAAATAAACAGCTCGAAATGTAGCCTTATTATAATTTTAATGAAGAAGAGATTCCTGATATGTTGAACTTGTTTTTGTTGTGTGGAGTGAATAATATCTTGAAATGTTCAGCTGGATATACGTTGGCCTGGTATTGGTTGCCATTTATTTGGGATTCAATGCTTTGGTAATAAAGCTCCCGAGATCAAATTGGCTCATTATCCTCCTCCTTGCTAGGTTAGGCTCTTTTCTATGTTCTTCTTTCTGTTTTTGGAGCAGTGAAGCTATGTTAGTGTAGGGCATACAACTCCCAGAAACTTGGGAGCTGTTTCTTCTCTGAACCTCAGGTTCTGATATGCTTGCAGTGATCTTGGTCTATATTTCTGCATTGGGGTTACCTAACCCATTGCTCTGCTTCAAGATTGTTGTTGGGTGCCTGCTTTTAAATGCATTTTTATGCTTGTACACACGAATCCACGCCCTGGAGTTTGCTGGTTCTCTTTAGGATATTGCTTCACAAACAAAGAAACTGGTATTGGCGGGTTGATTCCTTTGCTCTTAGCTTAAAAAGTGGAAATATATACGGTGGTAGTTTCCACTTGATGATTGTAATATTCGGTATAGTGTTGCTGATTGCACGCCAAAAACCTATAGATTGTAATAATGCATTTGGAGCTTCATAACAGGTGTAAGATGAGAAATGTTCTCGTGACTCTTGTAATTGCATTAATTGCCAATTGGTTTGAGTTGTCACAAATGAAAAATGTGAACCACTGAGTTTTTTATGCCTAGTTGAGAAATGGTGTTATCAGATCAATTCCTTCTTTTTTTCTCTTTTTTTGAAGGGGAGTGAATTGCCGATTTGTTCAATAATACGTAGGATATGAATTATTGACCAATTAATTCCACCAAAATCAAATGGCCAAAATTATCAAATAAAGCTAATTTGTGATGCTCTCTAGACATGAGGCATGCATAAAGCATCAAGGTTCTAGGCATCTTGTCATGTACAAGCGAAAAATAAAAAATAAAAAATTCTTGATATGTGGGAACACGGAAAAAAGGCAAGAACTTTGAATAGAAAGTAATTGACTTAGGTGTTTACGTGAATGGAGTTTTTCTCCAAATTGGGTTAGAACTTTTTTCAACTCGGTCTATAAAAATGACATTTTCTTTTCTTTTAATAACATGTGAGATGTACATGAGTTTTTAATATTATTTATTTTAACTGTCTTTACTATTAAAAAATTATGTGCATTTCACATGTTCAAATAACACGTCATTTTTATAGACTGAATTTAAGGAAGTTGCGAAGTTGCGACAAAAGAACTTTGTCCCTCTTCACATTATGTAATGATTGAATTAGAACCATAGTTTACATAAAATTATGTTGCCAATTTTCTAGATTGGACATTATTTTAATTCTAACCTCGTTGACTTCCTTGTACGTTCTTAATGATACAAAAGTTCGGTTTGGCAGCTGTAGTGATAACCCACTTTACATATCCTTCATGAAATGTGAGGGTAGAGTGCAATATTATAATATTACATAATTGCAAGAGTTGGCTTTCAATTATTTTTTCTCCTTCTAAAGGTCAAATTTGACCCTCAACAGTTGAGAATCTGTAACTTGCAGTCACTCACGGCTGGTGTACAACATGCTTAAAACTTGGGGAAACTATGCTTTCACAACTCATTTGTAATTATGTCACTAAATTTTAGAAAGTGAATTGATTCCTTCAATTTTTCTTTTTCTTATTTTATAATGATTCCTTCATATTATCAAGCACTCAATTTGTCCCCTTAGGTAGCATTGTTTTTATTATTATTATTAATTTAGATGAAAAATACGTCATGTGATTCGCACCTGACTTAAATGATCCATTTTATTCTTTAAAAAAAAAAAAAATTGTGGTATGAGACCCTCGACTCTATCCCTAGAGACCCTCGGCTTGGCCATGAATCTCCCTGTGGAAGGCATGAACTATCAGTTTGAGGGCTTGCAACTTATTATTGGTAATTATTGCGTTTTCATTATAATCTATACATGGATTAACAGAGAATGTTGAGTGTCTATTTCATTATCCTTTTAGTGATCACATATTTGGATAGAAGCTTGAAATAACCCATCACGTTTCTTCCTTAAGCTTTGAAGAAACCTGATTCTTGACTAATTTTCCCACTACTTTTCAGAGAGAGTCTAGGCATGATATGACCGTAAAAGTTTCTAAATTTATGAACTAAAACTTTCGGGGATTTATGTAGCTGCTGAATTACTGGTGCTAATGTACAAGTTATGCTTAAATCAATGAAATGGATGTAGATGATGTTTTACGTATTACAGCTAACAATTCAAGTTATTACAAATACATTTAAACTTGCTAGGATCATCATCCACCGCCTCTTTTTCCTGGAAAGTTTGCTGCAAAAATATGGAAATGATCAGCTTAGAGGGAGGCATTGGGAGACTAAGATGTATCTTCCTCTTTGATTTCTGGCTTTATTCTTCAATTCTCATCGTTCTGTCTACGTGAAGCACATCTTCAATCCAAGCAACAATGTTGAATGCTAGGCCTTCCAACACCCTTGAGTAGCTCTCTAGTATTGCTTTCCCCATATCCTGCAAAAAGTAATCCCAAGCCTTCAGTATACACAAATGAGCATGAAATTTATAGATGGCCATGCATGCATGCATGCACTTACCATATTGTACTGAATCTTGCTTGTGTCCAAGGTTGTCTGCGACAGCTCAGGATACCTCTGCTTGAGGCAGAACAACAAACTCTCTGCCCTCTCTGCTAGAACATAATTTTTGTCACTCCTGTCAGATTCAACCATGAGATCCTTCACCAGGTCCCAGGATGATTTTGAATGGCTCAAACATGTTTTACGCCTCCATGTGTACATTGAGGCTTCAACCCCGTCTGCAAGCTCAAGTGCTTCATGTTCTGATGTTATACTCAGACAGTCAAGAAGATGGCCCGGTAAGAATTTGTCTCCGGTGCACATATAGCGGTAAATTGATTCACCTAGACATGCTTTTCCACTCTGTCGTTAAAAAGATATGTAGAAAAAATCATGTCAGAATTAGGAAATTTGTAATCACTGAAACAAAATTGTCTGGAAAAGTCCTAAGAACACTCAACTGTGTCATTGAACTTATATTTCTCATGCATATCACAAGCAGACAACATAGATGGAGAATCTTCCTAGGATGAACTTCAAAGTTTCAGGGAAAAAAGAAAAGAAGAAGAAGTGCATGTGTAAAATTGCTGGATAAGCAACGAGGACTGACTTTTGGAAGAGTTGCCATGTAGGTGTCTGGGATTTCCATTTCTGCAAGAATAGTGCTGTTGATGGCCATGGCAGCTTTGTGAATTTGATTGGCGCAGTCACGTTTGTGTCGCAAGTTCTTCCTTGCCTTCTCAGAGAGGCCACCTGGAGAAACACATGGGATTGGCAACCACCATTTCTCTTCTTTCTGCTGAGCAACCCTCCTGAATGAGCCTGAACGAATTGAATTTCCTGACATGCTCCCCTGTTTCGCGTACCAGAATTCTGTATCTTCAAAACTATCCAATATTTCCTGTCAAACAAAATTTACCCTTTCATGAGCTTTGGGCCGTGACAGATAATTGTGTTACTCTGAGGAAGATTTTATCAGTGAATAAAATTCATTTTAAAGCCAAACTATGATTTTATCAAACGTTTGCGTTTTTTTAAAATCGCACGTTTTAATATTACGAACCCAAATAAACCGTAAAAGAGAGCAACTTTAGAAAATGGAACTTGTCTCACCGTGAGCATCATGTCAAGCTTCTGCAATGCAGGAAGGTTCATATAAATATCCGATCTTGGTGTGCTTGCCATCACCTGAAAGACATCAAAACTTGCGTTAGAAAGAGGCAAAAGCGCTTAAATTCTATTAAAGCAACAGTGTATATATAAAAAGATTCACCTCCACACTTGTCCCATCATCTAACTCATGCAAGGTTGGGCTAAATTCTACAATGTAATCACACACAGATAAAAGACAATCCATTTCTCTTTTCCACAAAGCCTTCTTCTCAGGATTCAGAGGCGCTAACCTTAAGTTTTGGCCAAACACAGTTGCTGCAGAAGATCACAGAGATGCATGTGTAGAATTAGAGTAAAATGAAGAAAAGAAGAAGCTTTTTAATTTGTTAAAAAGAAGTTACCATAAAGGTTGGTTATGGCGTTTGAGATTGTAACCGCAGTGGAAACACCTTTCCCACTTCCTGACATGTCTTCCCCCAACAGAAGCTTTGCAAATCTCTCCTTCATCAGTTCAAGTTCTGCCAAGATTTTCACATAAATTTAAGCAAAGCTTCATTGCCTTTTTGAACGAAAAAAAAATTAAAATTGCAGAAGTGAGACTATTCAATTTCAACCCACCTGAATCAGTAGATTCACGATCATCAAGTTTATGATCGTCGACAGGTGGCTTATGGGGCTTCATTGCTAGTTTGGTGAGAGATCTGGATTTGGCTACCGGCCATGGGGAAGGAGAACGTTCACTGGAAAAGCTGCTATCATCTATAGGCTCTGAGAAAGCAGAGGTCTCAGAAAAAGTCCTGCTGTATGCAAAAGGACTGCCGCTCATCGTGGAATGCCCCGGAGTTTCCGACGTCGATTGATCGTTTTGATCCACAGAAGAAGGTGAAGGTTGATAACCCAGATCATAATCATCGGAATTCGACAAATTATCCATGAACTGATGGTCTACTTGCTCAAACCTGCATACAATCATGAAAGTCTAACAAATTGGGTTAGTGGGCTCAAGATTCTCAGAGCTTCATGATCATTATCAGACATAGTAATTTGGTGGGTCTTTGAATGAATGTCTGGACCCCGGGAATTGCCTTAAATTTTAGAACATAAAGAGTTGGAAAGCATGAATCTTTCTTTTCTTCTTTCTTGCAACAAAAAGCAAAAGATGTTTCTGAGAAGTTGTTGTTCTTGTCAGAGACCAAAAAAATAATAATTCACTGAACATGCAGCAAAAGCTTATAATGTAGAAATTTCCATGGAGGCTGGCTCACGAACTGAAATTCAAAAACTTAAAGGCAACGGTCTAACATTCTTTACCGTTACCTTTATTGACAGGATTTGAATTTGAAGTGTCGGAGGCCAGCTGAAGAACGTTTGAAACAGTTCCCTCCCAATCAAGCATCTGTGATATATTATCTTTATGCACCTAAAAACCTTTGCTTTCCTAAAGAAGAACTTTCTTTTAGCAAACCCATATCACACCATGATCATCGTAGAAGACGTACGTAGGCCGTCTGATCGTGCGGTTGACCTTGTTTGATCCAAGAAAGACACACCCAGTTGCAAGAATGGCTGAATCTTTGATATAGATTATGAGAAACAATGGCTTGGTGCTTGGAAGATGTATGTAATTATTGCGAAAACGTGAGCGATAGTACTATTTTTGCAATTTTATAATAGGAAATATGTTAGTTCCAACATCATTATTTTAATCTATTTAATAATTTATTTGCCTTGTAATTTATTTTTTTTATGGAATAATGTTATTTTATTTATTAGATTGTTTTAGCATTGTTATAATAAAAAATAAAAATAAAAAATTCAAAGACTGATATTTACTATCATGTGATTTTAATTAAATGACAGTCGTATAACAGTCTACAAAACAACCATACTATTTTTTATGCTCAAATCACCAGACTTTAAGGATATGTTATGTTTGAATTAAATGCTGTCTTGATGCTTGTGGTTTGGCCCATAATGCCCTTCCTTTTGGTCATAAATTCATAGAGTAATAGTTAAAACTTGCCCAAAATTTTAATTAGTCAGTTATATCAGAGGGTAATTTTGTCTCATCAAAAAGTGAAAAGACAAAAATACCCCTCACATCCCAAAATTTATGGTCTTGTATGTGAGTAACGGACATTATTGCAAGTTGCAACCAAAATAATGATAACATGCAGTGAGGGAAATAAATACCATGAAAAAATCACTTGTGACAAATGACAATGGGCAAACAAATCATTTAAATCAGCGAGTTGTAATTTTGGTAGCTTTTTGAAGATGATTGGCATTGAATGCTGAGAGTTGGAGAAAATGATACATTCCAACTACAATTTGAACAAAACATTTCTTGTGATGTGAACCACAGACACTTTATATATATATATATATATATATATATATAGTTGTCACTTATATTTTAAAAAATGCATTTGAGAATCACATACATTTTGAACAAGTCATTTTAATGGACTATATTAGAAATACTTCTAACCCAGTTTGAGTGAAAACTTTGTTGTAAATACAATAGGAACTTAATTAGGGTTCAAAATATCATGATTTTTTTTTTTTTTTTTACATGTCCACACGAGATGAAGAAGGGAGATTCAAACTAGTGATCACTACTTCATTAAGCGTGGTTCCAGCCGATTGAGCTACCTCTTGGGAACAATATCATGAATTTTTAATGCATATATAAAAACCAATTTGAGTTGTCAAAAATTAATTGAACCAAAACTAGAAAAAAAAAAAAAAAAAAAATGGTGATCCCATTTGCATGTTGAGGAAGTATAATATGTTAGTAGTAGGCTAAGAGCTTGCTTGGTCGGAGGTTAGGTTAGAAATTAAGCATGTGAATGGCATTAATCCTGCAACAAAAACGGATGAATTATTAATTATTTAGATGTGAACAAAATTTTGTACAAGAGGTCGTGGTATAGACGTGCGTCCCATTTTCTCAGCCTTGTGAATTGTAGTTGATGACGACGGACGAGTACTTTCTGATAATTATATCGAGGTCAAAGTTCAAAGTCTATTCGTTAGCATATTCATGCACTTCTTCTGAGTCCTATTCTTTAATGGGAATCTTTCATAATTTAGCGATAAAAGATAAAGTCCATAAAAAAAAAAAATCAAAGCAAACAACTAAAAACAACAAAATCATATGAGCACAACATCATATACATCCCTGTAAGATACGACTTGGTATGTGAGATTCATATGTCGGTGAGTGAGAAACATACTACGGCACGCAAAACTCTTCTTACCTCCTCTGTGTTTTTTCGTTAGGTGGCTAAGTCAAGGCTCTTCTAGTTCTATTAATCAAAGTTAAAAAAGCCAAATAAATATAACAAAGTCTTATTAAAAAAAAAGAAAGAATAAAGAATAAAGCTAAAAAATCTATGAAAATAATTCTCATAAACCCTAACGGGGAAATAAAAGGGACTGCAAATGAATTGCAAAGATTTTTCTATAAATGGTTATGGTGTGGACAATACATTTATTAACATGAATTTTAATTTCATAATTAATAAAAATATAACTCAATAATAAATATTAATTAATCTCAACCGTTACATCGATGGTACTTATAATAACAATAAATAACGACTTATAATATTGACCCATGGAATGATTATTTCATCAAAAACAATACTCAAAACGTTATCTCAATGGTACACATAAATGGCGAAAAGAGTTTTGATTTATCTCCATGTCTCCTCTTTAACATTCGAAAATAATTAAAATGCAATTATTTCAAAATTAAATATTACTTTCTTTTTTGGTTAGGAGCCTAAACATAAATAAATAAAAATGTAGCAATTAATATATAAATTAGAGAAATGATTCTTTGAGTTTGACGTTCATCTCGCCTATTAATATTTCTGCTCCGTTGGTGTTTTTTTTATCCTTAATTAAGGGTAGATAGATCATGCTAACTCAGCGAAACTTATTTTTTAAGCCCCCTTATTTACGGAAACATAAGAACTTTGCCCACGAAATTCTCCATAATTTGGCAATGGCGCTGCATGTCCATTTTCTTGGTTCATTCTCTTCTACAATGTGTCCTCTTGTCTCTATTGCATGGGCTTCTTTCTGCAATAAGTTTAGTGAGTCTATTCTGTTTAGCACTCTAATTAATCTGCTTAATTAATTATATATATTATGTATATATATATACACATTCTTACATTTGTAATGAACTTGAAACCGATCCTTATCAGGCCTTTGTAAGTGTCATCTTCAAGCACTACGTTGTATGGAGCCGGTTTTACTTCTAGGAAACCGCTGTCATTTCCCTCCGTAATTATTCCACCAAGGTGAATTCTGCAGTGCAGATTGGATTCATTTAATAATTAATGAAAAATAAAAACAAATGAGCACGTAAAGGAAAAGGGATTAATATATACATGGTTCCACCAACAAATCCACCATCAGTGAGGAATTCTTTGTTCATTATTGTTAATTTAAGATGGGTCAAGTTTTTCCAACCAGACCATGGGAATTCAAAGGAGAATTTCTCATTCCACCAAGCATTATCATCTTCACCTGCACAAAGAAACTAATTATATATACTAGTGCTGGAAAATAGCAACATGCATGCGTGAGCTAAACCTGATGATGCTTTGCTTCTATGTACTTGACTTCCACATTCGATGATGACGTAGTAGGATGGTGTTCCTATGACAATA
The DNA here is from genome assembly GCA_006937295.1 of Carpinus fangiana. Lineage (NCBI taxonomy): Eukaryota > Viridiplantae > Streptophyta > Magnoliopsida > Fagales > Betulaceae > Carpinus > Carpinus fangiana. The sequence continues at coordinate 56,010,602 of CM017321.1, forward strand.
TCATCAAATTACAGAAGATAGAAGAAAAAAAATTCGTTGTATTTGATAATAAACAGAGAAATAACGATCGATCGAGTGCAGTTGGCATAAAGAAGAAGAAAGAAGTGGAACGATACGTACCAACAAGATTTGTGTGTGTAATGCCTTGTGCATTAACAAGAAGCACTTCAAGGATTCCCCCTCCCATCTTAATTTGTGTATAGGATATGTAAGGCGATACAGAGGGTATGGTATATATATATAATTAACAGTTTCATCAGTTTATTGAAACAGCAGTTGCTTCGGGTTGAAGGTAACGCATGATAAATATATTAAGAGTTACAATATATATACTTCATTATAATTAATACAGTTGCAGTTTCCACTTTGACGAGCTTCCATTGGAAGGAAGGAAGAATTCAAATTGCTAAGCGTCACTTAGCCGCTTCAGGAGATCATCCAAATCTTTATCCGAGCTCCCACCTTTGATCGCATTCAAAGCGGCGTCTCTAAGCTTCTTGACTCGGACTCTCTCGGGCCTTGTAGGATTCACAGATTCAGCCAATAGACGAGCTAACTCAGTCGACTCGGGAATATTCTCTGTGTCCTCACCTGCTCTGATTCCCACGCCCAGCTGCTCAACCAATAGTTTCGCATTCGTGAACTGGTCCGCGCCCAATGGCCACGTCAGCATCACTACCCCGGCGGCGAGCCCTTCCAGAACTGAGTTCCAACCGCAGTGAGTCAAGAATGCACCCACGGCTCGGTGACTCAGTATGGCCACCTGTGGAGCCCATCCCTTTATCACTAAACCCCTACCCTCCACACGATCTTCGAACCCATCAGGAATCGCTCCCTTCTTATCATCATCATCGCCCACGTGTCGCCTAACGCACAGAATAAACTGGACCCCACTACGTTCCAAAGCTTCGGCCAGCGCATCCATCTGTTCCCTCGGCAACGAGAAACGACTCCCGAAGCACACGTAAACGACCGAACTATCATGTCGCGCGCCTAGCCACGTCATAACCTCGTGACAAGGCAACAGGCTGGGCCCACCTCGGTTAGCGGGTCCTACAACGCTGTCTTCCGACTCTTCCGGAGGCAATAGCGGGCCCACCGCCCAGACTCGATCATGCCCGAGTTCAGCGCGCATGTGTTCCAAGTAAACTCGCTCGAACTCAGCAAACGAGTTGAAAACCACACCCCAGCTGGCTATGTCATCGAGTATGTTAGTCCTGTTAGATTCCCAATCTGGGTCTCCTTGCTTACCATTTCTATAGTAATGAGAGATCTGCCGCCATGGGAAAACCGGGGAGTGAGGAATTTGGGGGAACGATAACGGGGAACCCATGTCAAGTTTGGGTAGGTCTCGCCACAGAGACAAAAGAACCGAGAAGCCAAAGGCACCGGACGGCGAGAAGACGAGACGTCGCACGCCGAGCTCGCAAGCGAGGTGGTGGGTCCAGCCGAGGAAGTAATCGGAGATAATTGCTACAGGTGGGGAAGGGTGGGAACGGAACCACTGGAGGAGTATAGGATAGTAAAGCTGGCTCATGGCGTTCACCTTCGCAACGCGAGTCTTTCCTGGGGGAACGGAGAGAACCAAGGGTTGGATTGAAGAAGGGTGGGTAGAGAGGAGCGGTTGGAGCAAAGGGAGGCTGTCAGGGGTGACCAAAACGGTGACCGTTAAGCCACGGGCGAGTAACCGGTGGGTGAGGTCGAGAAGAGGTATGATGTGACCGGAGTCTGAGTATGGATAGGCCAGGATGTGTGGCCCGCCGCTGCCGGTAGTGGAGGAGGACATGGCTGAAAAATACTTTGGAAATCAATAATATGCTTTGTTTAATGGTAGAGGGATTTTCTCTTTTTAAGCCAAACTTTACGTCTTATGTCATGCGTGACGGAATGTGGGTTATCGACTTCAATGCAGAATATGCTAAGTTGATGCTTTATTTTAATAAATCCCCTCTGTCGAATTGGTTTTATAAGATGAGTTAGGTTCACGAGTTTTTTTTATGATATCAGATATCAAAACCTATTATAAGATAAATAGAGCTCACATTACTTACTACGTGACAAGAATAAAAAAATCTTCTCTAGATGAATTAGGTTTACAAGTTTCTTCATGATATTAAAGCCTACCACAGGATAAATAAGACTCACATTACTTACCCTGTGACAATTGACAAGGATAAAAAAAAATACTGGCCTACACGTAAAGGAGGATGTTGAAGAATAAATTCACATTACCTGTGGACAAAATCTTAAGCATGTTTATAAAGAATGAGCAATAGTCTCTTATTGAACTGGTTTTTAGGCCAAGAATTTCTTGCTCCATTAATGTTTAATATTTGTCCTGTTGATCGTCTCTTTCTTTTTAAGTAAAAAAAAAAAAAAGAGAGAGATTCCCCACTAAAGTTGTTTCCATTCCAACATGACAACTCAACAAGAATTAAAACGTTAAATTTTGGTTTATTATTTCATAACAAATTAAGCAATGGAAATATCAATTTAAGGTTTCAATGTGAAACGATATCATTACATGATTGTAATGCCGCATGGACCGACAGGTGAAAGAAAAGAAAACCAGGGAAAAAATTTTACACACATGAGTGCAAATCCATCTTATGCGACCGCAGGCATGTCTTTGAGCCATGGGTCCAAGTCCAATAGCTTCCCAATTGAGTAGACAATGAATCCTATATCCCACAATGTTTCTGCCATAAAACACAAATGCTGGTTTCTGCATATTATCAAAAATCATTTGGCAATCAGAGATCCCTTTGCATCTGATCCTCAGTGACTTGTGAGTCAAATATGCTCAACCATGCTTTATCCCCCAATGGCCCTTTGGCCATTGCACACATCAAAAAATTGCTGGTGTTTCCCTTGTGTCCCCAGTATCCTTCTTGAAGGCATACCCGAGTATGGCAATCTTTTTACCAGAATTTGTATTGAACATTGAAGAGACAAACCCTGTTCTTTTGGTAGTCATTCACCTTAAGATATTGAATTTGAACAAATCCTCCTACTCCTAAAGCTTCCTCGATCCCTTCTCACTCACCAATTTAGCCAGTCTTTCCACGTCTTCCCATCTACCCTGCTCTGCATACAGGTCTGATAAAATCACATAATGGCTGGTATTTTGTGGATCCAGGGAAACAAGCCGTTCAACCACAAACTCTGCAATCTCAATAGGCCTGCACGTTGATCTACAACGCGCAAGAAGAACTCCCCAAATTCTTTTATCAGGCTCCACTGGCATTTCTCTTACAAATTCAAGAGCTTCTTCTATATTTCCATGGCGACTGAGCAAATCCACCATGCAAGCATAGTGTGGAAGTTTGGGAGTAATGCCATACTTGGCCTCCATAGAATGAAACCAGCTCCAACCTTCATTTTCGAGCCCGCACTGACTACAAGCAGATAATACAGATATAAAGACAATATCATTGGGCTTTACTCCACAGTCCAACATGCTTGAGAATGTTTTAAGTGCCTCAGTTCCACACCCATTCATCCCATACCCTTTGATCATTGAACTCCAACATATTAGATCTTTGGTGGGAAGTTCATCAAAAAGAGCCTTTCCTTGCTTTATCCTTCCAAATCTGCAGTATAAGTCAATGAAGGCTGATGTTAAATATGCATTCAGTGAGTAACCAGCTTTTATTAGATGAGCATGTATGCTTTCCCCAAGCTCTTGAGATCCCATTGAAGAACATGTTTGTAGTAAACTGACAAAAGTAATCTCACTGGGCTTCTCATTCATGGATTGCATCTGTTTAAAAGTATCCAAAGCATTATGAGGATTCCTGCCTTGAGCATATGCAGAGATCATGACACTCCAAGCTATGAGGTCTTTGTGACTGAGCTGATCAAATATAGTCCTAGCTGACTCCTCCTCACCAAATTTAATGTACATTTGCATAAGTGCAGTTCCAACTGAAACAAAAGCCAGGAAACCACTTTTCAGTATGTAGCAATGGAATGCTAGGCCAAAATTATGCTCTTCTGCTTGTGAGGATGCTACAACTGTATCCCGGATGATGGTTTCATTCAGTTCAAAACAAGACAATCGCATCTTTAAGAAAATATACAATGCCTTTTTTGGACACTCATTCTCAATACACCCACGGATTATAGTCCTCCATGATATTATGTCCTTCTTCAATATATCCTTAAAAACTCGAATTGATGCCTCAAGATTCCTACATTTTGCATACATATCTACAAGTGAGTTTTGAACATTTCTAAAACAATAAAACACCCTTTTTATGGAGAACCCATGTATCTCTTTCCCTAAAGACAAGACACGAAGATCAGCACAAGCAGATAGAATGCTTACAATGGTCACATGGTTTGGCTGCACACCATGACGTTGCATATCCCTGAAAAATCTTAACGCGTCAGAGTACTGCCCATTTCTCACACACGCTGAAACCATTGCACTCCATGAAACCACATCCTTACTAGGTATCTGATGAAATAACTTCCACACAATTCCCATATCATACACAGAATAACAACCAAGAAGAGCCGTTAGCACCAACGCTTCTGACTCGAACCCCATTTTGATTCCCAATGCATGAACTACCAACAGCATATACTCCCAATCCAATGCACCAACAGCCCGTATTACGCTTAACACCGTCACATAGTTGGGCCTTTCTTCATCCCAAAGCATCTTTTTGAACAGCCCAACAGCTTCATTCGGCTGGTTTTTCCTCACTAAACCGGATATCTTAGATGTCCAGGATACTACATTCTCTCTTTGAGCATAAAACTCAACTGGGTCTTCATAATATGCGTAGTTATTGCGCAAAGAACTATAATTTAGAGCAAATATAAATTTTCTCAAACAAACATGCCACTGGGTAATTTTTTCGAACACTCTGGGTGCATTATGAGAAAGATAAATCATTAGGCAGAGAACCAAAAAGTTAGGCCGTGAACTCTTTATCTTTGAGGAAAATGAGAGTTTTTACTAGTGGGCACGAGGGAGTGATCCTGGGAGAGTTAGCCCAGAGAGAGTAATAGAGAGAATCCCTCTGTTATTCAAACAAGTTCACCGAAAAGAGCAAAAAAGAAAAGAAAAGGACGCGCGCGAATCGTGATGGCGTAGAGAGATGCATGAGATAAAAGCGGACAGTCGTATTGCACAGGCATTACGGTGTGTCGTATGATATACCCGAGGGAAATAAAGACGGCGTGTCGTATTTAAAGAAGACTGATGATGATGTATGCGCTTATGTCTGCATTTTTGTATCAATAGGGTTAGGCACTTTGGCCCATTTCCTTTGACGTAACAAAGATTAGATTAATGCAAAATCCAGAAGCTTCCTTTGGCCAAATGTGGCTTTTGATGGAAGGAATTTAACTATACTATTAACACATGATTCACGAATGCTTCTTCAAAATTTTATTCCAAGTGCAAAATCCCAGGAAAGCGTGTTGCCGGCCAGGTACTGCAAGGCATTGCATTGAAGCCTCCTTTGACATTCAAATGGGAAATGATGGGCCATTGGAAAGTGGGCAATCTAATAATTAGAGCCTTATCATTTGTACATTTTTAATTACTATAAGTTCCAAAAAGTCTTCTCTCGTTTTCTAATTTCAATGCTTTTATCTCTACCTTATCATTTTGCCTTTGTTTTGTCTGTAGACTGTAGAAATGGGATGCTTTCGCTTGCCCAATGTGTCACTGCATATGCCTTTTTCTTACCCACTGAATCAACCTCGCACCACAGCCACAGGCAATGGTTATTTGTAACCAGCATCACCAACACCATCATAACTTGCTTCTACTAGGACCAATGTCATGGTTACATTTCATACAACCACATTTTCAAGGGGTGCCAAACATTTGCTATCAAGGCTATTCCAATTTCTAGCAGCTATGGATACTTAAAAAGGTCTTTTCCGAGCCATTGTCTAGAGCCAAGGACCGAGATCCCGTGCATGCAATACCTAGGTATTGTACGGGTGAAATCCCTCTAATCTAGACCATTCATTTAAAATGAATCGCCCAAAAACTGTCACGTCATTTAAAAATACTTGTATGTCGTTTCCACCGATTGCCACACTTCTCTGTCTACCACTGCTTCTCCCTTAGCTCTTCTACCACCTTCTTAGAACCGTCAAACTCCTATTATGCCACTTTCCTTGTAGTCGTCCCATTGCTCAAGGTGGCCGAACCACTCTCAGTGGGCAAAGGAAAAAAGTTCAGCCACCTTTAAATCAGATTTTAGAGGTTGTTGAACCACCTATTTTCACTAAAAGATGTAGTTGGCCACTCCAACCGGCATTTTCACCCTTTTTTGCAATTAGGACGGTTTGACCACCTACAAAGGCAGTTAGGGGTGGTCAAACCACCCCAATGGCCAAAAACGGTGGTTCGACCACCCTGCATGATGGGGCAACAATAAGGGAGGTGAAAGGATTGGAGTTCGACGGTGGTGGGGAAGGCATTTCACATAATCTCAATCCCTAAAGCCATTTTGATGTTAAATTGGTAAAGGTATGCATGTAGTTGTATTTTGATTGTTTATATCAAGGGTATTGTGGTCCATTTCTCTTGAGGAGCGTTTTTGAAGCTCTACATGGCTGGTCAATACTTTGTCCAGAAGAATCCAAGCACAACAGCATATAAGTAAATCTTAATACTCAAGCAGCCAGGCCACCTCCTTCACAGCCTGTCTTTGCTCCACATAACTGCAAATTAAATGAATTTAAACTTACGTTGACTTGCTGAAATAAACAACTTAGAATCAAAGTTAATATAGTCAAATCTTAAAAGTGGCTTCTTTTTCATTATAATTAGGTTATGCTGCAAACCCTTTCAAGTTGTTGTGACATAACATTACGGTAATTGTCCTTTATTTTCTGCATAAATCACTTAAAACTTTTAGGACAAATGGTAATTTAACACACTGGCTCGTGTATTAATCTGCATTACTTAATTATATGATGTCACTTCTCTAATATTCATTTTAATTCTGAGTTTGCATACAAGTATGATCAACTTGTAGAATTGCTCTCTTAGTCTCTGTTGTCCACATGCGTGTGTGTGCGCAAGTCTCTCTTCATAGGCTTAGGCTATAACCTACCATCTATTTAATAGCCCCAACATAGGTGGACAAACCATACCTTTTCTCTATATTCTTTCTAGGCATAATGTCTGAATCCCAAACTTCTGTAGAACTTCCCATCTTAGACATTTCTCAGCCACTAGACCCATCTTTCCTGTCCAGCCTATCAGAAGGCTGCAAAAAATGGGGTTTCTTCCACATTATTAATCATGGAATCTCCATAGATTTCTACAGAAAACTCTATTTGCTCTCAAAAGGCCTCTTCAGCCTCCCTTCTGACACTAAAATTAAGCTTGGTCCTTTCTCTTCCATCAAAACTTATACTCCTCATTTCATAGCCTCTCCATACTTTGAGAGCCTTAGAGTTTCCGGGCCAAACTTCTTTGCCTCTGCCCAAAGTTCTGCAGATGTCCTCTTTGCCCAACAGAGCTCTGAATTCAGGTGATATATAGGAAGATAGCCTTCCTTTAGTGCTTTCTACTTCTGCATATTTTTCTCTGTGCCCGTTTCTTATCCTACTTGATTAAGAATTTCCATTTCCTTAATTAATCTGTTCTTTCTGATAGTGTGATATTACAGGAATGTGGAAGCAAGATGGCAGAATTGTCAAAGACAATCTTAAAGATATTGCTCTTGAGCTTGGGGGATGGTTTTGAGGAGAAATATTATGAGTCTGAATTCAAGAATTGCCATGGATATTTGAGAATAAATAACTACTCACCTCCAGAGAGTTTGGAAGATGAGGTTGAGGGGCTTGGAATGCATACTGATATGAGCTGTGTGACAATTGTCTGTCAAGATGAAATAGGAGGGCTTCAAGTGAGATCGAAGGAGGGCAAGTGGATGGACATAAGGCCATGTGAGGGGACCCTGGTTGTGAACATAGGCGATATGTTGCAAGCTTGGAGCAATGAGAAGTTTAGATCATCTGAGCATCGTGTCATTCTAAAGCAACCGGCAAACCGCTTTTCTCTAGCTTTCTTTTGGTGCTTTGAGGATGAGAAGATGATTATGGCACCAGATGAAGTGGTAGGAGAAGGAAATATGAAGCTTTACAAGCCATTTGTTTGCTTAGATTACTTGAAATTCAGAGAGAGCAATGAGAGGGGGAAGTTTGAAAAGGTTGGGTTTACAGTCAGAGACTTTGCAGGGATTGAACCCCAGATTGATGGTTGAAAATATAAAGTCTTTTTCAATGTGTGTTTATCATATATTTGATCATTTCCATGAAGATATTGAAGCTTTTTAATGTATTATTAGAGACTGAATTTGTATGTTCCACTTTTTCCTTCTTTTTTTCTTTTGCCTGCAGTATGCTGCAGGGAAAGTTGTGGAAGAGAACAGAGTGGGAGTTAGTTGAGTTTGGAGAGCTTTGACCTGTTGGTAGTTCATAGGGGAAATTACAACTTCCAACTTCTGCATTTGTTTATCATATATATATAAAGCATCTAAAAGGTCTTTTCTTTGTTAATTTTGCTTTCAGAACGTGTCGATCTAAACCCAAAATGCTTGGTCAATTCAACCAGCTTCGACCAAAAAATGCATGTAGAGCCTTAATGATTCTCATGGAATGTTTAAATTTGTTCTCCCATTATTTTAGTTCCACGTTCAAGTTCTTATGCTATTTTGTGTTATATAAAACTTAACCTCCATTATTTAAGGAAGATGAGGTCACAAATATACAAGTCTTTCATGTTGGTTGGTTGGTTGTCTGTCATCCCCTACGTTATTTAATTGCAAGTACTTGGTTTCTCCCAAATGGTCTCCCTTAGTTTTAATATGATTAAGGGCATGTTTGCGTGTGTATTTCAGGAGTCTAAAAGTACATTTAACATTCAAAAAATTCATTCGAAAAAAAAAAAAAATACTCGTTTGGTAAAAAATTGAAAGCGCTTTTAATGATCTAAAAAGCCTAAAACTTGTATCAGAGCCACTATACCAAGATTATAATTTTTTTTTTTTTTTAACTATTATTGTTATTATTATATTGGGTATTTTAGTAATTTTGTTACAATTTCAGTGAGAGCATATTGATTTATATTTATGGTGCATATAAATTAGTGCATCATAGAATTCATTACATGCAGATCACATGCTCATATTATATAATCAAGCTTGGAGTATCGAAGCAACAAGCATGAATGCTGGTGTGGTCTATGATATGAAGTTTACTAGTGTTGTTTCATCAACATTTTAATCTTAATTTAATTTTAATGTTTGTTGAAGAATTAAATCAAAAATGTTTTTTATTTGTTCATGCGTGAAATTGGCATTTGACAACTTGTCACTGTTTTTTTTTTTTTTTTGGAAGATAATCTCATATTATTGATTAATCAGAGCAGCAAGGACTAAATCATGAATACACGGGGGATACCCCCAAACCCATACATGATCGGATCTTCATTGATTTCCAACGCAACTTGTCACTGTTTTGCACACCCATATGATTATCCAAATAGTACAATAAAGTATACACTAATCATGTCCTATTTTTACAGCAGTGTTTGATACTTTGGTTAAGCCGCAAAGATTACTTAAATAATTCTAATCATAAGATTAATCAAGTCATCAATGATTCAATGGAAAGATTATGAAACCTGCATTCAGAGAAAAAAAAATAATAATCAGTGTTAAGATGGCTATCAAATATTTTTGATAGGAATCCGAGATAAGATGGCTATCAAATATTTTTGATAGGAATCCGAGAATTTATGTGCTTGAAAATTATAAAAGAAACAGATAAATCGATTGCTTCAAGAGGAACGGGAATGGGCCTCCAAATAATAGAAAATTAATATTAATATGCAATTATTATGATGCAGATGCAGAGTTAGATACACATGGGCTCCTATAAAAATGCACATAATTCTCCAAGTTTATGTAGAAAGCTTTGCAAGCATTATATCTTCTTCTCCCAACGCAACTGAAAGAATCTTGGTAAATGTTAACCACAAGGAACATGAGTTTATTAGTAGCTGTAATTAAGAAACTAATGATAGCCTAGAACTCAGCTAAGGCCTTGGCCTAATTGACACTTTTTTTTTTTTTTTTTTTGACATGTCTACACAAGAAGAGGATGGAGATTCGAACTAGTGACATTTGCTTTATTAGGCATGATCTCAGTCAATTGAACTACCTCTTAAAGACGGCCTAATTGATACCTAAAAGCCTATTCATTACAACGGCTATAAAGCCAAAGAGCCTCTGAGTTAACAGTTAAACAAAGAGTCTTAAAATAGAAGATTAAAATGTATTTTCTCCCTAAACTCACAATTCTACCTTACCTCTATGAATTGTCAATTGACTTTACCATCTAAGGCTCTCCGCTGGTGCCATTTTGGTGGTCGTTTTCTTGTCTTGTAGGTAGCCCATTAATCAATCTGACCGTCCACAAATCTGCTTTTGCAGAAACAATTAGTTGTACGCTGCAATAAAGCGAACAAACTACAAATTATAAGTGATTTATTTAGGTGTTACAATATTAGCTGATGATGGTACATAAATTACATGGAAGGGGTTTGGTTCTTCATCATTCAGACAAGCCATTGGCCAAAGCTTATTGGCTACTTTTAAGATTGAGAAGTAGTTATGGAATGCATGTTAGGGAGTAGATCAAAGTTCTCCAATTAAAACTATCACGTTACACACAAAAAAGGGGTGGGGGGGGGGGGCTAAGAAACTAAGACTGCTAAACTGAGAAATCCTACAAATACAAGTTGTTGCTAATAACTAGCTTCAATATGGCTTCTCAACACTTGCAAGCAATTTTCCAGAGCGCTTGTTTGATCATTCCCACGGGTGCAATTGCTGCTCCTCGAAACTGGAACCAAGTGAAAAGAATCAACATTCACAAGTGTGCATTTGGAAGCAACTTAAAAAGGAAAATTAACTTCCGGAGTCTCCCTAGATCAGCATGAAGGACAAACCTTAGATTTTAAGGTCAATGTCAGAATGCCATTAGGAGCAGTTGATTGAACTGAGTGTGCATCCAAGTGCAGATTATTTATGGCATCCATGACATCAAGCAAAATATATTCTCTATAAGGACATCTCATCTCAATCAGAACCTCCTGCTCTTTAATGCTGACTTTCACGTCTAACGGTAGGCCGTCTTCGGGAATAGCTCTGTTGAGCTCTGGGTCAGTTTCATCAATGTCACAAGCCTTCCTCTTGTTTATCCAAGACTTCCTGCCATTATCAATCTTTTTCTTGTCATAGTTATCTGATATCTGCTCTACCATGTCCAGGTATTTCCTTCTGGCCCTTGCTTCAAAATCTACTGAATCCATGCAAGATTCCAACTCTTCTACCCTTGCCTCAAGCTCTTTCATGTATTTAATTGTGTCACTGAGAACTGATGCTTTGTCAATCTGCATGAGCATGATCAAGTGGATTATCATGAGAAGAAACTCAATTAAGAGTATTTGATTCGAGGAAATAATTTGAGAAGATACTTCATAGCAAGTGCTAATGACTAAAGCAGATAACATCATTTCATGTTGTCTTTTTCTTCAACATAATTACAAGCATCGTTTCTTATATATTTAAACCACTGTGAACACCTTGAGAACTGATTGAATATATGAGAGTATATTCGTTTAAGCACTCAATGTCAAGCTGTGAATACCTGAGACTTCCACTAAAATGTAGAGAAGTTTGTCAAAGAGAAAGAATCCTAAACAAGAAAATGGTCTTTTCAGTTATGATCAATGTCAACATAATCTCCAGTAAATGACAATTGAATTACCTCACTGATAGAAGGAACCATTGACCGGAGAACCAGAAAGTTTTCATTCTCTCTTCTATTATCTGAAATATGTCCTATGCAAATATCATCACTTTTCAATTTTCGCACCCAATCTTTTCCACCATTTTCCTTCTGGGACCTGAGAGAGCAACCACCATACATCAAAGGGACTGTCAATAAAATTTTTTTTAGCATTCTCTGCTGTACCTGTGGCCTATGAGCATCATTCATTGCTATATTTTTCCAACTCAGAAAACTGGATTTGCAATCTCTATAGCGCAAACTTGGGTTTTCAATCAACTGAGGTGAGCTTCCCAGAATAGAAGAAAGAATTCTTCTGTAGTGCAAGTCATCATCAGCTTCAAGATCCAAGGAACTTAGTTTTGCGTGATTGGAATTTTGAAGTTCTTGCAAATGAATGCGGTTTACATTTTCTCGCTCAGGAACAGAGATAGCTTTTTGTTGATTCACAAAAGCTTCAGATATACAGTCACTGGAATTCATGGAATCTTGAACGCCATTGCTGAAGTCATCATCCATGAAATGCCAGCTCTGAACTTGAGAAGCCCCACCATTAACACCTTCAAGCATGAAGGAGTCTTCCGTCTGGCAATTGTGCTCACAGCCATTGGAACATTCGTCAGGAGAATCCATGTTGATTTCTTCATGGATTTGTCCACCTAATTCACTGATTCCTTCCTGATCAAACTTGATGTCTTCTGTGGAGGAATATAGGTTCTCCAAAGGCAAAGTATTCATTATTTCAAGGTTAACCTTGGCACACATTGGATCTCTATCATCATCTGCTTTGTGAGGAGCAGAAGAAGATTTGTCAGAACAGACAGGCTTTGACAACTCTAACAAGGAGGCTTTGATGTGTTGAAGGAGACTAGGGTCCTCTGAGACCTTAAGATAGCACAAAAAAGGAGAACACTTAATACAGGGATGAGTTGTACATCTGCATAAATTTGTAAATGCTAAACTGAAAAATTGAGGACTCTAGTTCCACAAAATATTACCAGTTCGGTTACACCTAGTTCAATCACACCCCCCAGATAGGGAAAACATACGACAGTCTGCAAAACAGAAACAACATACCATGTCACAAAGATGTCCAAAACCAGCAAAGAACACATTGTTGCCTGAGTAGAATGATTATCCACAAGTAACAGCTTAAAAACTGTTGGTAATACTAAACACATCCGCATTTAATTATCTGTTTAAAGTTTTATAAATTACATAAATTTTTTTTGGAAATTAACTTGGTGTAGGAGTCAAATTAGGCAAACCCAAATAGAAACTACTCCAGGTTCTTTCCAATTTGAAGTATTCTATATGTATGTATGTATTACTTTGTATATAGTTAACTGCTGATGTTAACAGTGCTAGAAGATGGAACAAATAAAGCATGAAAATATATAATTCTGGAACATCATTCCATAAGCTAGGCCAAACAAAAGAGGAACATCCTTACAAAAAGAAGACATTAACTCTACAACCAGAACTGTGGCTTTTTTTTCTTTTTTTTTTTTCTAATAATGAAAACGGAAAACATGTCCGAAGTCCAAAAAGCTGTTGCCAATCTGATGGATTTAAATAAGTACAGTTAAGTAATATGTTTACAAGAGAAATTTTCATACCTGAATAGATGCACTCTAAAAGCATCGATGCGCAGTTACGGCAAAAGAAGTTCACACAGAAACACAGAAAGTCAGTTCATTTAGCTGCTTATAATACAAAAGGGCTAAATTGCCGGTTGAAACAGTGATAAATTTGAAAGAGCTATCTGCCAAGGAAAACTAACCTTAGCCAGCAAAGATCTGGAGAATACTTTACTATCTGCATATTGAGCATCGCATAACCAGATGGTTTGACCATTTGCTAATGCTCTTCCTGGCAAACTGTGCAACAGCAGCAGGAAGAATGATAAAAATATCAAAATATGAAGCATATACACTAATAGAACTGATGAATAAAAAAATAAAATAAAAAGATTAGTACCCTTGGCCAGGACTGAATACAAAGGACATGCAAACCAAGTAATACCACTCAGCATCTGAGAGATCCTCTGGAGACAATGCTGCAGAAGGCCTCTTAGCTTGTTGTTGGTCGGTTTCACCTTCCAAAAGAGACTGGTAAAGTTCTCTCAATTGCTCACTCCTCTGTAAGCCTATTTTATCAGCCTTAAGTTCCATTGCTTGGACTGTTTTTCTAGTCTTGATGTCTCCATTGTAGTACCCATCACCCCATTCCAGTACCCTAAAAGTATTAATCACAACAGATCTTCTTAAAGTAAGCTACAAAAATGTGAATGAAAACGCATGTATCTTGATTATTTTATGTCATACAGTTACATTTAAGGGAAACACATGTACCCAGGGGCATAGATTGCACGTGGCTGTAAATTGTTCGAATGCCAAGGGAAGCATTTTCCTCTCTCTCAAAAAAAAAAAAAGAATCATTTTCCATGAGATAAAGTTTTAATTTTTCAACTTTCCTTTTCAAGATATATTCTTTTAAAAGAAAAAAAAAATAAAATTAACTTTCAATGGATTCAAGCTGAACTGGATGCCGTAAAATCTCACTTTCCTTTCATGTATACCAATTTAAATTACATACCCATGACTAATTTTCAACCAAAGGCAGTGCTAAGCTCAAGCAATGACCATATTCTACTTCCATCAAATTCTTCTGCAGAACTACATCATACCATTCGTTACAGAAACACAAACAATAATTACAAATGACTACTCTGAGCTTGACTTTGAAAGAAAGTTCCCATTTTGAGTAACACTTCTTCAGTGCTAAAGACAGAAGGTGATCATTTATATTAGATTCCAAATATCTATACAAACCCTGATGTGGAAGTAAAGAAACAAGATTTGCACCAGAATAATATTTACTAGTGGGAGGAAATGATGCACAAAAACAGAAAAGAGGTAATACCCTTGCTGTGTAGTCGACAGTGACCAGAAAATTGCATAGCTCCATTGGACACTCCTTACAGCAACAGCAAGCTGTTTCCTTAGGTTTTCTGGCACCCCATCATGTGATTGACTTCCAGTAGCCATTTTCTAGCAGGCAACTCTTAAGCTGGTCTTACAGAATTTAGAAGGCCATTGGTTCCCAGTTTTCCAGCTGATCTAATTGATGGAAATTTGCTTTCAGCAGGGTGAAAAAAAAAAAAGAAGGAACCCAATTGGCTATCTTTCAACAATTCATGGCCGTAACAACCGATCAGAGATAAATAGCTCAGACCAACTTGAAGTTGCCTTAAAGTGAGGTGGTATGGGACAGTTTCTTTTTGACAGATGACCAAAAAGAGGTTTGCTATGGCTTCTGAGCTCTGACGTTGAAAAACCAGGAGCCAATTGAAAATTTATAAGCCCAGAAAAAAAAAAAAAATTGAAAATTCATAAAAGCAAAAAAAAATAAAAATAAAAACACATCTAATTTTTCCGAAGATTACACAAGAATCTGTCTTTTTGGCTGTGTTTCCTGCTATGAATTTTTTATACGTCCATCAGACTATGCTATGCAGCCTATGCTACATACGTACTTAACAAATAGTTTTGTGTTAAATAATTCGTAAAGGAAAAGTGATACAAAAAAATGTAAACCTTATCTTCATCCTAAAAAATTTACAAAATGCTCATTAATGAACAACGAACAAAAGAAAATAATGCTGTTTTTTTTTTCTTCATATTCAAATTAATTGTTTTTTTAAAAAACTTTATTCCCTCTGACATGTCAGAATATACAATACTGACATTAAAACTATTAATAATTTGACAATAAGGCTATATTTTGAAGAAGAAAAAAAACTATAGGAGCTTGGTTTATTGATCAACACAGGCCAGGTACTATGAACATCACATCATGGTCTTTGATATTTGACACCAAAAAAATCAGATAGTAAAGGGAGGTGGGGCATGGAAATTGTCCGGGTTGCAGCTGTATTAGAGTAACTTTTCTTGTTTGGGTCCTCTTAAAGGCAAATATTTTCTCATCACAGCCTTTTTTTTTTTCCTTGGTACAGAAAACTACCACGTTGCTTGTTTGTCCCAACACAGAAAGGATAAAAAAAAAAAAAACTTTTGTTGTTTTTATCCTGCTCTTTTCTTTGTTTGAGTACATTGTTAAAGTGGGGTGCTCACGTGAGCTTTGGCTGCTATGAGATTCTTTATTCATACAATAATACAGTGCACAATTAATTTAAACAAAAGTAAAACCCTTTTCTTTTTTTTTTTCTTTTTTTTTTTACTGTCTCTGTAATGTAGATGTATTCCTCTGTCTTAAAGATGCTGCAACTTTATCATATGTTACAGAACTGTGCAAATCTACTGTCATTTTTTCAACAGCATCTAACCCTAAACCTTATATACTACACCATTATTCTATTAGGCTGTACTTTTAGATCCGTTATTATTAATGCATATTAATTGTGAATTGACAATGTTACCGTACGTCAGCATAATAGAATAATGGTGTGGTATATACTTGCAAATTTTCGTAATTTAAGTTGAACAACAATACATTCTACGTCCTCATTTTATTGGGTTGACAAAGTAATGTCCATCGATTCTTGTTTTAAAAATAAAAAAAAATAAAAATTAAAGACTGATGAGCACCGATACATCAGCTCAATGAGATGGAGTGAAATGAATGTGTAATATTTACCATTTTTCATTTAAGTTCTCTCTACGTTCTATTATAGCTGGATGGAATACGATCTTCTCTATTCTAATTATTTTATTTTTGAGAATAAATTTGAAAAATAGATCTATGTTTCAAGTGAAATGGAATGATGATGGAGTGCCCTAAAGATGTAGGAGATAAACTTAAAGGAAGCAAGTGGTGCTAAGAATAGCCTTTTCAATTTAGTTTGTGATCGATTGATGATGGGTGGGGTGGGTAAATCATTATGTCACACAAAAATGTGAAGCTCAAGAGATGTATGTAGAGAGGGGGGTGGGCAGGCGCAGGCCATAAAAGGTGAGAAGCAGAGGTGCGCAGACCAAGGCTTTAACCAAGGCTTTAATGGCTTGAATTCATTATTGGAGAAGGGGGAGAGGGGGCCAGAGGGAAAGGACATGGGTGCCATCATGAATTGTCAACTTGTGCATACAACCACTCCTTTTGTCTTTTGACGCCTTGTTTGGACTCCTATACTTAAATATTCTCTCAACCCATAATTCTTTCTCTCTTTTTTTTTTTGCTACGCTATTCACTTCAATAAGCTCATCTAAATTTGTATTATATAATTTGTATAGGGTTATTATTATTTTCTATTCAAAAAGTAAGCGGGAAAGTGTACATGAAAGACCTAGACGAAGAGAATTACAGACGCTCATCAAGTCCGACTGAGCCTTGAAGCCACTGAAAGGTCTGAAACACCACCACTCGTAGTTATAGTATTGTTATTGACTTTGTAATGAAATTATGGCTGGCCTAGAACAATAGTAGATTTGATTGATATGAAAAAAAAAAAAAAAAAAAAAAGTAAACTATAAGATGTAATATAAATAGTCTATTTTATGAAGTTCAAAAAATAAAAAAGATATAATCTTATCAATAATTAAATAACTAATAATTAGTGCAAATTTGTGGGAAAAAATTATAAACAAGCATGGTCTATGAATTAAATGGAATAAAAAATTTATTTTGACATTTTTATATATAATTTATCCTCAATTAAACACATTCCCTCCTCTCTAATTTTTTTTTTTATCTGATATAGAGGCGTGGTGTTCCATTCCTTTCAAATGAAATGATTCAATTTCTTGTCGGAATAATCGGGTCTCAATGGAATAAACTAGCTAGCTAGTAACAAAATCTATGCGAACCTCAAGCAATCATTCATGATTTTCATTTGGATTTTCCTTGTTTTTCTTTATTTATTTTCTTATCAAGTTTTATCTTTTATTATATATATGGCTTAACACATGTACACTACAATAAATTAGCTCATTAGTGCTGACACAAAATCACAGTTAATAAGCACTTTGTCGCCGTTAATGTTGTCGTTGTTAAATATCATTTTTTTTTTTTTTGTATTTAACGTCCATTATTAGCGACGACTTGAAAATCGTCGCTATTGATTAGTCATTAGCAGCAACCTCTAAAAGTTACCGCTAATAATATGGACGCAAATAAGCAAAAATCTTGTAGTGATAAGCCTTGTTTTGTCTTTAGATCTCATGCAATACTTTTTTTTGCGGGTCGTTTTATTTAAAATGAATGTCCACACTGATCACAACATACAATTAAAAAAAATAAAAAAAAAACCCTTATTGGGATGAGTTGAACCACTCGAAGTGGATGCATGGTTCGACCACCTAACCCCAATGGCTTTAAGTTTGTTAGACCATATATTCTTAGATTTGGTTTGACATCAAACCATCCTTAAGGAACCACTCTTATGGCCATAAAAGAGTGGCTCGGTCACTCCAAATTATCTATTCGAGGTGGTCGAATTACTTTGAGTGGTTCAATCGCCTTCAAATCACTCAATTGCCGCTTTTTTCAAGTCAGCATTTTTTAAGCGTTTTAATACCTAAAAATTACATAAACAACATAATTTGAGAATCTAATATTTTAAAGAAATTGTAAGGGAATCCTGATCGTAAGATGAAATGAGCAAAATTATGGACAAAATATTAACACCGTTAATTAATTAATCCAAACATAAATATTATAAGTGTTTTAATTTGAGACACGTAAGTTTCCTGTGAAAATGATGTTTTAACGTATATATATCTCCGGATTTGTGGGAGGGAGGAAGACGGATCACGTACAGCTAGAGATATATAGAGAGAGAGAGAGAGAGAGTCCGGCCAAGTGGTTGTTGCAGGGAGTAATAGTAGTACCGATCGACTAATGGCCTTTAATTTTCGGATGCCCCCATTAGTTTCGTCTCCTTCCTCGGCCTTTGTTTCTTGCTGTGTTTTCTGTTCTCTTTGTTGTGGGTTTCATCATTCATCATTCATATAGTATTCAAAGAACAAAACAAAAGCAGAGGAAAAGTCTCACAGAAAAAAAATGAAACTCCAAAAGACAATCACGGGCCGGATCACTCCATATCACTGATTGGTCTATGAGGAATAATATATCTATATATCTATATCTATATCTATATATGTTTGTCCTCATATTCATAACCCAAAAAACTGGTAAAAGTGTAAATATATATTTTTTGAGACATGAAAAGTGTAAATATTTCTTACTACTGTAGTTTCGTAGGTTGTCTAATATCAGAGCGAGTGTCGCTTTCCTAACATTAATGTGAGATTAATTTAAATTAAAACAGTAATTAACCCATTATAGTACGATTGACGTGGAAACCATAACTTATCTGTCTTATATCTTGTGTCTAGATCTCCCACCCCACCTCGCCATATATATATATATATATATAAAAGTTGTCCTATTGTTCCTGCACGTTTATATATTTATTAATATTTAAAAATTTCCATAAATTTCCTCAGAAATTAAGCACTCGAGATTTGGAGCAATTATAATTAATTAATTAATGAGTTTAAAAAGAAAGAAAGAATGGATAGATGGTATTGAATGGAATAAAGACAAGGACATTTATGAGTGATTCCAGTTAGACGACCTCGTTTTCTATCATAATTAGTACCACCCATATATTATATTATATTATATTATTAATAGAGTGTCACGATATTCGAGAAGAACCACGTGAGAAAGCAGCACAAAAGATTGGTCAACAAGTAATCCCATGGCCCTCCATCTTTTTCAATCGAATCGGAAAAAAAAAAAAATACTTTTTTTTTTTTTTTTAACAGTGGAGTGGAGCCCGTCGTATTACTGAGATGCAGTGCATCCCTTTCCGTCCGGATCTATATCGACACATCTTAGTCCGGCCAAATTCCTTATTATTAGCTCCTAGAATTTTGTGATTTTGTGATTTTTTATTATTATTAGTATGTGAATATCAAGATCACGTGGAGTTTATTATTGAAGACGATAATTAATAAAAATAATATTATAAGTATCAATAAATAAATGCTACATTGTTTTATTTGTAAGGAAAAATTTAATTGATTAGGAACTATATTTTATAAAGTAAAAGTCATTAATTTTGTTATTCTTTTTTTTTTTACGAACATGTTAATAATAATAATAAAAAATCTATATTATTTTAGTACTCACATTTGATTAAAAAAAAAAATGATACCCATAACATTCATTTTTTTATGAAATTTTTGACACTGTGAGATAGGCAGAATGTGGGGCCTATTTGTTTTGGTTTTGTGGGTTCTGTATTTTAGGTTATACAAAGCAAGTGGGTTTTGTAATTCACTAATTCCCCTTTCTTAAATCTATCATAACACCATTTCTATTGCCCATAACCATTTCTTAAATTGAGAAACTATTCATCATTCCTCAATTTAAGGAATAATAATTTTATGAATAACTTCACTTTAAACCCCTGAATTATCACGCGATTTGATAAGTCCCGAACTTCAAAACCTTTTAATTTGAATTCATGAACTTTCAATTACAATCAATTTGAATACCTCCGTCAGATTTTAAGCGTTAAAAGTGAAACAATAATATTCATACTCTTTACTTTTTTATAAAATTCTAAATTTACCTTTAATTTCAAATTAAGAATTATAAAAAATCACAAGGTGACCCATGGTTGGGCCACCTTGTGACCCTTTTTTCAATTTTTTTAATAAAAAAGGGTAATTTTGTCTTTTTTGAAATTTTAACGGCAAAAATTGATGGACAAGGTAAATTGACTGCAATTGAAAATTTATGGGCTCAAATTGAGAAGTTTTGAGGTTTGGGGGCTTATAAAATCATGTGATAATTCAGGAGTCTAAAGTGAAGTTACCCCTAATTTTTTTATAGGCATTCCATGTACCAAACATAACCTAAGCCAAAAAATTTAAAAATCCAACCTCAACTAATGGTGCAAGAAGCATACCTACATACCAATTGAAATGACCCAAGTTCTCAAGAAGTAGTTCAATCGACTGGGACCACGTCTAATGTAGCAGAGGTCACTAGTTCGAATCCCCCTCCCCCTCTTGTGTGGACATGTAAAAAAAAAAAAAAATTGAAATGACCCAAAATCATATAATTTAGAAAACAAAAATCTTTAATTCAAAAGCCCATTTAGATTTTTTTTTTTTTGAAAAAAAAAAAGATTTTTTTCCTTAGTTAATTTGTTATAACTTAGATGAAATCAATATTTCATAAGGATATGACATGTAAACAGACAGTGCAGGAGCCGGGAGGCAAGATGTTGGACAAATGATTTTGTTGAAGCATATAAATTAATTATTACTTGTCTATGTTAGTGACAAAATTATTAGATTCATAAAGTATGCACCCTGTGTTGGAAAAGTAAAAAGGATAATGGAAATTAATAAATCATTGATTGAGTAATTAAATTGCCAAGCGATTCTCTTTTTTATGGTCATGATTATTATATTTTATAGTGTAAATAATGTTATATTATTTATTATTTATTATATTTATCACCAAATATTATCCGCACAATTAAATACAAATATTAAATTACAATCATAAAATAACGTCTGAAATTGGTCCAAGAACCACACATGATTAATCATGATGAATATTCAATTCATATAAAAATATATATATTATACAAAAATACAAATTATTCTGATTTCTGATCACGTGGCGTTCACATGGAAGGAATATATAGTACTCTTATTGTTTTTTTTTTTTACACATTTTCTAATCGAGGAGTCATTGAATAATGTAAGCAATTAGTTTTTTTTTAAAGAAAAAAAATAGTTTGCCACCGACAGTTATTTTTATTTTTTTCCCTGACAAGATAAAAGTTGTCTTGAGTTACATGCAAAAATCTTTCGTGGAGTACCCAAGAGATAGCTCAATCGGCTGTGATTACAGCTCATGAAATGGGAGCCAGTGATATATTAATATTGTAAATACTTATTTTCGAGTAAAAAAAAATGTTACGATTTAATTAAAGAAAATATTCTCAAAATGCTAAAAACAAGCTTAAAAACAATTTTAAAATCATTTAAAATATACCCTTAAAACAGGGTCAAAAATATTAAAATAGGCCAAAAAGGCCCATTATCTATTAGGCAGTTAGCATAGTGTTTTTGCCTTCAATAATCGAGTGGTTAGTAACCAACCGGCGGCCTAGGCGGGCGGATGCAATTACCTAAAAGAGATAATTAGAGGAAGACATATTAATTGTTTACCACCTACCGAACCAACATTAACGGTCTACTGCCAAAAGTCGATTAGTAATTGGTTAATGATTTTTATACCAACATCGATTCGGTATCGGTTAACGGAATTAACCGATAATATATATATTTTTAATAGAATAATGATTACAAGGGCATTAGCTACGTTTTTTTAGTAGAACATATTATTTGAGTAGAACATATTAGTAGGTGGATTCTAGGACCAATTTATTAGTAGAATATATGTACGATAGATTCTTATTGTGTTAATTAATGGGTCAATTTAAAACTTGTTTGGTTTAATAAGCTATTTTTTGCCCAATTAAAAAAGCTCACGGTTAACCGATTCATTGAACCGATTTTAACCGAAATATCCGTTTAATTGAAACTTTCCAAATAAATCATTATCGAAATGTAATAGGTGAATTAACTGATTTAATTGACAATTTCAGTTAATTGAACTGAAAATGGTTCAACC
The DNA here is from genome assembly GCA_006937295.1 of Carpinus fangiana. Lineage (NCBI taxonomy): Eukaryota > Viridiplantae > Streptophyta > Magnoliopsida > Fagales > Betulaceae > Carpinus > Carpinus fangiana. Next base: position 56,033,129 of record CM017321.1, read on the forward strand.
GAACCGAACCAAACCAAACCGACACACAACACTAGTGATAACCTCCTGTCCATAACTAGATCCGCAACCACTTTTACAACCCTAAGTACATGAGACTTTATTGACTGTACTTAAATGGTGAGAGTTTCACTGGATAGATGCGTCATTGAGGCTAGGGCCCATGGAGTAATTACGGTTGTGTTTGCTTGAAGGCATTTTTCTGACGCAATTCTAGGCCCTTTTCTCAAATGGACCAAAAGAAAATTGAGGCCCCAAATAGTTTGCCAAATTGAAATTAAGCCCAAGCCTCTCTTGCACCCCAGCCCAAAATAGACTCCCCTGCCTTATCATTCACCACGTGTACCGTGGAGAATGGTCTTCTTTTTTTCTTTTCTTTTTTTTTTCTTTGAATAAAAGTAATAAATATCTCGGATCCAGCACCCTCTCAACGGGTTCTTTTCCCCGCCACTTTCTCTACCGCATTTGGTTCCCGAGAAAATGTTGCGAAATTGACGGCAAAGCAAATGAGTACCCCATGAATTATAACTAAAATGTATCCATCTCTCTACTCAGCAGCTTCGAGTGAAAGTTCCTCTTTACGGCTTACAATTATACAACGCTATCTCTTTCTTTCTTTCTTTCTTTCTCATTGATTCCAAAAAAAAAAAAAAAAATAAGGAAAGTTGCTGATTTTCCTTGTAACCAAACAAAGGTTTGAAAAGGTGTTTACTATTTCCAACTTCTCTTCGAGAACAGTCTGACAATGGCGACTTCGTTGATTCAAGTCTTCCATAGTCTTAGGCCTCCTACTGCATCTTCTACTGCGATCACGTCGTCGCTGCGAAATTCTCGAACCCTTTCGGCTTCTTTGCAAGTTTCCTTAGGGTCTCGGAGCTCAGTGGACTTCAATTCGTGCGGCTTGAAGGGTTGCTTTGTACCGTCTAGCGCTCGGTCTCGTACTTGGGCTATGGTGAGAGAGAGAGAAGAGAGAACTGAGGATTACCCTCTAGAGGGTGATTCCGTGGATGCTGTAGATGACAAGCAGGTAACACTTTAGTTTCTTCTATTTCAAATGATTGCATTTTTTTTGAGTTTCCAATTTTCTTGTTAGTTATTCTTGGTTTCGTGATTGGGTTATTAGGTGTATGGTAGTCTTGTCTTAGTAATTGGGGCGACAAACTTTGTATTCTTTGGTGAATGATAAACATCATATTTTATTGGATTTATATTGATTTGTGGAAGACAGATTATAATGTTGTATTGTTTTGTGCCGCAGATATGAGTGGATGACCTCTTTTGTAAGTTAAGAGACAATGGGCGACGGAGAGGTGTATTAATATGTTTAAATTTTTAAGGAGTTGAAATTTTTAGGCACGTGGATCTTGTTAAATTCTGGAGGTTGGACTTTAGAATGCTGGTGAAGGTTGATGAACTTATCTGTAGAATTAAAAGAAAATAGTAAAAAGAATAACGAAGAAAAAAAGAATCATAATGAGATCAGGAAAGATGAAATGGTTACATAAATTGTTGGAAGAGAGCCATGTTACACATTGAGGTTTAGAAGTTGTTGAAGACCTTGTTGAGATTTGGATTAGTTGGTTTGCTGTTATGATGATTCTCATGCCATTTTTTTGGATCTTTTTTCCTTTCTTTTGATAGGCTGTAAGCACACCCCAGGAGTTGCTCGAGCGAGACTTTGCTGGCACTCCTTATGTTCCTGTATATGTGATGCTACCAGTGAGTCTTCTAATTATACTCCTGTTCTCTAACTGGATGTTGTTGTATATCCGGGATTTTTTTTTTTTTCAGCACGTTCGCTAATATCTACTCAATGGTGGCTTGTTTTCTATGTGGGAGAGCGATTCATTTTCCAAAAAAATTACTTTCCAGTATTACTTAATTGCCTATCATGGCTAGATAGTTTTTAAGTTATTCTCATGTATTACAATGGGGGGAGTGGCAGCTGGGCATCATTAATGGGAAGTGCGAGTTGGTTGATCCAGAAGGTCTTCTCAATCAGCTAAGAACCTTGAAGTCAATCAATGTTGATGGTGTTATGGTTGATTGCTGGTGGGGAATCGTAGAGGCAGATGGTCCGCAGGTATATAATTGGAGTGGCTACAAAAGGCTCTTTCTGATTGTGCGTGACCTTAAGCTCAAGTTGCAGGTGAGCGGTATATACTCTATGTTGTTGCTATGCTTGTTCAAGCTTTTTCAATCATTACATCTGTGCTTTGGCATGTAAAATGTTTCTTTGCTTGCGCTTTTTGTTTTGTGTGTAGTTAGAAAGAAAGGGTGAAACAATTACTGTTTTTACTTTACGACCGTCAAACTGTGTTGGATGTGGGTTGATTTAGAGAAGTGAATGCTGTTAAGTGTTCTAGTGGATGCTAATGAACACCTGATGTTATGTATGATTGCAATTAAACATATAAGCAGTTTAAAGCTCTTCTGTAACATGAGTATAATGTGCTGATTTGATGTTGAATGCAGATTAAATTGGTTCCAAGGGAGAAGTAAATGGGGAATAATTCAAAGACACACACACACACACAAAGTTCAAACCACGGATGTTATGGTGATTGGAAAAACAGCTTAAGAGTGACTGATACATATATACGCTTTCAGAGGCGAAAGGCCATGGGGAGATATTTGACAATGGCCACACATAGTTCAGCTTACCATGAATTGTCTCTCTCTCTCTCCCCCCAAACCAATGAGACCTTTATATATGGGCCTATGTAGAGGAGCAAAAAGAAAGAGAATCCACAATGACATGCTGAAAAATAACTAAAAATATTAACATCATAAGAATTATCTTAGTAGAAATTAACATAATTTAAAAAAAAAAAATAGATGAAAGTTTATGTTGACGGAAACTTGTTCTAACATTGTTGAGAACCACTAATAAGCTTGATATCAAAGTAAGAACTAAAATCATTTTCATGATGATTATTCTCTGCTATTTCTCTTTTACGTCCTCATGCTGGACCTGATTACCATTTAATCCAAAATGGTTCAGGTTGTAATGTCTTTTCATGAATGTGGAGGTAATGTTGGTGATGATGTACACAATCCACTCCCCCGCTGGGTGACAGAAATTGGTAAAAGCAATCCTGACATATATTTCACTGATAGAAAAGGAAGGCGCAATCCTGAATGCCTCTCATGGGGAATTGATAAGGAACGGGTCTTAAAAGGCCGGACTGCAGTTGAGGTATTGCATTTAAATATGATTGTTAAGCTATATTAGATCTCAATCTTTCTGTTAGCAGTTTTTAAGTTTAAGAAATACTGTTTTGTACCTTTTCCTATCATTGTCCCGTTTTATACTCTAATCTTTAGTCTTAAGATGTATATTTATTTGCTTAATGTATTATCTGTTATTTTAATCTTTAACGTGTACACACTCATACATATGTAGACACACATACGTAGCCATAGAATCCTTGTTTAGCTAGATAGCCTAAAACATATCATATAGAGAATTCTGTTCTACACAATAAAATTTAAGACTAAAGATTTGAAGGTTATGCTGTTGAGACGTAAGAGTTGGACTTTATTTCTATTAATTTTTATTCTCCTTACATATCTAGCTACAACAGATTCTATTTTTTGATGCATAAATCATTAGATTTAAGATTTAGTGTTTTTTTTTTGTTATGTTATTATTATTATTATTATTTTTTTAAAAAAACAGGTTTACTTTGACTACATGAGAAGCTTTCGGGTTGAATTTGACGAGTTTTTTGAGGATGAAATCATCTCTGAGATTGAAGTTGGACTAGGACCATGTGGAGAGCTACGATATCCTTCTTATCCTGAAAAGCATAGTTGGAGATATCCTGGTATTGGTGAATTCCAGGTACTCTTCCTTTTTGGGTGAATAAATGGTGATTGGAATGATTGTCTTTAGTTACTTCAGAGTTATCCATAAATAGTGATTGCATCACAAAATGGTTAATTAGATGTGCTTCATCATATTCTATAGACATGATCTTGTTTCGCTGTCACCATTTTTAGCTAATTTCATAAATGATATTAAATTCTTTGTGCATTGACACAACCTATTCAGTTCAGTCCTATGATAAGTACTTGATGAAGAGTCTTACGAAAGCAGCAGAAGCAAGAGGACATTCACTTTGGGCCAGAGGACCAGATAACGCAGGTTCTTATAATTCCAAACCACATGAGACTGGGTTCTTTTGCGATGGAGGTGAATATGATAGCTATTATGGCAGATTCTTTCTTAACTGGTACTCTCGAGTATTGATTGATCATGGCGAACATGTACTTGGTCTAGCCAATTTAGCTTTTGAAGGCACTTCCATTGCTGCAAAGGTGATTCACTTTTGTAGAAATAATCTCTTTTTTCCCTGTTTAACTAATGCAGTGATTATTTATTTATTTACTTATGTGGTAAAAATGAAAATCACAATGTGAAATTTATTTCTTATAATGTTTGCTATTAAAGAACCTTTGCTTATCTTGATTGATAAGTAGCTATCAGGCATACATTGGTGGTACAAGACAGCCAGTCATGCTGCTGAGCTGACTGCTGGTTTTTACAACCCCTCAAATCGTGATGGTTATGCTCCAATTGCGGCAATGTTAAAAAAGCATGGGGCTGCTCTTAACTTCACATGTGTTGAATTGCGCACATTAGATCAGCACGAGGATTTTCCAGAAGCACTGGCAGACCCAGAGGGATTAGTTTGGCAGGTAGGTCTGCAGAAATTGTATTCCATTTTCTGCTTACTAGGTATAGTAGTTTTATACCCTGCTGAAAAGGGTCCCCTTGCTGGAAAATTGGATGCATCTTTAGCTTAATGTGGAGACTGTTGGTGCTAAGAACAGGGAATGAGATCAAGTTGATGAAGATATTTTAGTCAAAATCTCATGCGGTTTGAGTCTTAAGACCCTTTGCTCACATTGAAATTATTTTCTACTCAAATGTTAATCTTATTCAAGGTGATTGGTTGATAACTAAAGTTCTATCTGTTTGGGCTGGATCATCATGCCAATTGATACTTTTATTTCTTTTTCAACTGACCACCTGTAATTTGTTCTCATGTCTTTGGAGACACTGTAGGCCAGTCATGCTATTTTTTTTTGGAATTACAATATGTACAAACTCGGTTAGGGTTTAATTTACTTCAGATTTAACTTTGGTACAATGTAGTGGAATGTGGAATGCTTAGTTAACAACCAATGACGGATCTGGAGCAGATCCATTTCCAGTCTGCTTGTAAGTTAATTATGCGAGCAATTATGGTTATTTGAACCATAAGCAAACTATATTTATTTCCAGGTGCTGAATGCTGCGTGGGATGTTCGCATTCCAGTGGCTAGTGAGAATGCTCTTTCTTGCCATGATAGAGAAGGCTACAATAAGATACTGGAAAATGCCAAACCCCTGACTGATCCAGATGGAAGACATTTATCTGCTTTTACCTACCTCAGGCTCAGCCCAGTCCTCATGGAGAGACACAACTTCATGGAGTTTGAACGATTTGTCAAGAGAATGCACGGTAAGCCTTCCACTTCCGCCTCTCTTCTCTTTCAACATCATTCAGTCTTTGCGACAGTGTTTGTTTAACCTTTCGTTCGTGGTAAGTCTTACCCTTGGCTAGCCCATATAAGATACATACAACACATCTAGGGTGGGTACTGACCCAATTGGATCGGTTTTTCACCCTTCCGATTACCAACCCTCAGGAGGTTGGAAGCAGCATCTTGAACTCTAACCTATGCCTCAGGATGCCAAACTGAGCCAACACTGTTGGCTGTTGGTCCGGTGGCTAGGTGGCGGTGGAGCTACAAGATCTTGCACCCCGTACCCAGATTGTCGCCAGATTTCACGGTGAGGTTGTGAGATCTCGTACCCTGCGACCAGAATGCTGCTAGATTTGGCGGTAGGATTGCTGCCATATCTGGAATTTTGGAGAGAGAGAGAGGGAGAGATCTTGTCAGGTGAAGTTGGGTTAAGTCGGGGTTGGGTTCGGAAAACGACCCCTTGTTGTTGAATTCCAATCTGACCTCTGTTGGTAACTACAAATTCTTACCAATCCCAAGCCGACACCTGTTAGAACCCAAAATTTCTTGTTAGGTCAGCTTGGGCAGGCAGGTATATTTCCCACCTCTAAACACATCCATTCTGGATTCCAGGAAGATTCTACTATTACCTTGCATAGTAAAAAAGCCATTGTAAGAATCGATTTTGCAATCTCTATCCAGTTAATTTCCATACCCCTCCAGTTGCTGATCACTAGTCTTTTAGCAATGATGGGCCATGATGGTACTTACGCAGGGGCCCAATTTTCATATTCTTGATTGCATTATGTACCTTGAGATTAAGATTACTTTAATACACTCTTTTATGTTTGGTTAAAGTTTATTTGGCAAAGCTTTATCCTGCATGTTTGGGGTCACCCACTTGAATTATCCCTTTAAGTCAACTAAATATAGGTTGATATTTTTCAGGGATCATTCATGTTTTCCAAACCCAATAAACAATTTCTTTTGCTTTAAACCTGTGTAGCACCTTCCATGCGACACTGTTAAGAATAATCTTCTTTGCTAATGAGCAGAGGCTAATGGCTCCTCCATTTTCATAAGATATCTCTTGTTTGTCTACTTCATCAATGCATAGAATGTAATGTCACTGCATGAACAGGTGTGGTTTATTGGTGATTGTAGATGAGTCAAGTTGAGGTCACTGAGTGACTTGATCTGGAGCATGCAGGAGAACATAAATCATCATATTTTTCTGTGGAGATTTGTTAGTTACCCTTACCTCACTTCCACTTGCAGGGGAAGCAGTTTCTGATCTTCAAGTTAATCCAAACAAAAAGCACGCCAAATTTCAGGGTACAGATGGCCAAGTTGCTGCTGCTTAGGAGAAAGATATGGATAAATTTCACACTCCTGTGGTTTGAGTTTGAACTAAAATGGTGGACATGATGCAGCTACAAGCCTAATACTTCTTTTTAAATTCTGAGTTATTTGAGGTACTTTTTATGGAAAGATATTTTGTTAGCTGTATTCAATGTTTCCTAGCCAAAGACTTTTTTTTTTTCTTTTTCACAAACGATCCATTCCTCAAGCTCTTTTTAACTATTTAATTAAAGTATGACTTTAAGGAACGCCATAAAATTACCCGAAAATATTTGGATCAATCAACAGTGAACATACGATTTCAATGGATGTTAAAAGAACCATGCAATTCAGGAGATGTAGTTGAAAGTTGAAACCCAATGCAAAAGCCGTGACGAAATTTGTATAAAAAGCCTCGGCATGAATCAAGCTCACATGTAGCCTTTTTTTTTTATTATTCAAAAAAAAAAGAAAAAAAAGAAAAAAGAAAAGAGAAAAAAAGCTCACGTGATCATCCCCTTCCCGCCTCTAAGCGCACCCGAATCTCGTGCACCTCCCACGTGCGACGCGTGCCGCTCGCACATCCGTACCGTACACCAGCTCTCCCTCCCCTATACACACGCATCGTTCGTGCCAAACCCTAACCTCACACACTCGCACCGAGACACGCTCGCCTCCGCGCACACACGCGCGAAACCCCAGGCCTCGCATGCTCGCACGCTTTCTCACGCTCTCTCTCTCTCTCTCTCTCTCTCTCACCGGCCGGACTTCACCACTGTGCTCGCCGGAGAATCCCACGCCTTTCTCGTCCTCTCCTTCGATTCCACTCTCGACGGATATCCGGTGGCTCGCCGTGACACCGCGCCGGACGCCGGTCGCCGGAGTTTCGGCTTCCTAGTCGCCGAATTCTGATTAATTTTAGGTTTTGGAGCGAAGAACATGGATCTGGAAGAGAGCGTTGTTTGAGCTCTGATTGAGGACTACAAGGTGGAGTTCTTGGAGGAATTGGAGAATTAGAGGCTACTTGTAGCATCATTTCTTGGATGGAAATTGATTCTCCGTTTTCACGTTGACATAAGAAGGTAATTGTGATATCTTGGAACTTTTCTCTGACTATTTGTTTCGGCGAAAAACTTTACTGGAAAAAGTATTTCCGGCGAAAAGTTTTGGGGAAATCTCTTTCCGGTAAAAAGATAATTAATCTAAGGTGTATATATATATTTTCTTTTTCTTTTTCTTTTTATCCCTTTTTGTTTTTGTTGGTGGCAAACTTCTTTTCAAAATTTTGGACTTTATGGCAATTTATAGTAAGAGAATTGAGCTTATACCCCGTTCCATTGCTGACAAACTGGTGTGAAGAGCGGATAATACAATACTTTGAGTGAAATGTCCTCTTTCGCTGTTCCTAATTTGAAGAAATTCCAAGGAAAAGCTCGACTTTTGAAGTAATATTGTCGTTATTCAGTTAATTGAGTGTTTTTTTCTGGTCTTCTTAACCACATATTCATGAAAAATAATGAAATTTTTGTTGGGATTTGATATTCAGAAACGAGTTTTTATGTAGACAAAGAGATCATTTTCTTTGTTAGTTGGTATTTTTGTTTTGGTTATTGTGAGATATTAGTTATTTTAAAGTTCAAAATGGTGCCCGAGAATGGATAGTTACGGGCTTTCTGAAGAAGGTTTTTGCGTCAGAGTTACGCTGGAAATAGGTTTTGGAGGTTTTTGTTCTGTCCTGTTTGTCCAGGGCCTGCACGTCAGGATGAAAGATATTTTCCCAAATAATTTCCGCCCAAAGTTTTCTGGGGAAATTGTTTTTCTGCAAAAGCTGATTAATTTAAATGTAAAATGAACAGTTTTTTTTTTTTTTTTGGGAGGGGAGAGGGGAATATCAAGTAAGACTTGGTAAGGGTTTTTGTATGTGCTTTATAAAGCTCTGTGGGTGATACCATATTTTAAAAAGGCCGAGCTTTACCCTCCTCTTGTTTGTTTAACCGATGGGAAAAGATAAGAATGCAACATCTTTATGTCATATTTCTTTCCATGGTTATATGGATGAAATTCTATCTTCCTTATTCCTTAATAATGTAACATTATGAAATTTGTAATCTTTATCAGAACTATAAGGCTTATGTATTTTCTGGACCAACTTTTTGCTGAAACTGAAAGTTCTTTTAATCTTTTTGTAGCCTGAGATATGCTTTCTGAAGTTCCCGGTTGTTCCCAGAAAACTTCAGAATCTGCCTGGCACGAAGTCCGGATTATTTTGCTGCAGTTTTGAACTATGTCAGTTATTTCATCAATAATGTGAAAACTTTTTTTTTTTTTTTTGATAAGTAGAAATAATGTGACAAGTGAATACTTGAGCAGCAATGGAGGGTTGGCAGTAGAAATATTAATATATATTCTGGTGAGGGATTGATAGTTGGTGGAGTTTATGGCCACTGAGTTGCATAAATTGATTGGAACAAGTGAAGAAGACGATGAGGAAGATATGGAGATGGATGTAAAAGAAGAGGATGATGACGATGAAGAAAATGGACAAAAACATGTTGCTGCACCGGTGATGGTAGGGGTTGGAGGGATGGCAACCAGTAGTAGTAATAACCAGTTTCAACAACACCACCAACAAGAGCAAGTGAGCACTCCAGGTGGAAGCACTCGGAGGTGTAGGCCACTGGAAGAGAAAGAGAGAACCAAGCTAAGAGAACGGCATAGGAGGGCGATTACTGCAAGGATCTTGGCTGGGCTTCGGAGGCATGGTAACTATAATCTTAGAGTTCGGGCTGATATTAATGATGTAATCGCGGCTCTGGCAAAGGAAGCTGGTTGGGTTGTTCTTCCAGATGGAACCACCTTTCCTTCAAGATCTCAGGTACTTATCTCTCAAGAGAAAATTATCATTTGTCTTATCTGCCCATATCTTGCGTGAGGTTGTCAGAAGCTAGCTTCTTAATTGAGTAGTTAATGCTTTTAATGTTAGAGCCTTGCATGATGAACTTTAATATAAGATATTAGGGTAAAATACTCAAACCTTCCCTGCATTTAGGTAAATTACACAGACCTCCCCTATATTTTTTGAATCCACACTTCAGTCTGTGTCATATAATTGACGATCCAGTCCTTGTCATTTTTTACTCAAAAAGACTGGGACTATGCTTCATTTTGAAAAAAAAATAAAATATAACATGAGACTTCTTGTTTGCTAGGGTTGCGCCTCTCAATACTTTTAATGAGATTGAATTACGCATATATATATAAAAACAAAATGACTGGGAGTAGTGGGCATATAAACAAAAGTCAGGATATTTCTGAAATCTTACTTCATTTTAAAAGTATCATTATTAGTTGTCCTTGCCATTGATATCAGACTTGAGTGTATGTTACATATGAACATAAGGGAGGTGCTAGTGACTTTTGAGAATACAAGGAAAGTCCCTGTATTTTCAGTAACATCTGAGAAGTATTTTATCATACATAGTTTGATGGATTTTACCATAAGGTTCTATTACATTTGACTGTTAGGGAAAAGTGCATTTACCCCCCTCTAATTACCAGATAATTAGCAATGTCCCCACCCCCTCCCTCCCCTCCAAATTGGGATTGCAATGTCCTCTTTTTGCACAAAAAATGACAATAATACCTCAGATAAAAAAAAAGTTAGAAAAAAATGGAGAAAAAAAAAAACCTGCATATTATAGTTGGTGAGGATCATCTTATATATCACATGTCCTCTAACAAACATCAGAAACCCCAAAAATGGGAATGTTTTCTCTTCAACTTTGACAGGCTCAAAGGCCTGCGGGTGGCACTCCTGCTGTGGTGACTTCATCATCTTCCCATATGGTCTCACAACAATCTCCACCTGCTTCCCTTAGAGGAGTTACTTCTGGCTACCAGAGCTCAGTGGAATACAACACAGGTCGTATGAAAAGCATTTATATGCCTGGTTCATCAACTTATGATCTATCTTCCAGTGTTCGAGCTCAAACTTCACCCTTGGTGGGAGATGGTGGAGAACACACTGAGAGCCATCCTCTTGTTGGTAGCTCCATGAATGCAGTTGGTGACAAGCAGGTACTAGGTCCAAATCGGTTGCAGCTTATATGGTTTCAGATATCCATCTATTGATATGCTATTGTATTTACCTATAAAAAAGATGTCTCAAAAGCTGAACCTAAGATATATGGTACTTTTAATTGCAAAATCATGTACGAAGCAACTCATATGTTGCACGTTCTCATCCAGCATGATTCTGCAATATTACTGGAAACATAGTGTACCAGATCTCAAACACTGGAAACATGCTACCCCTTTCATGGCGAGATGAAGCACAGAAAACCATATATGTATCACATCTCATGTTCTTGCTTCCACCATGACCCTGCAATATTACTGATAATTTCAGCTTTTAGTTTCATGTCTTTTGGATGTCAATCTATCTTTTCTTTTGTTTTGTAATCAATTTTTTTAACATTCTCCTGTTCTTGTTGTAGATTCTTGACCAGCCCCAAAAGTTACTTGAACGTGATTTTGCTGGAACCTCTAATGTTCCGGTTTATGTGATGCTACCAGTAAGTTGTTTATTTCTACTCCTCTGTTACTGTAGATTGGTTGTTTGTTTATCTTTTCTTCAACATCTCACATTTCTACTCCATATATACTGTGTATATGCTATTATTAAGGTAAACATAACTGCTAGATACAAAATTTTCTAGTACTTCTGTAAGTTCTGTTATTGTGGCTTACATTTTTGATGCAGTTGGGTGTCATTAATATGAAGTGTGAGCTAGTCGATCCAGATGGTCTACTAAAGCAGCTAAGGTTTTTGAAATCAGTTAATATTGATGGTGTCAAGGTTGATTGCTGGTGGGGGATAGTAGAGGCACACGTTCCTCAGGAGTATAACTGGAATGGTTACAAGAGGCTCTTTCAGATGGTGCGTGAGCTTAAGTTTAAGCTACAGGTGCGTTTCATATGAAGATATGTAATACACCCACTAATGCTGCTCTCAGGTGTGTCATTAATGCAAAGTATGGTGACATTCACTCTTTTAGTGGGGGAGAGTGGTGTGGGTTTGGGTTAATTCGGTGCAGATGTTGCTCTGAAGATGTTCATGGAAGACAGAATTAGACAATGATGATGACCATGTACAACCTAAGTCAGATAACCGTGAATCATAGAATGTTAATGTCCAGCCAAAAGCTGGGCTCATGTTTTCTAGTTGACTAGACTAAGGTCTTGAAGTGTTGTTATTGGTGTTATGTAAAACAGTTACAGTTGATACGGGACATTCTGTTAATGATTTGTCAATGCTTGATTTTGTTAATTTTTTTGAAGATTCATCTGCTGTGTCTAAACCTCAAATGTCTGATTGACATTGTTTCAGGTCGTGATGTCATTTCATGAATGTGGGGGCAATGTAGGTGATGATGTTTGTATTCCATTGCCCCATTGGGTGGCAGAAATTGGTCGAAGCAATCCTGACATATTTTTCACTGATAAAGAGGGAAGACGGAATCCTGAATGTCTCTCATGGGGAATAGACATGGAACGGGTTTTAAGGGGACGGACTGCTATTGAGGTATTCCATTTTGTATAACAGTCAAGCTACTTGGTTTGTGTTCTGGTGTGTGATCGGGGTATAAAACTTGGTGAATGACTGAGAACATTAAATTTTATTTTTCTTGGGTACATGCGAATATCAAAAAACTGTACAAAGACAAAGGAACATAGCCAGAAAATACAAAACAGAGCATATCAATACACGGGATGTAAGCACCCACAACAAGATTTACACAAACAAAAATGAGCAAAGAAAAAAAAAAGTACAAATTAAAGCTACACAAGCTAATATAAGTCCTCATTCGAGTACCAGGCTCACTGAAGCCAAAGATGCTCCTGAGTTCTCTTGCTCATTCTTCAACATTATAAGCCTAGCTCTGATACAACGTTGGTGCTTTTTCTCAAAGGAATTCAAACAAAATGATGGAGTGTTATTTCCTCTTTATGCCATGCAAATTATAATCTCAAGTGTAGAAGTTTTATTGGTTTATTGGGTAAATGGTGTAGGTATACTTTGATTACATGAGAAGCTTCCGGGTAGAATTTAATGAGTTATTTGAGGATGACACCATTTCCATGATTGAAGTTGGACTAGGACCATGTGGGGAGCTACGTTACCCATCTTCTCCTGTAAAGCATGGTTGGAGATATCCTGGCATTGGTGAATTTCAGGTACTTCTGAATGATTTTGTGTGTCTATTTCAACAGATGTTTGCCATATTTGCAGAAGTAGCGGGTATATCTTCGCAAGTGGCTCTTTGTACTCTTTGGCATACACATGATTACTTTGAGATATCTTGTGCCTTGTATGGTATTCGACTTTCATAGGGTTAATAATAATTATAATACTGATAGCGATAATCATGATATAGTAATAGTAATAGTAATAGCAATAGAGATGACTTTGAGAAACAATGACTTTAGTCTTGTGGGGCAATGTAAATGATTAGTTTGAAAAATCTCTTCTTTAGCTGACATTGGTTTCCCTTAGATAAATGTTATTTTTTGAGAGTGCTTTTGAAGAACAAGTTATCTTCTCGTAAAAAGAAAAACCATGTGTTACTTTGAACTAAGCCGCTTTGTAGAGAAATGGAGTTCCAGATAGGTAGTTTTGTTGGAATATTAATTAGATAATTAATCACCAATTCCTATCAGTTTAAACTTTTAGAAAAAAGTTGTAATTTAACAAGTCTTGTCAAAACATGTAAACAATGTTTGTTTTAAATGACTGCCCTTTAACTTGAGGAAATGACCTTACAAGATAATTTTAGTCACGAGTAATGCTAAAAACCACACTTTTTTTCCATCACTATCCCACCATGTTGACTTGACAATGTCGGTCAGCCCGTAGATTTATTTTTTATTTTTTATTCTTAACAATGGTTTATTCAAGAGTTGATAGGCACTACCATGTCAGCAGGGTGAGATAGTGATGATATAAAAGCATGGTTTTAGCTTACTCTTTAGTCATAGCTGGAAAATAAGTTTTTTTTTTTTTTTTTTTAATAATAAAAAACATGATAATAGTATTGCTCACAGTTTGCTAATCATCTCAACCTATTGTTGCCATTGTCTCTTTACACAAGTCATGTTTTTAGTTCTTGTCCGAGTGTTATTATAATTATTTTTCTTTATTTTGCAGTGTTATGACCGGTATTTGTTGAGAAGTCTGAGGAAGGCCGCAGAAGCTAGGGGACACTCCTTATGGGCAAGAGGACCAGATAATGCCGGTTCCTATAATTCCCGGCCTCATGAAACGGGTTTCTTTTGTGATGGAGGTGATTATGATGGCTACTATGGAAGGTTCTTCCTTAAATGGTATTCTCAGGTTTTAGTTGATCATGGTGATCGAGTGCTTTATCTGGCAAAGTTAGCTTTTGAACGGAACCATATTGCTGCAAAGGTGAGTTAGCTTTCAAGATTCTTCTTATTTTACAGGAAAGATGCAATTTTTGTAATGAAGATTGAAAACTGCTTTCACCTTCATTCTTGTTTTTTACTGTTTTCACCCTGCTTTCAAGGAGAATTACCTAATTGCCTTGTTGCAGACCCAGTTCATGGTAAACTGAGTCATAACATTTGGCCAATTTAATTTAGATTATCACAAACATAAAATGCTATGTGCATTCATCTTCACTATAAATATTGAGTTCTGGAAGTTGTTTTACTATTTATGGCTTAATTGAGTAAGTTCATCTGAATCCTAATTTATGGAACCTTAAATGTTTTTTTACTAGTTATGGCTTGTTTTAGACTGTGTGCTATGTTTTAATTGTTGAGCAGCTACCAAGTATTCACTGGTGGTACAAGACAGCCAATCATGCTGCTGAATTAACTGCTGGGTTCTATAACTCTTGCAATCGTGATGGTTATGCTACAATTGTGGCAATGATAAAGAAGCATGGAGCTGCTTTAAATTTCACTTGTGCTGAGGTACAAATGTTAGACCAGCATGAGGACTTCTCAGAGGCACTGGCAGATCCTGAGGGTTTAGTCTGGCAAGTAAGCATCACTGTTTGAAACATCTTGATGACCTCTGTTATTTTCTTAATTTAAGTTTGCTATTACATTGGGGAAAGCCGGAATATATTACTAGAGCCTCTGTGTATGTCTCTTGTGGCGACTTTGGAGAAATATTTTGCAGATGATCGCTTAGATTCAAGTCTGCGGATTTATTTTTGAAATGTTTAGCAGTGAACATCCTAATTGTCTATTTCAGGTGCTGAATGCTGCATGGGATGTTTGCATACCAATTACTAGTGAAAATGCACTTCCTTGTCATGACAGAGTAGGTTACAACAAGCTATTAGAAAACGCCAAGCCCATGAATGATCTAGATGGGAGGCATTTTTTGTCTTTTACCTACATTCGGCTTAGTCCACTTCTTATGGAAAGTCAAAACTTCATGGAATTTGAACGCTTTGTCAAGAGAATGCACGGTAATGCACTGAAGACACTCTTCAAATATTGACTGTTGCATTATACTGATTTTATTTTATTTTATTTTCCTTCTTAACACCCATTTGGGAGGGAGGGAATCAATCCCTCTGTTTGCCCAGGAATAGGGATTTTTTTTTACTTCAGCTTGGGTTTTATTGATAGCCAATCAGTATATGCCTTGAGAATTGAGATCATTTGAAAAAGTGGTGAGTCCAATGAAATGGCTTCCCTTGATTGGCTGTCATCAGCATTGAAATTCTTACTGAATCAGTTCAATGCAATCCAAAATAATAGACAGAGACTTGCTTTTCAATGTCTGTAAAACTTCTGCATGATCTAAGTAATTTATAATATTTTACAGAACGTAAGCATAAGTCTCTATGAGCAGTTTGGTATAATGGAATTTAGATTAGTCATGAGGGCATCATCGAGTTCATACGTCTGCATCGATAAAATTTATGAATCAGGATAGCTTCACACAATTGTTAATTTGCAGTCATGATCAGAATTGTAACTGAATTTGTCTTATTTATGCTGCAGGGGAAGCAGTTCTTGATCTTCAGGTATAGTGGGATGACAGAAGTCTCTCCAGAATGTGTATTATATATCTCTTCCACCCCCCCCCCCCCACAAAAAAAAAAAAAAGTTTGGGGGTTACTGTGTTCAGGTTAGAGGAATAGTATTTTTAGTTGCTATTATCTATACTAGGTAATTGACAACTAGGTCGGGCTATTTTTTAATCAAAGCACAGCCAATATGTAAAAGTAATCTATACCTAGAATTAGCATTATCCTTTTGAATGCATGAAGCAGAATCTTCATCAGTGTATTAAATTATTGTTCCACCCTAAGGGTTCACCTAGAGTAGCTTGGTGAAAATATTTTGTTGTGGTCATAATGTGCTACATAGCACAGGTGATATTTATTAACCCAACCACACAGTTATATATCAATTGGCAGATACAGCTTGTGGCATGTGCTTTCTATTTCATTTGAAGTTTTTAAGATGAAAAGAATACTGCTTTAGCTTAAGAAATGTGACGTACAAGGTGGTGATTAGGGAAATGAGAATGTCCTCCATTTAGCATCTTTATCCTCTGAATTTGTGCTTCTTAACCTGAATATGATGATAACCATAGTTCAAATTGACCTTTGTAAATTCGGCTCTCTATGATATAATTAATTCCCTTCAATTAGTTGGGTTTTTTCCTTTTAAATCACATACCCAACCAAGACTTGGGAAAAGTACAAAGCTATACGGTCATTCAGGGTGCGTGAATATGATTTTCGTGCAATCAAATTGACACCAACAAGCTGTATAATTTTGGGTAATCTTTTAGGGTTTTGTGGAAATTCATATGCCCATGGGTATCTGGATTTTTCTCAATTTTCTCTTGCTGGAAAGTGGCTTTCTTTGTGTAGAGGTGGGTGTTTACATTCTCCTGATTTTTTTTTTTTTTTGATTTTTTTTTTCTCAAAACGGACAAAATGCCCTTCATCAAACCGCAAAAAACCCATCTTATTATTCGTAGAAAAGTGATGGTAATATGCTTGACCTTTAATAAATCAGAACCAAACTGTAACATGTATATTTGCTCAGGCTAAACATTTTTGTGTTTTTCTGTCGTGCTTGTTCCACACTCGATTTATCAAATGCTGGCATGTGCTCTGGACCAGCTGAATGCTGAACTCTTGACAATGAATTTCGTCCCAGAAAGAGTGAAAAGGGGGAGTAAAAGAATAATTAAAGACTTGAATTTTTTTTACATTTTGATCGAAGCTGGACATACATACATGTACACATCTTCATGTCCCTTGGAGGAGTAAAAGAATCATTAAATATTTAAATTATTTTTACATTTGATTGAAGCTGGACATACATGTACATATCTTCATCTCCGTTGTCAGATATCCAAGTGTTGAACTCAACATAGCCCTATCAAAGGGTGCTTGACATGAATCAAAGAATGACTTGCTGGCTAAGTTACAATATGAAATTCTTCTGATTGTCTATGACTTCTTGAACACCATTTGACCAGACTCATTCACGTCAAATAGACGCCCTACAAATCCATCCCAGCTTTCCTTCGTTCTCTTGAATGACACGGATGAGATATCCTCACTTGATCTGCCAGAATTCTCGCCTTCCATTTCATGGAATGTTCCATATTCTGAAGGAGAGTATGCCTGAGGGATATCCAAAGCAACGGCTCTCTGAAGCGCTGCCTTGTATTCCTGGCTATGTTCTCGAGCAAGAGACTGTTGACGCTCCATCCTCTGTTTTACCGGAATCTCCATAATCTTATCGTTCTCCAGCATTAACTGAATTCAGGATACATAACGTTTCAAAACCACTGGAATGGTGGAAAATAAGCTTTCAATGTCCAACCATTTAAACCACTAGTGGTATTTACACATACATGGCCACTATAGCTTTACTGTGAAGACACTGGATTCTCATTTATAAGAGATGGGCAGTTAGATTTTACATTTTAGACAAGGAGAAATGTTGAAATCCTGGAAAATGGTTTAATTAGTTGAAATACTATGGAGAAAGCAAATAGAATAAATTGCTTGCAGGCGGTTTTCCAAATGCAACCTATCCAACGGCTAATATTTCATCTCTAAAGCTTGGATGTAGGAGCTAAGTAATTAAGCCTATCATCAAAACGTACAAGGGAAAAGCTTGTAGGGTCATACAATGGATGCTTAGGTGCCTAAGAAAATAGCTCAATTGTGAGAGTTATCTCTATGAAATTATGTACTTTCCACAATTTTTCTTTTTTTGTCATAAATAATCATCGTTTCTTTCACTTCAGTGGAATTTCCATCCTAGTTTTAAACAGAAACGGCAGTGGGAATGGACACAGAGAACTGTAATATTAAAGTTTTTCCTACTGCCAAAAACTTACATCAAGAGCCCTTTGTGATTCTCTCTCTATCCAAATGATAGCGTGGTCAGAAGTTGCATTGCAAGAAAGAACTATGTGCTCAAACCTCCCATCCACAGGTACCGCCGTCCTCACAACTGGTGGAAATCTTCCTAACCTGCAACATGGAAAATAAATTGTGCATAAAGCACCAAACTAGTGCCATACTTCAAATGATCCCACCTGAAAGGCATGGATATGAAACATTTACCATTTTACAAACAAATATTTATAAACATATTTGACATCATTTCACAAATGCTCAAAAAAAATTTCAAGATACTAAATCTCAAAATAACTCCAAAGAACCAGTTATTATTATGACTGATATGCCTCTCACTCTAGTTATTTCTCAACATTTTCAAAAATTTTGTCTTTTTGGTGATTCTAATATTTCAATCTCCCCTTTCTTTTACCACATTAATCTCTTAATTCATAAGGAATGACAACATAGCCCAATTCTCTCAGACAAGTTCCAAAATAAATTCAGCATGTGAAACAGGAGAGCGTGTCATTGCAGCAGAGGTTAAAACACAACTGGGTTACTTTCACTAACTACGCAGAAGGTTTAGGCATCAATGCATCACATGCAGGACTGTCGAACAAAAGCACCCCATAATTTACACCATGGCTACCATGAGAATTGGTCCTCAGGGACTCTATTTGAGCTCGGTACTCAACAGCTGCAAATCCACAGTAATTCCAGCATCAGTGTACGGATGGGTTTCAGAGACTCTTGATGACTAAAGCAGATGGTAGAAGCTCCTGAAAGTGATTGTCAGGTGGCACACGCCACCTTTGGTGAAGCCAAAGTCCAGATTCCAGCCTACCAGGTTACCCTACCCACCCCAAAAGAATCAGAGGAGAGAGAGAGAGAGGGAAGTATTTTGTTGCCTCCAAAGATGACGCCCAGACAGTCTGATGGGAAAATGCCTAAAGAGTGCCAGCAAACAGGAGTTATCTGCCAGGAGTAAGGCCCCTGCCTGCATGTGCCAGATTGGCCAAACAATTCTAGATAAAGAAAGCAGCTACATATGCCTCCTCAACAACACTCACTAGCCTCTTCCACATACTCTTATAAAAATAAAATAAAACTCTTCACTCTCCTCTCACTAGCTCTTAAGTTGCTCTATACCTAGCAATGTTAAGCCTCTTCTATATAAGTTCCCCACATCGCCTATGAATTTGGAGGTTGCCTCTTTCAGTAAAGGATATTCAAACATCAAGCCAGTGCCTCTTCTTAACCGAGCACATGTTAGGGAATTTAGTGCTCAATATGAACCTTATTATACCTTAAGGGCCTCCGTTCAACAATGTGATAGAGCCGACCAGGTGCATAGAGCCGTCTTGGATCTTTAAGCATCTTCTCCTCCAGTGTGCATGTATCCTTCAAGCACATTAGGCACAGTAAACATGGCAAGCTGTCCAAATGAAGAAAACCCAACTTTAGAATCTTACCCGGATTGTAAACTCTGAATTGTATGGGAAAATGGTATTAGTAACAGCCTAAATGCATGTTTATTCATTTCTAACAATTATTCAGGCTTCCCTCAAGAAGCCCCTGATAGGGACTGGAGCAGTAATTGTTCAGAGAAATAAAGAGGGATAGGTATTTTTGGTGGTTGGGAACAGACCACAAAAAACAATGACTTCCAATTTTCATGCAGATGCAATATAGAACCAGATTTTGAAAGAATTATTATATATGACTTTCTTCTTTTTTTGATAAGTATATTATATATGACTTTCTCCCTTGCCCCCATTTTGAAATCGACGGTTTTCTCCCTCGCCTTCACCCCCCACCCAAAAAATAGAAGGAAAAAGATTCCTTTGGAGGGACATCCATGTATATGCTATAATAAAATCTTCCGAAAACCACAGAAGTCGATCTTTCCTAAAGTTCCTTGCACACTGTTAGCTTTTACATGTGCTTGAGAAAACTTTGAATTATGCATTCTAGGAACTACCAAGCAAAATAAAGGTGACTATGAGTCTATGACATACTATTTTTTACCAGATAAGTGATTTGAATACGTCTTCCAGGGCAGTGGTTGTCCGAGGTAAGAAATCATCCTGGTTCATTAAGATAACTCACATTAAAAACATTAGCACATACAATCATCCATACACGTAAAGGACATGAATATTGATCAAAATGTAATCCTGGAAAACAAAGTAACCTTTTAATGACATTTAAACCCATTAATGAACAAATCTACCTTATCTTTGCAAATCCATCCCGTTAATGGCAACAAAGTTGGTCATCAAGTTAATGACATGCACTTTTCAAGAAGATGCTTTGCTCTTCTAATATTTCACCCATCACATGATATCCATCTCTAGCAAATCAGTTATCTAATTATAAGAATTTATTAATTTATTATTATTCTATGATGCTTTGGTTGTAAAAAGTTTGTCTTGACAGAAGATTTATGCAAGTACTTTACCCTTTGTACCATTTTAAAGTTTGATTGTATATATAAAATTATTATATGATGAACAATATGATAAACATTACCATAAATCACTTTGACTAAATTACTATTAAGATGATACATGCAACTAAACTCAGTCCAATGAAAAAATCACACTTACTATTCCAATATAAGTAGGTTGATAGTAACCAAATTATGGATGGCAAGGCACACAAATCTACGATGAAACAATGGAAGGTGATGATTGTACCTGAAGTACAACAGAACTGATAATATCTGCATATCTGACTGCCAAATTCAGTGACATACACCGAGGAGGAGCTATAGCATAGCATCGGATCCTCTTTCTCTCAATGTTTCCCAATTTTCCCAGATTCTGAACTACGACCAATGTCAACAGTGCTACCACCCCAGCTCCTAGGGAATGACCAGCGAATGTCAGGGTATAATTTGGATTCCTCTCGACCAATTCCCTCAAAACCTCACACTCTGCATTGAAAAGCCATCCTGCTGCCTTTAATAGCCCATTGTGGACATAACCCCCACCAAATTTTGTCTGCCCCAGTTTGTTATCAAGTAAAACCGCATAATCATTTTGCTTCGCCAAATTTAGTCCACTAACTGCCAGGACTATATCAGCATTATCTTGATCAAGGTAGATCATATAAGGAGTAACATGGCCAACAGTTTCTTCATAATTTTTACGTACGACTACCCAGTCAGGATTAATTCTGTAACCTCCAGGCGGAGCCCAAAGTGGATCACAAATATCATCTTCATAGTTTGCTAAGATGAGGCGACAAAGGCGAGGAACAGGCTCAAATTCTTCACCGGTGGCTAGGCCCCAGTTTTCACTTTCATGGCCTGCAGTGTAGAGACATTTCTGCCACAACCAGCGAG
This sequence comes from Carpinus fangiana, assembly GCA_006937295.1. Taxonomy (NCBI): domain Eukaryota; kingdom Viridiplantae; phylum Streptophyta; class Magnoliopsida; order Fagales; family Betulaceae; genus Carpinus; species Carpinus fangiana. The sequence goes on from CM017321.1 coordinate 56,054,753, forward strand.
CACAAGCCAGACAGTACACACCCTCGAGGATGGGAATGCCACAGGCTATTGACATAGACGCCTATATAGCAAGGACGTTAACAGACATCAAGAAACATGACTCCATGTGTACGTAATGACGGAAATACATATATAGGTGTGTATGTGGGTGCATATAGATATACCTTACAAATAAGAGAGAGAGAGAGAGGTGAAAATATCACGTTCTTGAAAATGTAAAATGAATATGGAAAAAACAATAGGATTCGAAAAAAGAGTGAAAAATATTAGATTTTTAAATATAAGTATCCGGGATCAAGGTAAAAGCACCTAAATCAACAAAAATAGTTTACGATATTAGTTGAACAAACAAAACATATGAACCAGTGTGGCGAGCTATACATCGAAAACTATAGCTGAGGACCTTCAAATGAGCCACTCAATGACAAACTTGAGCCCTTTTTCCTTTTTCTTCCGGGATGAAGAACAATCTTGAGCTTGCAACAGATTAAACTGATAAAACAGAGACAATTCCAACGGCAGAATACTTCTTTATAAGATGAAAGCTGAGCTAATTAAATAACAAGATACATATGCATGAAGCCCAAAGTGCATGTGCCACTTAACAGTTAACACCACACTGAAAATTTGAAGCCGTTTGTGGGAATCTGTAAGATGAACGGGATTGAATTTCAGCTAAAGAATACAACTTTAGCCAACATGGATCAAACCCACTTGCGAAAAATCGAAATTGAAGAATACCCAAATTTTGGAACTTCAAAACAATGACTCCGGTCTAATACTCCTAGGGTTTTCCGGAACAAAATCCGTGAGGATCAGCGGCTAAAGTTGCGCGCAGACATAATTGCTTGGACCCATTATATCATATTGCAAAGCAATGAAAAAGCAGCAGTAAATTGCCCTTTTTGACTAATAAAATTGGAAATTCCTACGCAATAACAAAGCTTTTGGTGGCGCTTTGAATAGGGAAAAGCTGGATTACTTAAAGGGTGATTGTGGTCGTGGTTTATGTGACGGAGTAGTTGGTGCAAATTGAGCTGAAGACAAATGAAATAGAGTATCTTAAATAAAAACAAACAGAAAATAAAGAGGTGATTGAAGGGAAGCTGAAATGCGAAAGAGGAATGAGGAAGACGGAGTTGTCAAGTTGTGCAATACCTGCAAGTCAACCCCATTTCCTTCAGGTTGGCTCCAAGAATCTACCTTCTCAAATGCTTAGATTCCACTCGTTTACGCATAAACAATTAATCATGGATTCATGGGCTCGAAAGTCTAATCGAACGGTATAGTTGCCCAATTCATGCAGTAGCCCAACAGTCTACCTGCTGCTGGGGCTGTACCTGTGCTGTATGGTAGCCTGGTGGCCGGTAGGTATGGTTGGTCCCTTTGTAATTGTGCCAATTGATGTATTCACTAATTTTTTAAAAAAAAATCTGATATTATTTATTCCTGACAAAATAATATAGAAGCATTAAACTCTAGACAGAAAGAGCAGTTTGCTCTAATTGATGTATTCACTATTCTAAATCAATAAGTTAATTTCTTTCTCTTTTCGTTTTTTAAAAGTCTCAAAAGCATTTATATTCAACTTAATATTTTAACTATTAACTTTTGCTCTCAATCAAAGGTTACCTTTTCACCGATGAGATGTACTCTTGTTATTAAAGATTGTTACATTTATCGCTCATCATTTTCTTTTTAACTATTTCAAAGGTTTTTAAATGTGTTAATTATCATGTACATTCGGCTGCTAATCAGATCACTTCTCAATCAACGTTTGGAAGCATTCTCGACAATTCCTTCTTCTTCTTTTTTTTTCTCTTATGCTTAGAAGTGACAAGGTCCCTTATTTGTAATTTTATTTCCTATTCCTTATTCTGAATTTGATATATATATTAACTTTTGCCATTTCGATTAAAAGATTATTTTATTTATGCATTTACACTATTCCCAACTAGGAAATATAATCATATTGATTTTTAATGCATTATTGAGCTATGGTGTGTAGTAAAATTTGTCCATCACTATCCTCAAAAGGTAGCTTAATTGGTTAGGACCACGCATAATAAAGCGGAGGTCACTAGTTCAAATTCTCCCCCCCTCTTGCGTTGACATATTAAAAAAAAAAAAAATTGCCCTTCTCTTCAAAATGTTTTTTTTGCAATTTTGTGTTACATACCCAATGTCAGTGTGAATAGGGGTGGATATCGGCCAAATCAATAATGGTAAGGGGTATCCACTTTTTTGCTTTGATAAAAGTTGGTAGAGTAGTACTATTGCCAACTTCATTTCGATAAGGGCAATCTCGACCGCCACCAAGTCGATAGGCGACGGCGCTTGGTAGACTGTTAAAGGGGTAAAGAAGATAAGGAGGGAGATAAAATGATATTGGTTTTTGTGGGTTTGTAGGTGATGAAGAAAAGGAGGAAGATTTGTTTTGAGCTAAAATGGACAAAGAATCATAACACATGTTCCAAAAATTGGTCTTTCTCTTCAAACTCCTATAGTTTTTTTGGGGCTTGATGTGATTGAAACTCAATGTTATGAGATAATGGGACTCATTTTATTAGTGTTTGTATAGAACAAGGGAGAGAGAGAAAGAGAGAGACCAACTATGAGAATTGAAATTTGAGAGGGCTAGGGTTAAGAAATAAATAGATGAATATATATTAAATTCAAAACAATATCGTTTCATGTCAAATAAAACGACGTCATTTTGATTTCAGGTTCAATATAATGTCGTCTTGACTTTTCAATTTTCATATTGATTATCAAATCAAATCGATTTCGATATCGATTTTTCCTACCGCTTACCCACCGCCGAAAGTTGGTCGTGGGCTGGGCCGCTGGTGACGGTTGGGTGGCTTACAGGCGGTGGGTGACTGTCCACTTCCAAATGTGAATGATCTAACAGTCCTAGGCACTTACGAAAAAAAAGGCCATAGGCTAAACGTACCTAAATGTCCATACTACCCTTCATTTCCATCCAAACACAATGCTTCCGCGCAGCGCATTAGCAAAACTTCCCTGGGTGTTTCAGTCACTTCACCACCACGGCCCCATATTACATTATTACCCTTCACCAATTTCCCTTCGAATTCTCATATAAATACACAACTCAAATGACTCATCTTACAAAACCCTAATTTTATTCCAGCGTCACGAAGCGGGTCAGCGCCTCTCTTCTCATATCTTACTTGCAAAGGCTTCTTCTTTTATTCAGAGAGCTAATTTTCCTTTCCCATTTTCTCAGATCTCAAAGTTTCTCGTAAAGTCTTCGCGGGGGCCATATTTTAGGTGAGAAAAGCTACTTCAACTGCTTCAGTGCCCGATTGGCAACCGTTCTATTGCCAATTTCTCATCCCTTTTACTCTGGCATTAGCTTTAAACTAACTGTTTTAGATTTATTTATTTTTTTTTTTTCTGTCTATTTTTTTAATTTTATATATTTTAAATCATAAAACACGAAAAGGTCAGTCCAGCTTGGAAAAATACGCATTTTGGTGTTTTGGAAGGTGCAAAAAGTCACATAATTATTTGTTGAGAAGATTTGGTAATTTTTTGATTATTGTCATCATCATCAAAAGTTTTCAAATCTCATCGATAAATGAAACTGTCCGTGATGCACTGATGGTCTATTATCAGCAAACAAATGGGAGTGTTATTTAGGTCTCTCCGTTGTTTAATGCTTTGATATTATTTTTTGTTGTTGTCTATTTGCTCACATTTGGTTGCTGACAAAGTAAGGGAAAATAAGGGAAGTGAAATTATGATTTTGATGGTTTTTTCGATTTGGTCTCCCGAAAATGAAAATCCAACTCTAATGAACCTGAAAATGTTGGTAGGGTTTTGTTGGGTGGAGGCTGGATTTTTCTTGTGTGCCAAACAAAATCACAAATGATTCGTGATTTTCACTTCTTATTTTCATTTTGTCAGCAATCAAAATGGGTTGCTCATCCATTTTCCCTCCTCCGTCAAACTCCTACATGGTTAGACTTCTATATGCCAGCCTTAGTTCGGAATTCATATGAGTTCTCATGCGAAATTTGGACGATCCTTTTTGTCAAATATTGTTATTTAGTGTTGATTTAATGATAGAGGGTCTTACTCACAGTTGTTCTAACCGTACAATCAAATATGTACTTGAAATGATTTCAATTTGATGAGTTTTAACTCCAAGTTCTTAGGTGAAGTTGATTTTTAGTATGGTTGATCTACTAAATGGGACTCATCATATCATAGAATTCCCTTCTTTTTTTTTTCCTTCTTAACATTTACATGTCAAGAAAAATGTGAAAAGGATTAGGATTCTCCCTATAATGGGTCTCATTTAGTAGATCAAATGTACTAAACATAAACTTAATTTAAGATAACTTGGATTATTTTGAAAAGAATGTTCAATTTAGATAGTTAAAACTCTTCAAATTGAAATTTGATGGGTTCCATTGGAAGAAAAATTATTTTCTCATGTTGACATGAACTAAGAACCTAAGTCGGTGTAGATTTAGCTATCAATATGCTGGGAGTCTGTAAATTTGTCAAAATCTTCTTAAACACACAGGATGTCTTTCGACATTTAAGAAGGTGTGGTTCTTGATTTGTGAGAAGGCTGTTTGCATCCATGCTATCATTTTTCTTCTTCTTCTATTTCTTTGTTCCTAAGCTCAAATGTAAACACTTCTTTGACTATGAGATGTTTAAAAAATCTTGTTAGAGCGATTTGAAGGCTGTGTGGAGTTTAGTAATAGCTTTAGGAATTGTACTGCTTATTGTTCTAACTATGCAATTTAGTTATTGTGCCATGTCGTCATGGAGAAAAAGGGATTGGTTTCCACCATTTGATGGCATTCAATGTTATTTGATGCATTTTATCATCTTATTATCATCTATTCTAAAACGCCATTATGTTTTAGCCTACTCATCATGATTAGTAGCTGTAATGTTTATATAAAAGAATGTTTATTGGATGGTACAAACATCAAATTGTCTTTTATTTCTTCGTGCTGACATGGTATGAAAATATAGAATTTATGGTTAGAAGTGTTTAAAAGTCGGTTTTTTGTTATAGTAGATCTATAACCATTACAATTTAAATTCCTATGCAATTATTGTTCTAATGTCTAGTTATGAGCTTTGTCAAGTTGCTGCAACTGTATCAAAGACACATTTACTTGAATGTAGCTCAAGTGTGACTGTTTAGTGGTTACCTTCAAAGACTGTCTAACAAATTAACCTTTATGGTTGTAGCATGTATGACCAATTGCTGTCATGCTGTGTGTGGGGTTGTGGTTGCTTGATTGGTTGCATTCCAGCAGTTGCTCAATCTGCGGAACCATATTTTTTTGCCTATTCGATATATTCTATTTTAGGTATTCTGCTGGGTTCTTTCAATTTTGATTGATACAATGTATTGTGCGTTTACTCTTTCAGGTGATGGCTCCCAAACAGCCAAATACTGGCCTTTTTGTGGGCCTGAACAAAGGACATGTTGTAACTAAGAAGGAATTGACTCCACGCCCTTCTGATAGAAAAGGGGTAAGTTTTTTTTTTTTTGATAAGTCAGTGTATTATATACCAAAAAAAAAGGGGGGTAAGTTTTTTTTCCTTGCAAATATTCATTAGCATCCCATTTGGCTGTAAAGTTACCCTGGCCTCATGCCTTTAAAATATTTTTATGCCAAGTATTTAAGGTGGTTTTTCGAAACAATTTGTTGAGCAAGTCTCTGAATGTTTCTTTTCATTTTCCATCTGCTTTAATTCAAATAATAGGGTTTTTTTTTTTTTTTTCAAATCTAAAATTAAAAAATTTGCCCTCCTTACGTATGGTTTGGATCACTGATGATATACCATTTCTGCCTTTACAATTAGAAAACCAGTAAGAGAGTCCATTTTGTAAGGAATCTGATCCGAGAGGTTGCTGGTTTTGCTCCCTATGAGAAGAGGATCACTGAACTTCTGAAAGTTGGGAAAGATAAGCGTGCATTAAAGGTGGCCAAGAGAAAGCTTGGCACCCATAAGAGGGCCAAGAAGAAGCGTGAGGAGATGTCCAATGTGCTTCGTAAAGTGAGGTAATTGACTACCAAATGCCTTATAATATTATTTTACATGTTCATTGACATGTTTAATCACAATAAAATATCGTTCTCTCTTCATGTAATTCTACACATTGGACAATATTTTTATGCTTAAATAATGTGATGATTATTAGTTTATACTTGTGTACCCTTGTGATTTCTTGGTGATGAGATTATTTTGCTGGTTTCCCTTTCTACTCAGGTCTGGAGGTGGAGAGAAGAAGAAGTGAGCTTCTGCACCAAGATCTCTAAGGAGTTTTAAATTTATTGTTTTAGACTTTTAGTTGCCGAAATTGTGGAAGTTTGCAGAACAGTATTGACTCTTTTCTAATTGTAGACCAACTTTTGCCTTCAGATATATTTGCTGCTATTTCTCAAATTCTAGTATGTGCATTCTAGTTTGCAGATTATTTTACTGATATTAATTAATTATCCATCGTCATATAATCTGCTCCAGATGGTCATTAAATTTGTTAAGCCAAACAGTCATGCATTTTTTTTATTTGGGTTTAAATGCTTTTTTTCTCCATGTGGTTTAGCAATTTTATTTTTTGCCCTTTCAATTTCATTTTGTATAACAGATAGTATTTTGATACATCTAATGACTAAACTTTGTTAAAAAATTGATGAAAATTTCGTCAGCACTCCTAAAAAATTAAAATGATTAAAAAGGTGGTTTCAGGCCCAAAAGGGGTGGCTGGTGACCCCCAAGAGGTAGCTTCACGGTTTGGGAGTGGCCAAATTATTCTTAATTTGCAAAATGGAGGTGGCTGAAACCCTCTATACGATTTGGGAGTGGCTGAATTACTTTTTTTTTTTTTTTTTTTTTTTAAGCAAATAAGGAAAGGGTTACATATAGGTTGGGAAAGCTTTTCCGAATACCTTTGAAAAAGCGGCCCTTCTAACTACATGTGCACAGCAAAGTGCACTACAATTGCAAAAACCAAACCATAACAAAAAAACAAAAGAACAGACTTCATCTTCAGAACGACCTTTACTAGAGGTAGCAACAGACGAGAGGCACTTGATGGCAGCATGGAAACTTTGTAAAGTTTTACTATTAGAAAAACTAATAACCACAACTGCAAAGGAGAACCCATTCAAGACCACCATAGCAACGGCCAGCAGCAAGACAAGATAATACACAGAAAATACAAGATAATTCACAGAAAAAACAATGAAATACACAGAAACAAGGAAATAAAAACAACAAAAACACCCCAAAACACCTGTAGGGACAGGGTAAGGTCGGCGCCGACGATTGATGTACAGATCAAGGATCGGCAATCGATGTATATATCAAAGATCAGTGATGAAAAAGAAGGGCTCGATTGATTGCAGAAACAACATGGAAGAATAGATCGGATTTTGAAAAAACCCGATCTAAATCTCCACATACCAGATCCACAACGGATGGCGATAAGCTGGGGCAGGACGGCAATGGATAGATCGACGACGGGCGAGACTGCGATGGACAGAACGGCAACAGGCTGGACGACGACAAATTGGAGCTGGACGACTACTGAGAGCAGAAAACCAAACAAAATCTAAAAGGAGATAAGGAAGATACAGAGACAAGGAGGGGAGAGGAGGAAAGGCAAAGCCTTTCTCTCCTCCCCAGCAAGGCCGCGCAAGGCGGCAAGGAAAGCCCCACTAAGGAGGCGGGCTAAAAAAACCCCTAGGATTTTTTCAGAGCTTCTCTCTCTAAACAAGAAGCGGTAGGAAAATGATATCCTCACCTTTGGCTGAATTACTCTTAATTTGCAAAGTTGAGGTGGCTGAAACCGGATTGGAATTTCTAGCAATGGGCAAAAAATTGCCCATAAAAAATTTATCTAATCTTGGCCCTCTAATGTCATTTAAGGGTTTACAAGCTGCCATGTGTCCTACAATTTATGGGTTTGGCCGAAGAAAAATGATGCATTGATTCACTCATTCACATCTTAGAATAGAAGAAAAATTAAAAAAACAAAAGTGATAATGTTGTCTATTTCTTATAACAACCGGTTCTTGGGGGCTTATAGACCTTTAGATGACATTGAAGGGCCAGGATTAAAAAAAAAAATTATAGGCAACTTTTTGCCCGTTGTTGAAAATCTCGATCAGGCTAAAACCATCTCAAGATTCTCGGGGTGGCCTGTCTGATGGAAGAAATAGACAACATTATCACTTGTGTTTTTTTAATTTTTCTTCTATTCTAAGATGTGAACCAATGCATCATTTGAATTTTATATTCACTTCAAAATTCAAATAATGTAAAATGTAACATACTTTTTGTTAGTGCAATTTTTTAGTCACTGCAATGATGGGGCTTGGAGACCCTGGCTACAGTGTTATTTTAGAGAATTTACGGGAAAGAAAAATAAGGAACACACTTAGAGTTTCTTGACAGAAAAATCTCCCCCTTTTCATTAAATGTGGATGTACAATTTATAGGAGTGCACCAATAGTTATAGTGGTAATCACAGTGCTAGTGACAAGCATATACATGGGTGCATATCTTGTAGGGTATGGTTGACATCCCCAGTCTGACATCGTACGAGGGGGGGTTATCCACTTTTGCTCCTTTGCCTTGTACAAATGGCCAGGAGGCCATATGGATGTAACTTGACCCTGTCGTGGATATGTTTTAGAATTGTGGAATATGGTGACCCATAATCTGGTGCAAAAAAGGCATGGCTACAGGGGGGGACGCCCAATATTGCCATGTTTACGATGAGTCCCATATATTCGCTGTGAGGAGTGGGGGAGCGAGTTACATCTCGCCTCGCCTTTAGCGGTTAATTTTATCCCCAACACTTTTATTTTTTATTATTTTTTTATTATCATATCTTATAATGTGATATTGTTAATTCAATCTTTAATATTCTAAAACAATAAATAATTAATAAAATCACACAACATTTTAATAATTAATAAGAGTTTGGTAGACAGCATTTGTCTTTCACAAAAATTTGAATGACTTAAAAAGAGGCGGCGGCATGGTTCACTTGCCGGTAAAAGTCCAACAAATTATTAAGCTTGCGAGGGATTTTAATCAGATGGATCGCGTGCAGATTATCGTAAGAGGAAAAAAAACAAGCTCAACGAAACAATCACATATGATTCACGAGGATACATGTGGTCTAGTTCGAATTTGCTATTCTACGCCCTGACACACCGAATCCCCAACCCTTCCTTCCTCCTCCGTATTTGTATGGTCTCTCACATTTTCCGAAAAGCAGTGAAAGAGATTTCTGACACGATTCCTATCATTCATTCATGGACGCCGAAGCAGGTGAGAAAATCAAACTAGCCTCCGTTTGGTTGTTTAGAAACAGGGAAAGAAAAAGCAAATGAACAACTTGTTTTGACTTTGCAGTGACTGAGTTTTTGGGCGGCGTCCCGTTGCTACAACGGCTACCGGGATCATCTCTGAAGAAGATCGCAGAAGTCGTCCAAGTCAAACGCTATGGTGAATTCCAATTCTGTTTAGCGTTCTTTTGCTTTTGTTACTTGTATTGCTCTCGTCGCTTGTTGTTTCCTTAGCTTAGCTACCGACAAAGTTTGCTCATTTCGATGCCCTTTCTGGATTCTTTTTTATATTGGGGTGATTGGAAATGATGGCTTGTTGAATGTATTGGGGTGTAGATGCTGGAGAGTACGTTGTTCGCGAGGGTGAAAGTGGGGATGGAGTTTACTTTATATGGGAAGGAGAGGTAAGCTTACTTGAGAGATTAATTAGGATGATCACTTTCTTAGAATGAGTAAATTTATGGACTGAAAGTTAAATGTCCTGTTTTACAGGCTGAAGTTGATGGATCTGTTACTTCCGATGAAGAGAACCGACCCGAGTTCCAACTGAAGAAATATGATTATTTTGGTACAGTGAGAACTCTTTTTCATTTATGTTTTAATTGTAAGCTATTTATGGTGTGTGATTAGTTGGTTTCTTCTTGTTATTGTCTTCAGAAATATGTGGAGTGGTTCGCATATGAAGATTGTGTATTATAAACTTCGTTATATACACTGTAGTTACATAACATGACAAATTGGTGGTAATAGTGGTCAATGTGTCCTAAGTTCATCTGGCTTCTTGTGTTATGTTTGTCAGTGTATATATATGTTCAAGATGCTGCCAACAATTATGTGTAAGAATAATGTCGGACTCTTTTTTTTTTTGGCAGGCATATCTACATCTGTTCATCATGCAAATGTAATTGCTTTGTCTAAGGTAGCTGTACTATACACACATAAACTTGTGCTTCTTGTTTTGTTTTCTGTTGCTTTCCTATAATGTGCATAAATGCGGACTGCTCAAGCGTATGAGATTTACCTCCCGATTCTGTTAATGTGTATGTCTGCAGTTTTAGTATCTAATGTGTTGTTTGTTATGGCAGCTGACATGCTTAGTGCTTCCCCATGAACATGTTAGTTTGCTGCAGACAAAATCGATATGGAATGCAGATAAAACTCTTGAGACATGCTCACTTGTGGAGAGTATATTACATTTGGATCCAATAGAAGTACGTTTCCTAATATTGTTTGAGAATCTTCTGATTCTATGTTGAGTGCTTAGGCTTTTGTGGTAGGGCAGTTACAGATTGATTTTTCTTGCTAGGATAACTTGTACAAAAATTTTACAAGTATAAATATGCTTCTTGTGCTGCTATTGTATTCCTGCTTGCTTCTGGTTAATTTGTTTTTATGTTGACATGCTGAGCATTACAAATTATGAAATTAATTTCCTTATTAGTAATAGTGGATAAATAGTTTTTATGGGGATTAAAAGATGGAAAATCATAACCTAGTGTGGAAATCTTGGAAATAGGGAAAAATCAACTCACCACTAAACTCATTGAAGCCTTAATTCCAAGTATGGGGTTCAGCCGCTCCACTCTTTCCTTGTCATTCAGCGTGGCTAATGGCACGCCCTTTTTCTTCAAATCTTTGCTAATGTATACATTCCTCTGGCTCTACATTCTTTTGGACCTTCTCTTGTCCTTTTGGCTTCTTCTTATTGAAATCAGTTTTTTCAGTGCTGTATCTTGGTCTTTGTTTTAGACATAGTGATAAATTGTAGAAGGCTTTCCCAGGAAGATATTAAAGCTGAAATGCCTTAAAACAAGCTAAAGTTTGGTCTCTGGCATGGTCTATAATGAGCTGAAATGAAATGAAATAAAAATGATACCTATTAAAGAAAAATGAAATGAAATTAACATCTTTGGTTCTTGCTGTTTAGTGTAGGGACAGTGAATTTCATTATCTTAATGGCTTTCTCTGACAACAGCATTTTCTGTTTGCTGATTATTAGGCTAAATATGCATAATTTTCTTTTTTATCACCTTGTAGAAGTTGTGTAATGTCCTAGAAAAGGCTTGTCATATCCCCGTATATAGAAAATCTTATTAGATTTAAATCTTTTCTTTTTTCTTGTTAAAGGTAAATATATTCCAGGGGATCACCTTGCCAGATGCACCAAAGTTTGGAAAGGTTTTTGGAGGACAACTTGTTGGACAGGCAAGATTAAGCTACTGTCTCTTGTTTTTTACTCAGTTATATACTATTGACATGTTTTTGTTAGATAGAGAGGCTAAAACAAGAAGCTCTTACACACATGCACACACACTCATCACAAAGCACTTGTACACAGACTAGTGTACTTGACAAAACAAGATGAGATATAGTATGAGACACACGCACATAATACAAACTCTCAAAAAGACTTAATTTGAAACCCCAAAATCACTCACTTAGGCCAAGCATTCAAAATATTGTTTTATGTCCAAGGATGCCCAAAGTCCCCTTTCTATAAATGGTGAAATTTGGTTTAATCGATGCTGTTTTAACTCTCAACCACTCGTTGAGTTGGTGGCAGTTTGCAAAGAGAGAGCTAATGGAAGAAAATTGGTGAGAGAAAGAGACGAAGAGAAAAAAAAACAAAACAAAAGAAAGACAATGAGGGAGGAAATAGGTATGCGCATACTGCAACAGCCAGTAGTAGGGCAGTTCTACTTCTTATCTGTTTGCATGCATGATATTCACACATCTCATCATTTGCAAATTCAGTAAGATAATATGTTTCTAGAAGTCGAGAAATGATTAATTTCTTGGAATGGTCCATAAAGTTGAATGGTGAACATGTCAACATATGCTTGCATTTGTTTTTTTTTTTTGCAATAGCGTGCTTGATCTTGAGATTGTCTTTGGAGAACTTCCAAGAGACATAAGCACATCAGATTGATGTACACTTGTTCTAGGCATCTTCTATTTTCCCTTGATTACTGAACCAAAAATTGTAATTACGTCATATATAGAGTACACTTTCTTGGGGTTTTCACAACATCTGGATTTCACTGTGTTTGATTTTAAGTTAAGATAAGTGCGAGTTTAGTGTTATTGATTTGTTTCTGGGCTGATGGCTATAAGAATTTTCATCCAATTGTTTTACCCTCATGTTATTACAATTTAGGATAATATCTGCTGTTAAAAATGTATAATTTATACATATAGTTTGGATTTTTAATCGGACACGGATGTCAAATACAACGTGGAATTAACAATAGCTGCAGTTTTTTACATACTTGGTATTTGAAGATGCTGTGTGATGTGCAGGCACTGGCTGCCGCATCAAAAACTGTTGATTGCCTCAAGATTGTCCATAGTTTGCATGCTTATTTTCTTCTTGTCGGGGATTTTGACAGTAAGTACATTTCTATGAACTTGTATTGAACTTTTCTCCCTTAAAAAGTAGATTTACAAATATGGAAAGACAAGCTATGTGAATAAAAGGGGGGTTGAGAGGATAGCTATTGAGCTTCTCAGTGTCATTTATGCTGCATGAAGTGGAAGATGGGTTTAATTGGCTATGTAATGGGGAATGGGGTGTAAGGTCCTTATGATGACAGATAGAGGAGTAGTTTGTGGAAGGAATAGAGATTTGCTGTAGATAGGAGGGGGGGTTGGGTGTGTGTGTTGGGCTGTGTAAAAACTACAAAGTATTGTTCATTTGGTTGAAAATGCATAATGAAGTACAAACAAACTATGGCTTCCAAATGGTTTTTGTACTTGAAGTTTGCATTTCAAATTGCTGATTCAACATGTTGTACATTCATCCACTGTTGGGGTCTATATTCTGTTGCTGCTAGAGGAATTAGTGTTTTATCTTGATGATTTTGACCCATAGTTTAAATCCATTATAAAATATTATAAATTTACAGGTACCTTTGTCCATTGTCCTTTTCATGCAATATAACAAATAAGTGAGAAGATTATTAAGGATATGCATGTAAATGTTTTTGTAGTGCCAATTATATATCAAGTTAACAGATTACGTGATGGGAAAAGCTTTGCTACCCGGACAGTAGATGCAATACAAAAGGGAAACATCATATTCACATTGCTCACTTCATTCCAAGTATGCAGTTAATTGCAATTTTTTTCTGTGATTTGTATTTGGAATTTTGACCAGTAGTTAGAGAAGTTCTGATCACCATGCATTTTACTTGCCTTGATTTTTTGTGGTTCTGAAGGCTGGAATTCTTAAAATTATTTATTTTCGCAAATATAACATTGGGTTAAATTTTTTACAGAAAGAAGAAGAAGGGTTTGACCACCAGGAAGCAAAAATGCCTTCTGTACCTGCTCCAGAGATGGTAACTAATGCATTATTTCCTTTATTAATTAAATTTTTTTCCTGTTTATTGCTATTGTAATTATTGAACTCTGACTTGCAGCTTCTGTCAATGGAAGAGCTACGTGACAAACGTCTTACTGATCCACGTCTTCCAAGGTAAGATTTGTAGTACGCGATTTATAGTTCACTCGTATCTGTCATTGCCAATGGAGTTTTCTGTTTCCACGGGTTAGACATGAATGACTCAGCTTTCCTTTTTTATTGCATTCTGTTAATAATTGTCCGGTTCTTTGTTATTTTCTTGCTGATATGCACTCATGCACTGTATAATGATCCCAGTAACTTATCCGGAAAAAGGAAGAAGGTAAAGATCTCAGTAACTTTGTTGGCTATTTGACAAGGAAATCCTTTTAAGCACACCTAATATGTGTGTGCCTTTTCCACACCTTATAAAGTTTTGAGGTAGATTTTTTGGAGATTTCTATCCTTTCAGGTCCTAAATCCATGTTAAATTAGAGTTTTGGAAATTAGTTTGGAACCTCTATACTGTGATCTAATCTTTCAAAGTTATTAGATTTAAGAAGAATGACTTGCACAATCATGAAATTTGAAGAATAGAAGAATTACCTTACCTGGTGGCATTCCATCAGGAGCATATGCACCCGAAAAGTTGCTATGCATATGACCCGTCAACTTGATTGAAGTGAAATTTTTAATACTATCAATACTATGCATCTATATTTTAAGAAGTAAAAGAGATACGCATTGGATATTTTCAGTAGTTCCATGCTGTTCTCTTTATGTTTTTTTGAGTAACTTTTGCAGGTTGTTCCCCATTATGTGTACATTTCCATAATCATGATATGGATGGATTGTCCTTGTATTAGTTCCTAAGAGATTAATCTTGATTACGAGCTTAACAGTTGAATCTAAAGTTTTCATCTTAAATTACTAACAGGATAGTGCTTGGTTAATTCAGGACTTATCGGAACAAGGTGGCCACAACAAAATTTATCCCTTGGCCCATAGAGTTACGTTTTTGTGAGCCTAACAGTTCAACTAGTCGGACTAAGTCTCCTCCAAGGTTAGCCTGGTTTAATCAGTTAGTATCCATGTTTCTTATGGGCTGAATGCACATCACTTATTCTATAAATGTGGATATATATGTTTACATGCCTGATCTTATGATTTCATGTCAATTGTGTTGCAGCTTGAGGTATTGGTTTAGAGCAAGAGGTAAACTCTCAGATGATCAGGCCTTGCATAGGTAGGCAAACCTTTTTACAAACATTTGTACAAGTTACAGATTGGTTATGCTTTGCTTGGATAAAAACTGAGCAGAATTGAGTATTAGTATTGCACGAACCATATGACCTGTTTGTATCTTCACTCTGCTTTGATTTTGAGGGAACCTTACATTGTCTATCTTTTACATGTTGGTACAGTCTAATAACAGATACATGCCATATCATCTCTCTGTTTTACAAATTTACACGATTGAGTTGCTAGTAAAACACTACGTGCTCTGGATTTGCCTTGTTATTTTTGCTCTTAGTAGAGGCCAGAATGAAAAAAAAAAAAATTGTCGGTGGACCATGGCTCAAGAAAGGTTAAGTTGGCATCTATATAGGAGTTCTTGGGACGTTTTACCAGTACAATAACCAACTATGTAGGACCTGCCACGTCTTGTACTCTTTTCAAGTATAAATTGTAAAAGCTCAGAATTAAAAAAAGAAAAAGAAGACGATATATGTACAGTAGCTTTATTTTTCTTCAGATTTTTTCCCTTACTTTTATGATTACCTGAACATCTTCATCAAGTTTTGTTACAATGATTAAGGGACAAAGGTCCAATTTGCGGTAGCTTTATTTTTCTTCTTATTTTTTCAACATGCTGTTTTGGCTGCTTGCAGGTGTGTAGTTGCATATGCTTCAGATCTAATATTTCTTAATGTAAGTTTGAACCCCCACCGTAGCAAGGATTTGAAGGCAAGATCTGTTAGTCTAGACCACTCGTAAGTATCTGCTCCTATTAACAGTTAATTATGTAACTAATGGCCAAACCATGTAACAAATATGTAAAATATTTGTGAATATACTTTTATTTAGTATGAGGTTGATAATGTATGGCCTTGTTGTGTGATGACCATTAACCAGTTATGCCTTAAAAAGAGGAGCAAATCATTTATTGTTAACCTGGTTTTCAATTTCAAAAGGATCAATTCCTTTTGCATGATGCTGAATAGATGCACTGCTCTCATTCATCAAAGATGATGTTTCTGGTCATGACTTGGATGTATCTCTGTTGACAAACATAAAAATCTTAACATAGATGTAGTCAATTTTGGTATGTGCATTTAAGTTCATTTTCAAAATTGATTGAAGTGTTTCTTTGCTACTATTATTTTACTTAATTCTTATCAGGATGTGGTTCCACCGGCCTCTGAGAGCTGATGACTGGATATTATTTGTGGTAGGTGCTATTAAGTGTTCAGTTCTTGTGTTTAGTGTGTGTGTGTATTTCTATTTAAATATTGTTAAGGTGCTAATACTATGCAGTGTGTTACAGATTTCCAGTCCTGCTGCCGACAATGCGCGTGGCTTTGTTTCAGGCCAAATGTTCAATAGAAAGGGAGAGGTAAAAGATTTCATTTTATATTCATAAAATAGCACAAACAATTCACTTTCTTCTTAGGGTTTCCCCCAACTCCAACCCCTCCCCTTTTCTCTCTCTCTTCTCTCTTTGCTATCGTTTCTCTCCATTGAATTGAACTGTGTCATGAACTAATCTATGCATGTCTTGATGGCAGCTTGTTGTATCACTAACTCAAGAGGGCCTCATTAGGAAGGTTAAAAGTCCAGGGCCACCTGTGACATCCAAGCTGTGAGCTGGTTTACAGTAGTCAATAGTTCGTGCAAAGGAGGATTATAATACAATCCTGGTGATTTCCTTTATATCAAATATTGAATAACGATGTGTAACAGTTGTAATCATATTGCGAAAAATACCAGTCATTAGTTCTGACTGTTCTTGGGAGGAAAGAGGCATGGATAATTATCTCTGAGCTGAGTAAAGGTTAATGTTCTTGATTTGGTTGTAAAGAACATCGTTTATGCAATATAATATTGTTGTAGCACCCATATGTTTTTTCCTTTTATACAGCAAAGCAGCGTACCCTGTCCCCTCGGCTGCCTCCCGGCAGACAGTAAATATATGATATTGTGATAAGAGGCAATTACAGGCATTATCATAGATCAGGGCCTCCACAACAAGTTGAGGTAAAAGGGTCAGATCCGTCGAACTTGAAAGGCTGCAAGGTTGCGATTCTGATTCAAGGCTCATTAACCTAAGTTAGGCGACTCTATTGAAGCCCTTTATTTTCTAGAGAAAGCATCATTTTTTTTCTCCCTTCGTAATATGATTGAGATTTCAGAGAGATTTTTGTTAG
Source organism: Carpinus fangiana (assembly GCA_006937295.1). NCBI lineage: Eukaryota > Viridiplantae > Streptophyta > Magnoliopsida > Fagales > Betulaceae > Carpinus > Carpinus fangiana. The sequence goes on from CM017321.1 coordinate 56,071,891, forward strand.
AAAATTGACTGGATATGGTCGGAAGGATTTGATTGGTAAGAAAGAAAACTAATGTGAAATGACCCAAAAACGCAAGGTATTAACTTGATTTTTATATACCCTTCTTTTATACAAATAACCAGAGTATCATATCACACATACCTTAGAGAGTGAAATCATATAAGAATCCTGAGATCGAAATATTAAAAGAGATGGAGAGAGACAAAAAAAAAAAAAAAAAAAAGACTATTTCCGATGAAGAAATTTTTGTTGATTAGTCGGACTGGGGTTCGCCCCTTGATTTAACCAAGGTGCACTTGCGGGAAACTCTTTGCCGAGGTCCTGTGCACCCCCGGAATTAGTCGGAGTTGATTTGAAGATTGAGAAAATAGGGCTTGACCCGGCCCAAATTAACACAAAGCCCATGAAACTTAAATCCACGGGTCAGCCCGGTCCTTTCATCGATGCGCAACTTTCTTGATTCACAATTTCACCCCAAAAAAGAAACATCAACCAGATAACGATCAATTAGCTTCTCCATTCCCCTCATTCATGATCAAATCCACAACTTCGCAGCTTAAATTCTCACAGGTTTGTTTTCCCGCAAATTTTTTTTTCAATTTTACAGGCCTTTTTCGAAAATTCTTTTCAATTTTACTCATTTGGTTCGTAGGGTTTGATTGGATTGGATGTGCAATGTGTGAAATGGGGGTGGTTTTCAGATAATTTAATTCGATTTTCGTTGCGGTCTGTTTGGTTGCTGAGATTTTGTTCTGGAAAATATGTGTTGCATTGGCCCCTGAAATATACCGATTCCTTTTCTTTGCTTCTTTTTAAATTTGATCTATTTAGCAACCAAAAAGGGATAAAGGTCTGTGTTTCGTTTAATTATACACCGATCAATTTAATTGATGTATAAAGAGTAGTGAGTTTGATTGGGATTCAACTTTTACGATTTTTAGTTTTTCTCTCTCTCTTAAAAAGAGGATTCTTGAAAATAATTGACCCAAATTATGATTGTAGGCTTGAATAGTGTAACTTATTGCATAATTGTGTGTTTCCGTGTGCTGAGTGGTCTAGTGTAATTGTGGTTGGCTGGAAAAAAAGGTTTTACAGCTTTAAATCTAGAATCAATTTAATTTATGAGCTAATTATTGGTATAATTTTCCTTCAATGGATGGTATGAAGGGTAGAATTAGGCCCTAGAAATGATCTGCACAACGATTTAGCATAGTCAAATTTCAAATGCTAGTTTAGGTATTGAGGCTCTAGCTTGTAGTTGGGTTATCAGGTTCTGCATAATGTTGCATGTTTGAGAGGTTTATGGATGTCTTTTACATCTAGCAGGCTTTGGATTGTGCACAACATTGCAATGGAACATCAAGATAGTGGATCAGGCAGTGTCAGTCAAATAGAGTTGGCCGAACCTCCAATTATATGTGGACTACCGGATCACATTGCCCTTTTTTGCCTGGCGAGAGTTCCTCGAAAGTACCATACGCTTCTCAAGAGTGTTTCAAGGAGATGGAGAGACCTAGTGTGTAGTGAAGAGTGGCATTTTCACCGTCAAAAGCATAAACTTGATGAGACTTGGATTTATGCTTTGTGCCGAGACAAATTTGATCGGGTTTGCTGTTACGTGTTAGATCCCAACTCATCAAGAAGGTGTTGGAAGACCATTCAAGGGCTTCCACCTCGCATCTTGAAGAGAAAGGGTGTCAGTTTTGAAGCATTGGGAAAGAAAGTCTACTTGTTGGGTGGCTGTGGTTGGTCGGAAGATGCCACCAATGAAGTATACTGCTATGATGCTTCTACAAACATTTGGAGTGATGCTGCTCCATTGTCAACTGCAAGGTAATACCCACTTCACAACAAAGTTACTTGCATGCTGGTAATTCAAGTTTTTTTCTGTATTTTGGCATTTTTGGGACAAGATTTTCCTTTCTAAGTCTTGTTTTAAGCATTTAAAAATGTAGAAGGGGCCCCAGATCCTGCAGCCAGGGGTTTGGGGTTAATAACAGTAAAGTGTCAAAAAGGGGAGAGAGGGAGGGGGGGGATTAAAAGAGTCTGGTAAAAAATTGGTTAAATATGGGGTTTATTTTTGTTTTACTATTGATCGTTCATTTATAAGTTACTTAGCTATTCATGCATGCATACCGCTATCTGTTTCTTCATCACTTTTTTTTTTTTCTTTCTCAAAGATCATTTTCTTTTTCCTGGCACTGGAAAACTGGAAATAATCTTATAGCTCTATGTATTCAGGTGTTATTTTGCTTGTGAAGTTTTAGATGAGAAAATCTATGCCATTGGTGGGTTAGGTTCAAATTCAAGCAGCCCACATTCTTGGGACACTTATGACCCTTCCACAAACAGTTGGAAGTCTCACTCAGACCCAAACATTTTTCCTGAAATTGAAGATTCCATAGTCATGGATGGGAAGATTTATATTCGCTGTGGCACTTCTGCTGTAACTTCTCGTTTGCATTCAGTGGTTTATGAGCCATCAAATGGTACGTGGCAGCATGCAGATGCTGACATGGTGTTGGGATGGCAGGGTCCAGCAGTTGTAGTGGATGGTACTCTTTACGCATTGGATCAGAATTCGGGAACCAGGCTGATAATGTGGCAGAAGGAAACCAAGGAGTGGGTGCCAGTCGGGAGGTTGTCTCCCTTGTTTACAAGACCACCCTGCCAGATGGTTGCTGTTGGGAAAAGAATATTTGTTGTGGGAAAGGGGCTTAGTACCGTCATGATCGACGTTGGCAATGCAGGGAATATGGGAGGGGTGATGGTGAGTTCTTCTATACCTAATTTAACTTCCGATGATGATGTAATTAGCTGTAAATGTTTAGCAATTTGAGATTCTGTTTGTACAAGTGTTTAAATTGATTGTTGTTTGATACTCTGAATATACTACATGCTTTGGGGGCCACATTGGGACACACCTGGGAACCGAACATGATACGTTGTATCTTACTCAACATTTAACTTTATCTTGTATTTATACTTGCAAATAAATTTCCAATGTGGATGATGTTTATGTGTTGTATTAATTGTTGTGTGATACTCTTGACAGGCGTTAAGAGGATGTTCCTTTTTTTCTTTTCTTTTGTGGGTAAGATATTAAATTCAAATAGGGATTGTTGTGAACTTGTGATTGCATCGTGTCGAAGGAGGTTCATTGTTTGTGAAAATAGTGGTAAAAACATGTACATAGATAATTAAAGGTGTAAAACCGTTTGGATTGGTTCGGTTCTGGAGAATATCAGAATCTAATCGATTTTCTACCAATAAATCTAAAACTGAACTGAGTTTCATGTTGAACTGAATATATTTGGGTTAAATTTGAATTGATTCCGCTGGACAGGATATATGAAACTACTAAGATCTGATAATTGGTTGTCTCCTAAATCAAGGCCAAATCAAAGCGCATCTTGGAAAGCATCATGTAGTGGCATCAAAGCAAAGAAAAAAAATCACAGAACTTGGAACTCCAAGCAGCAAGACATGCACGGAAATCAAATTACCATCTAAACACGGTAAAAAAAAAAAAAAAGCATCCAGTGTAGTAGAACAATGGATCAATACGTTTATACCTTCTACGGTGAAGTGAATTTAGAGGGTTTTTTTCCCCCTAATCAATATGGGAGAGAGGAAATCACGACATTAGGAGAAAACAAAAGGAGTAGGCAACCTTAACAAAAGCCCCTAAACAACCCAGAGTCAGAGCAGCAGCCAGAAGACAACAAAGAAGTAAGAATGGGTCAAATAAATAATCCAGGCCAAGCAGCCACAAAGAGCTACAATCAGATACAAAGCAAAATGCATTGCTGAGAAGGTACTAAGTAAGTGTACAATGCCATTGCATTTGCGTTGTACAAAAATAGTCCATTACGATATTATTTTGTAGAAGCATGCAACAAAAGAAAGAAGAACGGAAAAAAAAAAAATATAGACATTCTAGAATCTAGCATCTTCATCACTTTCAATACATCAATAATGGGTGCAAGAGGTGCTATGCGGATATTATCAACAAATTATGGTACAGATGAAAGCAATGCCCTTTTGGAGTAATTACAGTACACGGGAAACTCTCAAATCCACTGTAGGTGAGACACCTCTTGTCAATAGAACCCTTTCCTTCCAAAAGCCGGATGTATGTCCACATTGAGCAGATATGTTCAAACAATCATCGGAACACCCTTGTCATTCCATTCCTCAAATTAACTCATAAAAATAAAGCAAGCTTGATAAAATAGGTCAGCTAGTCTTTTCCTTCTTAAATGCAGGATGTATGATTACATTGTTCGAATCCAATTTGTCAATCTTAGAAATACACTCTTTCATCCTCTTCAAGACATTAGGCATGGCAGAGGCATTACTGGAAATTTTATCTTTAAATAATTGCATTTTCTTAGCTATCTCTTGATCTTCTTCTGCCTGTGGTGCGCCCTCACTAGATTTAAACTCTCCTCCTGCATCTGTATAACAGACACAAGGTCAGTGTCAGTGTCAGTGTCTCAAACTACAGCGGATGCAATAACTGAACTACAAACAATAAAGTGGTCACTGAAGCCTCTTTTCTTTTTTTGATTGGTAAGCTACACACGCACCCAATGGGACTTGAACCCACGACCTCACCCTCCACATTGCTACAAAGGGAGGAAGTACCATTTGAACTAAAGTTCACTGGCAAAGTGGTCACTGAAGCCTTGGAAGTTAAAACCATTCCGGTTGAGTTCAATCTTAGTTTCAAAAGATAGACGAAGTTTAAGTAGGGACCATTTTAGCAGGCAAATAAAGCAAGCAAGAAATTATGTTAATTGCAAGTACTATATTTCAAGGCTAAAGGGAGAAACTGTTCTTTCGATTCTTTTTTTTTAAAAAAAAAAAACACACTTCTTGTCCCCCCATCCTCCTCCCCTGTACTACCATGGTCATCTTCAACAGCAATGTACTTAGAGGTGTTTCCCTTACTTGGAGCAGAGTGCTGAGCAGGGACAAGGTTTAGTAGGTCAAAAGGAAGACCTCTGAAGCGCGTGCTCCACTGCTATTACGATCTTCACCATCAGAACCAATGCTTCAAATTCCACTTATAATCCTCTCCACTTCACCACCCATACACTTCCATCATTTGATTATATACAAGTATTTCTTACACTCCCCATCAATATTCTCAAATTTACAACCAAAAAGACAAATCCAGAGACCTAGCATCTTCCTAAACAACAATTAATAGGTTCATCAGATACCCTACACACATAATCCTTCCAATCACTTTTCTCCTAGTGAACAAGTCTACAACTGGATTTTTGGTGGCCAATGGCTAATTAGGCCACTTTGTCGTAAAGAAGCACACCAATTGGCTGTGCTAACCACTCACTCAATGACAGCAAACATTCCATAATTCAGAACCCCCAAATCCTAAAACCTTCATTCCTGAAAAAGAAAAAAAAAATCGTTCTTTTTTTTTCTTCTGCATTTTCTTGAGCACCGCCGTGCACACAACCAACCATAATCGAACCAAAATTTTTTTAACAAAAAAAGCCTCGAAACGTGACCTGTATTCGGAGCCCCTGATGGAGCGGGTCCCAAGCCGTCTGGGAGAACAGGTCTCTGAGCAGAGAGGGCGGAAGCAAGAGTGGTCCTGAGCTGATCCGGAAGCGCAGCTCTGTATTCCAGAATCTTCTGCGCCATTTCCTTCACATCCGCTTCCAGCTTCTCCACCTCCTCCTCCTCTTCGGAGGGCCGAACGTCTTCGCGGGTTCCTTGGGTTTTGTTCACAGCCATCATGTTTGGACTTGGATCCAAGACAGAGAGAGCCTGTGAGTGAGAGAGATTCAGGTGGGTTTTGGAGGGTAACTGAAACTTTTTTGCAGGTTTCTAGGGTTTTTCAAATTTTCAAAGCTTTGAGAGTGTGGGTGGCATATCTGAATCGTTTTGAGTGGAAGTACACAGTGAAGTTTGTAGACCTTTTTATATTAAAAGGCTCCCAGTCTCACACAACCGGTCTGGGTGGTGTAGTCGGTTATCACGCTAGTCTCACACACTAGAGGTCCCCGGTTCGAACCCGGGCTCAGACATATTTCATCTTTTTAGTTTTTCCTTTCACTCACTCTCTCCTACGCTAGTCAGTAGACTCATCATTCTTTTATATTCTAATCGTGTAAAAATGCCATTGTCGAATCTTGACCGTCCATTTCACTGACTGGAGATGTCCATGTCCAACCCGAATCCTTTCTAGCTTTCACGGAGAAGACGAAGAAAGTATTCATTTCCATTTTCTCGTCTGGCTTTTCCAAAGAATATGCAGATTCAAAGACTCTCATTTCCAAATCACTCTCTCACACCACTAAATTACTCACCCCCTCGTCATATTTTCCCTTCTTTCCCTCCCACGCTCCAGTCCACTAAACTTGTGTCCCATCCAAATTCGAAATCTGGGTTTTGCAATTTAGTCAAATGGGTGTCCAAATCACCAACTAGTGTGATGTACCGTTCTGGTTTGGTTGGGGTCAGATGTGGCGAAGTGGCACAAGATAATGACGATGGGTTCTATATGAGGAGATGTGTGGAGCTTGCCAGGAAGGCAATTGGGTGTACCAGTCCCAATCCCATGGTGGGGTGTGTGATTGTCAAGGATGGGAAAATTGTTGGTGAAGGGTTTCACCCTAAAGCGGGGCAGCCACATGCTGAGGTAAAACCCACATTACTCTGTTTTAAACGTAGTTATTCTATCGCGAACTGTGTGATTTTTTATTTTAATTTTTTTTCCCCTTCTTTTTGTCTTCAAATATGAATGATGAGCTTTGAGAATTTTGTTACTTCAGTTAAAATTTTTGTCGAAAACATTTGAGAAACTGTTTGTCTTGTTGGGCACTTTGGAAGTGGTTTATGGTTTATGCGTTTTTGGAACCAAACCCATATAGAGTTAGAAATTTGAGAGAAAATTATAATTAAGTCCTGTTGATGTACAATTTTTGCATATTCAAGAGGTGAATCCTTGCAGGTGTTTGCTCTGAGAGATGCTGGGGATTTGGCTGAGAATGCAACAGCATATGTGAGCTTGGAACCATGTAACCACTATGGGAGAACTCCTCCCTGCACTGAAGCCTTGATTAAAGCCAAAGTGAAAAAGGTGGTGATTGGAATGGTGGATCCAAATCCAATAGTGGCTTCGAAGGGGGTGGATAGACTAAGAGATGCAGGAATTGATGTGACTGTGGGCATTGAAGAAGAATTGTGCAAGACGCTTAATGAGGCCTATATCCATCGAATGCTGACCGGAAAGCCTTTTTTAACACTCAGGTAAAGTCACCACTTTTTCTGTATTTAGAAAAAAAATTATTAATCATGAAAAAGTAGTTGTCGATCTTCATAAATGCTCTTTCTTTTTGGGTATTTGTAAATTCTTCGATTGGTATGGTTAAAAATGTTGCTCGTGGGTTCTTATATTTCAAATTTACTTGACAATTTTCAAATTTTATTTTTTATTATGAGCAACCATAAACAAAAGTTTTAACTTTTATTATGAGCAAATATAAACAGAAATGTATTCCATTTTAAGGACTCTTTGTGACCTGCAGATACTCTCTCTCAGTTAATGGCAACGTTTTAGATCAGCTTGGTGAAGGAGTGACAGAGCCAGGTGGATACTACTCACAGTTGTTACAGGAATATGATGCAGTTATACTTTCTCCCACCTTATTTATTGATAAGTTCTCCATTCCGACATCCCAAGAACCTGGAGCCAAGCAACCCGTTCGGATTATAACAGCAAGAACTCCTAATCCTCCCATCAAAATCCCAGGTCTAACTGCTGAAGAAACTGCTAAGGTTATAATCTTCACAGACAAAGAGATGGATGCAGAGCATGAAACAGCTCAACAGGGAATTGAAATGGTGGTTTTGGATCAGATAAATCTGAAGGCAATTTTGGAATACTGTGCGCGCCAAGGGCTTTGCAGTGTTTTGCTAGATTTGAGGGGGAACTCTGGAGATCTTAAAGAGCTTCTCAAAGAGGGTATTGAGCAAAATCTGTTGCAAAAAATTGTGATGGAAGTTTTGCCACTTTGGGATGGAAGTAATAGTGAGAATTTACTAGTGGCAATGCAGAGTCTGGATAAAAGACTAAAAGTGAAGAATTTACGACGTAGAATCTCAGATAACAATGCGGTGCTCGAGGCCTATCTTTATTGTAAGTGATTGGAAATTTTTGTAGACACAACGAATGAACTTCAATAGTAAGTGTTTGGGTTTGTCTATTGTTTTTGGCCATCATGGCAGTTTCGCCATGGATTCCATCTTCAATAGGCTGAGAGAAGGAATCAATCCAGCTTATTTAGCTTTCACGCCTCTTTCGTTTGCAGCCCTTCGTGTAGTCTTTCCTTGCAATTGTTTTTAGCCTAAAAGTGTTGTATCCTGTATGCAAAGTTTGAAGAAGTATTCTATCAAATGATAACACAGAGATGTGTCCTGATTATTCTCATTTGAATGTAAATTGTGTGCCGCACAAAATGACAACTTGTACATAACGATCATCTCCACATACATCCGGTAGATCTTGAACATCTAACTTCACTCTCCACTCTAATTTTTTCAGGGGAGGGGGAGTTGAACTATTTGGGAAAGATAAAGATGCAGCTTTAGAAGCGGAAGTAACTTGGACGGGATTTAATTTGTGGTTTTGGTCCAAATGAATTAGATATTTTGATGGCATATGCAAAGAATTTGCAGTGTAATGTGTAAGAATCTGTTGATGAAAATTCAGGGGAAAACTTTATGAGGAATATGCTGGTGTTAGAAATGGCCCGTGACATTGAACAGGACGGGAAGAAGGACCACAAGTGAACAGCTCAAAGCCCAAGATCCTTGATCAGAGCATTCCATCTGCAGATTTCTTTAATGAAGTGATTGAAATATTCAGGAAGACAGATGAATATGCTACAATTTATTGTCAATCGGTCTAGTGGCAATCTCATGAAGGATTCTGTTTCACCACATGCTGCCTGAAGGAACTAGATGAGACAATTGAGCAGTCATTCCTCTTTCCTTTGCTTAGGAAGGAAAGGGGCGATTTAGCCCTGCCTCTAAAGAAGAAGAAGAGAAACATTCTGTATGCTGAACATTTATAGAAACTCAGATCATCTCAAATTGGTGATTTATTCTATCATCAACATGACCATATTATATACATACAACACAAATTTCTTGGGAATAATTAAATAGACCATTTCATATCTACATGTGTTAATGCTAAAGCTACACTACAGGAGATGCGGGTAACTAGCCACCAGCTCTACAAAGGGAAGCATATAGACGACCTGCCTCTTATCCTAAATTGTGAAAATAAATGAGCTTTCCATCCACCTAAGAATTAGGCCGGCCATTTGGTGAGTGCTCCTTAGAGTGGCTCCTTAGTTTTGCAGCCAGCTGAGCCTGAATTATTTTGTCAGTTGCAATTGCTTCCTGAATGTTGTTGTAAACCTGCTTGCATAGCTCATCAAGTGCAAGCACTGGAAATGGCTCCTCGATAAGAACACCAACCTACAGAAACCCAACATCATTCGATCACACATGGCATAAAGTTGAAAAAGATTATCAAATGGCAATAAACTACTCTAGAACACACTCAATCACTGATTCAGATCCGCTCAAATTTTTTAAAATATGAGATTCTCATATTTTAAAATCTTGTTTCAGTAACACACAAATCTCTGTATTTATTTGGACCTTCAAATCTAAGGGGATCTCAATCCTTCAATCACATTCACACACAATATGTCAGATGGCAGAGATACATACTTCTTCTATGCAGAATAAAGAAGCAGCACTAATGAACGTAGCCGGAATAACAATCCAATGGCAATCATCCCAAAGTATGATAGGAAGAGTGAGATGCCAGAGGACCAGAAACCTTGAGGTCAATCGCGTGTAGGAGAGGGGGATGGGGATACCCATAAGTTGATCACAAACTCCAATTCCTTCATGGAAACAAGAGATCTTCGACTCCTGCATCACATTTAAGAAACAATGACATCAATGAAAAAAAATTCAGAAAGCATACAAGATTTTTTCCATCGTTTCAGTGTCAACATTTCAATTTGTACATCAATTTTTTTTTTTTTTGAAAAAATTTGTACATTAATTAATTGTAGACGTTTTTCAAAAATATTTACTGCCATTAAAGAAAACAAAAAGACTGCTCATCAAGAATCAAAAGTCTACCAATTCTACACTTGATTACCTCTAAATTAATTTCATTGACATGACTGTGTAACCATTATCCATCATCTTGGAATGAAATAAAATACCCAAACCAAAAAATAAAGCAGAAAACACTCTGGGTCACTTTTGGAAACTTCACTAGTTAGAATGGAAGACTTAATTAACCAAAGAAGGGAGCAATTACCAACATATTTCTCCTTGATTCCTCCACCTTAAGCAACTGGAGGCTCTGCGAGATGAACTGGATAATGCAATGGGGTGGATGCTTCGAATTGAGCACTATTGCTAGATCATCTACTTCAAGAAAACTTTGGAGGTCTTGCCTAACATCTGACCCATAAAGAACATGACACTGCATATTTAAACTATTCAAATCAGTACGTAGTGTCACCAGGCTAATCCTAACCCAATCACATTCTCTAAATCACAAAAGAGAATTAAAACTAAAAACAATGAGTTTTTCTCCAGCATGCCATATTGTTACACCAGCCCATTAATTGCTTTGTGGTACAAAAATATCAATTCCAAAATTCTGCACACCTTCTGATTGAACACAAATTGAACATATTATATTACTTCTTATCCTCACTACTCAGTGTACTCACTACCTAACTGAAAAAAGCAAGCATAATATGGTACCACCAACAAGAAATTAAACATAAAAGCTAGAACCAACCAACCTTGAGTGAAACCGGAAATGCCATAATATACTGCAGAAGTGCCTTCTTCAGCGGTGCATTTTTACCCGAAGCCTCAACCCCAGCAATCACCTGCCTCGCCAAATCATTGGTCCCAGTAATCACCTTGGTCCATGCCTTCCTCCCCTCCTCCAACCTCGAGTAAGACGCCTCAGTCCGGAACACCAGCAAGAGCGCCAGCGCCGGCGCCGTCAGCTGGTACGGCAGCGATGGGGCCCTCAACACCGGGAAAAACCCCGGCAACCAGTCCGCAGACACCGCGTAATTATAGCCCGCGATGATTGCCGCGAAGGAGGTGAAGGCGATCACGGGCGGCACCAACGATAGGATCACCCGCGACGACAGGCTCGACATGAAGTGGCGCCAGTGGCGGAGCGAGCTCCGGTGCTGAACCCATTTCTCGTGGTCGTAGAGGGTCCGCTTCTGTCGCATTCCACGCTCTTTTATGTGGTCGGCCCAATCGGGTATCGTGCGGAGGATCGAGATTAGGGTTTGAGTGTGATCGGAGGGTGGGGAGGAGTGGGTTTTGAAGGAGAGCGTGGTTTTGGGTTTGGCGGGAAGGGTCAGTGGGTGTAATTTGAGGAAAGTTTTGGGAGTGAAGTTGGAGGAGAGAGAGATTTTGGAGGCGGGTTTGATGGGGTTTCTGGGTTGTGTCATTGGTGGGAGTTAGGGTTTGGAGGGAGAGGGAAGGAGAGGGTTTCTGAGAGTTGAGAGTGAGAGTGGAGGATGTGTTAGTTAGAAACGGTTGTTTTGTGAAGGAGGTTTATACACGTTCATTTTTTTTTTTTGTTGGATAAAATAATGGGAGTAATTTTAGGTTTACAGGTGGCTGAGTAGATTTGCTGTGACACCCAGATTTGCAATGTAGATTTGAACCACTGCCTGACGTAGCCACGTGGGATCCACACAAGGGAAGTGAGAATTCAAACTAATAACATCCACTTTATGAAGCGTAATTCATAGTCAATTGAGCTACTTCTTGGAGACTACATAGTACTAGGGGTATTCAAGCGGTTATAACCGGCGGTTATTTGCAATAACCGCAACCGCCTCCGCTTTAGGCGGTTATCGGATTTTCAATAACCGCAACCACCTCCGCCTAGGCGGTTAGCGATTATTTTATAACTGGCGGTTAGCGGTTATTCAAACCGCTAACAAGCGGTTATAACCGCTTTTTTAAACGTTTTTTTAAAAATGAGCTTTTGGACTTTTTTTATATTTTGGGCCTTCATTTTTCATATTTTTTGGGTTTATTTCACACTACAAACCACTCACTGAAAGTCTGAAACCAAAATCAAAACATACTACAACCAAAACCTAACGAGTGAGAGTCTGAGAGACGAAAGTGAGACAGAGACAGAGACGAGTGAGAGAGGGGCTGTGGCTTCGGGAGAACTCAAAGTTAAGATGAAACCTAACGAGTGAGACTCTGTGAGAGAGAGGTTGCGGCTTGTATGAAATGTGAATGTCTGGGAGAACAAGATAGGATTTCATCTTATAGACTTATATAATATAAATAATATATAACGAGTGAGAGATGGGATGTGACGTCATTTTGGTGTTAAACACCAAAACGACGCCGTTTTGTTTTTGTTTTTTGTTTTTTTTATTATTATTATTTATATTTAATTAATATATATTTATATAATTATATATAAATAAAAGCGGTTAGCGGTTATAACAGCTTTTTCATACCCCTAAAACCGCTCACCGCAACCGCCTTAGGCGGTTAGCGGTTTTTAATAACTGCTTTACAAAGCGGTTAGCGGTTACAAAAAAGCGGTTATAAGCGATTAACGGTTAGTGAGGCGGTTATAACCGCTCTGCTTGAACACCCCTACGACATACTACTCTCTTATTATAATAGTGATAATAGCATAAAATATTAAATATATATATATATATATATTTTTCTCGGCTCTAGATCTTTCACATGCTTTTCTACGAGTGAGTCTGGATGCCTCACAGATTTCATCCAAGCACGCTAGGAGAGCAGCATTAGGAAAAACTTGTACAAAATATACATAATGTTCAATCCATAGCATGTATTTTTTTCCAGCAAGAGGTCCAAATATACGAGATATCCATGAAACAATACAAATTATGTGTCAAAAGAACAGGGTCTCGTATTACAACCTTCAAATATTCAACAATGTTGTAACAAAACCTTAAACCCATGATGTTCCTATACAATGTGAGCTGCCCATCAACTAAGGATGATCCTTTGCACTATTGGATCCCAGCTTCCCCATTGACTCTCTTGAGGTTATTTCTTTGATCCAAATACAAACTCTTTTACGGAATTTTGCGCTGACAATATCGCCTTTTTAATCTGCCATTGCAAATTTGTGTCAAAAGGAATACCAATGTTTAACATGTATGCGGATGAGTTAAATGGAACTACAATTAAGTACAAGGAAAACAATTTCTTATCTGCAATAAAAAGATAGTGAAGTAAGCTATCTTTTATCAGTTAAGGATTGCCTGAGCAATATGGCTTTCCAATGTACATGAACTACTTCTTTTCGAGTAACACCAGGTAAACCTTCTGACATGCGCTTTTGTTCATGCTCGGGTGATCATCTTTCAAATGTTAATCATGCATCAATCTAAACATTTTAACTTGACACATGAAAATCCATTGCAACTTTATTTATAGTTCTTACCAATAATGCAATAGTCAAAAGGAAATTTCACAGGAAACTGACAAAATAATTAAATGTTTGTGTGCGCTTGAGAGAGAGAGAGAGAGAGAGGGGGGGGGNGTGTATGGTGTGGAGGGGGGGGGGGGTGCGCAGAGAGGAAACAAGTATATATATATACACATCTCTCTGTGTGTGTGGATGGAATACACAAATTAAAAGCAACAGAGATCTAGACAAAACAACTTCAAGTGATTCCATAAATTTTTAAACCCCAAGCACATCTACTATATTATGAGAAAGTTGATCCTACAGCTAACCCCTAGCAGCTAGCGGCATTTCACAACCCCAATGTCAAAAATCTCCATACAAGAAGAAAAATCTAATTTAATATTGGAAACTGAAAGTACCACGGTTTACAGTTTTCTATTATATATAACTTATAAGGGTCACATTGATGTTCAAGTATATATATTTGAGGTATACAAGTGTACTTTTAGAGTTGCATTTCCAGGACAAATTCTTAAAATTTTCTCTTCCTATCCATTTTTTACCTTTCTTCCAATCGGAATAACACGTTTAGCGTATTATTAGAAAGCATTCTAGCAGTTCCCATAGCTATTTTCCTTTAGAGCTTCTTAAAATTACACCCTAAAACTTTCTAACTGCATCAAGCTTCTGGCACCTGTTATGCTTGTGAACAAAATTCTATTCCATATCCTTATTCCTAGAGGCGACCACAACAGGGTGGGCAAAAAGGTTGCATCGAATACATTCATCACTTCCAACAAATTAAATCATACAAGGGTATTTCAGGGCAGAACTAAGATGAAACCTTCATTGACCTTATTATTCTGGTCAACTGAAGATCATTCTGAGATGCCATGTCATCCTGACTTTCAGTCTCTTCAGTAGCATTTCTTATTAGCCAGAATGAGACTTTGCAATGCATTCTCCACTGTATACAAGGAGTAACAAGAGAAAAGGACCCCCCAAAAAAAAAAATCAAAGGAATGCTGCTTTTTCATTCATATAAAAAATTTCTTAATAAAATTCCATCTCCAATGTGATTTGTGTGCAATTAGACAAACACACAGCACCACAATCTGGGTTTGCCAGTTCTTTGAATTTTTTCCATTGAACAGAAATCCTTAAGCTGATCCAATGTTGCATCTTAGTATAGTACAAGTCACTTGTGATTCCCTCTAAACATCAAACTTTGTTTTTACATTATATTCTAAAATTCTTACACCTCAAACAGATTAGTTCATACTACAAACAAAAAAGAGACTGATCGATCAGTTCTTAACAAATAAATAAAAAAAAGCTCAATTCCTAACATTTCTAGCCGACCACACAACCTTGTAAGATCCTCACCCCACCTGGATCTTCGATGGACAGAGGCAAATCGTTCATAAAACTTTCTGCCATCTCATCCCCTATATGAACAAATCCATTCTAGTTCCACATAATTTCTGTCTTGCCACTTGTTCCTCTTAGCATTCAGTTATTCTCATTCTTGAACTCAATCTATCTTAGGTGAAAATTGCAGGACCCCTAATGTAGTCTACTGTAATCAAAGTATTCAGATTAAGATGAAAGTCACGATTATCTTATTAACTAAATTGGGCAAAGGGGAAAAATCTTAATTAGCCAAATTTACACAAAAACAAGCAACATTGTCCAAACCCACTATTCAAAAAGACCCCCAAATTTGTGAACTACAATAGCAGATTCTGGCTCAAACAATAACACTTTTCAATAAACAATCCAACGCAAAGCGAAAGTGTCTGCGATTGGGTAAATAAATGCAACTGAGAAATGAAGATGATATCAGAGAAAACCATTCAAATGTCTCCATTTGAATGCTAATTACACATGTACAACATCAAAAAAAAAAAAAAACCCAACTTTTTTTATAAGATTGTTCCCATTTCTTTTTCCGACCACTTCTTGGCAACCAAATAGACCCTCAGAATCTTAAAAAATAAAGAAATAACTTTTATAAAAAGGAAAAACATACAGGATCGAGAACGTTGGGTTCTGGGCCATAGTCAGCGGTTAAGAGAAAATAGGAAGCAGTGACAGTGGCCACCATGGTTGTCCTCCTCACCAGCTTCTCAGTCTGTGGGTTCATCATGCTTCTTCTACTTCAACTTTGCGCATCAAAGACGCCTTTACACAAGAGATGCCAGAGAGAGAGAGAGAGAGAGAGTGTAGATGAGAAAGCACTAGACGGTTTTGGAAGTTTGGATTTGAAATATCAAAAACTACCCCGATGATTATTAGTGGGTTAAATACAAAATAATAATAATAATAATAATAATTGTATTAGCAAATGACGTCGTTCACGTCGTTCGTAAGAACAATTGTATCTTTTTTGTTAGAACGGTTGGGCTGGTCATGAATTTGCCAAAAACGAATTTACGTTTGGAAAAAAAAATATGAAAAATTAATCTATTTAGTTGCACTCATTTGCAATTTCCTCTATGTTAATTAAAAAAAAAAAAATCCACTCACTTTCTTTTTTTACAGAAACCTTCAAACGTCACGTTAACGTCTTCAAGGTAGGGTGGTTCAACCACCCTGACCACCCTCTTTGGCCTTTTTAAACATATATATATATGGAGGCGGTTAAACTATCACATAGTCTTAAAGGATAATTTCATTACCACCATTTGGCTAAAAGGGTGGCCAAAACCACTCTTATATATTTTGAGGTGGATGAAAGTCTCCAATCAACATATGGGTGGTTTGCCCACCTCAAAATGCCCAAATTAAAGTCACCGATGCCACTCCTAAATTTTGTTTTAACTTTTTATATTGTTCGGTCACTTTCAAGCTTGCCAAAAATGATGATCAATTGTAAATTGTTTGGTCATCCCCATTTAGCCAAAAGGAAATAACTCGATCACCTCCTTAGTATATATATTTTTGTTAAGTTTTTTTATTGTAAGTAACACATGCGGTTATCTAAATAGTTACATGACACACTAAAAAATTATATTTAAATCTTTGACATAAGTTGGAGTCGAAGGCTTATCTATTTTCTTTTTTCGGCTTACCATGAGAAGTTCTTAACCATTTCTATACGATAGAATGCTAATTATAAATGAGTGAATTTTTTTTTTTTTTTCAAATAGATTTTTTTAGTATTAAAAATATTTTTAGACTCCTAAAATGCAACTCCAAACATGTTCTTAAAAACTCTATTTCTTAAACGTAATTCCGAACTTGCTCTTATATTGTAAAAAAAGAAAAGAAGAAAAAAGAGATTTATTATGGACTTATTTTGATTATTTATTTATTTGAAGTAAACTTATTGTGCATTTTTCTCAATTCTTTTTTTATTATTTTTTATCAAGTTTCTCAATTTAAACCTAATAAAACCCTCGGGCCTCAGCCAAACGCCTCAGAAACTCTGCATTTGGTTTATCTTTACGGACCAACACACACCCTCGCTCGAACCCTCAGACTTTGAGTATACAAAACCCAGAGAAGACGAAGACCATCAATGGAGGAACCTGTGCCAGCCCAGACCACACCGACCCAACTCCCAAACCCTCCAACCACAGCCCAGTGTCCCCCTCCACAACCTCCTGCTCCCACTCCTCCTCTTCCTCCTAAGAGCAAAAAGAGACCGCTTGACAGTGGTGTTCATATCCATAATCCCAAGTACTTCAAGATGCGTGTTGTTCTTAAAGAGCTTCGTCCTCATTTTCTAGAGGTACAATTAAGTAGCTACAAGAACAACAATTTAGTCTGAATTTGTGGCAGTTCTTAAGATATTATGTGATTTCATTTCTGGGTTCCTTTCGTGATGCATGTTTATGTAGTAAGTTTATTTTGTTTGTTTTTTTTTCTTCTTCCCATTTTAAGTACATGTTGGCGCTAAAGGTTCTTTAATACACAAGTTACAGTTATATTGAAGATTTTTAGTGATTTTATTTTCTGGGTTTCTCCTCTTGAGGCATAATTATTACGACAATATTTAACATTTCTTATGGTAAAAATTTGTTTTTAAAAGGTAATCCGGGTGCTGTTATGTGATATTTTTTTTCTCTGTGATTGGCTTGAAGGTGCTTGACATGGGATTTTGAGGTTAGGAATTACTATTTAATATTATTGAGTTGGAAAAGAAGTCTTGATATGATCACAGTGAGGTCTTCCTTTTCTATTCATGTGTAGGCTCTAAGTCAGTGTTTTAATGAAATTGATAGTGTTGAAAATTGGTAAATGTTTTAGAAATCTAAGTATCTTTATTGTTTGGTCTTTTTTTTTTTTTTTTTTAATGGTAGCTTGAACATATGATATGATGTCTTACGTAGAAAATCAAGAGGAGTGAGTAGTGTTTATTTTCCATCTTTCTGGGCTGGAAAGATGGAAAATAAACCATTTGCTTGGGCGGCGTACATAGGCTAATCCACATTGGCACATATATACACCATCTGGAGTGTTCATGAGGGCAGGCATGCAGTAAAAAAGCAGTGGAATACTAGGGGCGTTGCCCTAGTTGTTATAGCTCTTTATGCAGATGGTAGAATTATTCAATTCTTTATCTTATACCAAATGAGATCTCTTCTCCACACAAACTGTTGTTGAAGGGTGAGGTCAAATGTTTGATCCCCGTATGTGTTCTTCACTTGTATTTGCCTATCAAAAAAGAGAAAAGAAAAGTAAAGAAAAAAGAAATTGAGTTTCGTCACTTGATGAGTTTCATTTCATTAAGTAGTGGGATTAATATGATGTAACCTTCAGGCCAATGTACTAGTTTGGCATAAGAAGAGGAAACTGGACTTTGGATGAAGGCCCATATAGAAACTGCAAAGGGTAGGTAATATGATCTCAAATTTTAAATATATGTTATTTTCAGGAGATCTATCCTTCTAAATTTTCTATGCACCTTGAATTGCAGCCTATATGCTCTGATTATGCATATGAAGATAATCTCAATCGTGTATTTAGTATAAAGTTATTTTCGTGAAGTTAGAAGGGTGGATGACTTCTACATTTCTCTAAAATATCTAGGTTTTAGGCGTTGCTCTTAAAGAGAAACTTCTACTCCAGCTGAACCTGCTGCTGCAGCATTGAAGTTGTTTGCTTCACTCTTTTTCTTTTGGAAAACTGGCCATGAAGCATTTTTCAGATAAAACTTTCATTTGCATTGTTGGCCCTATAAGTAATTTTAGAATTCAAACCAGTTCCATACTTCTTAGTATTTGGTCCAGCCAACTTCGGCAATAACACACAATGAGCATTTATCTCTATTTTGTAATTAATCATCACCGTTTCCTCTAAAGTGCTTGTGTGGATGCATTGACTAGTGTTTGGGTAGTTATAATTTTGTTAAGTATTTCTTTTTTCCCAGCATCACCCTGCTCTAAAGTGCCCTGTATATTATTTCTTTTACACTTTACCCACATTCACTGCAATGGTTTTTTTTTGGCACAATTTGAATTGAGCCATCAAGTGCTTTCATTAGTTCTTCCTTTCTTTCAGACTAAAAACTTAATGATCAAAGGGATTTAAGGTTCCCAACATTTCACGTTGGGATATAGTAACTTTTGGCGAGATGATAGTGCATTGGAACTGCTTCATGTCCGTTGTAAAATTTATCAAGCATCATGAGCCTGAATTTTCTTTGTTTTTTGGTTTTCTTGAAGGTTCTCCGGATCCCTGACTTTCGGAATTGCAAGGCAGCTCATGAAATACAAGAACGTAAGCTCAACACTCTTTTAGTTATTCACATGGATAAATATAACCATCTCTGTGTTAGTGCAATTTGGCTAGCCAAGGGTTAACTCTTCATGAAAACAATAATAACAACTGTTATCTTCCATTTTGTCTGCTAGTTTCAATCTTGTAGTTATCACAATATTCATCATTCTTCTGTAGTTATAGGAGCTTGTCTCTCTTTTTCCAAGTTATTACTGTACAAATGATCCTTTGTATTTTCTCTGCTTAATAGATATATAAATGCAAAGGTTCTTTCACTTTGGCTTGGCTGAAGATCATGAAGTCAAAGTTGGTTTGGCTGATTCATTTCTTTAGAATATTTCTGAAGCATGTGCATGGATTATCCTCAAAGTTTTTAGTCAAATCTCACGACGGTTGATCCTTGATCTCCTCTGAAGTCTGTTTGCCATGGTTGGCTTGTTGTCATGCTGAATTCTAGAATGTTTGTTAGCATAGTATTGAGATGGTTTTGCATCCAAACGAGGAGCCATTAATCTTTTTCATGACTTAAAATTACTGATTTTATAAATAATTATTGTGTCCTGAGTTTCTTGGGCTTTATCCATGCCTGTGCTCATTCTCTAAATCATGCACTTCCAGCCACTATAATATCCAAGGTCATTTGCTTACATTTTGACAAATGATATAACCAAGTCCATGAA
The DNA here is from genome assembly GCA_006937295.1 of Carpinus fangiana. NCBI lineage: Eukaryota > Viridiplantae > Streptophyta > Magnoliopsida > Fagales > Betulaceae > Carpinus > Carpinus fangiana. Next base: position 56,091,835 of record CM017321.1, read on the forward strand.
ATGTTGCCCATTACTAATTTATGTGGTGGATAAGAAGAATGTTATCTGTGTTGGTTCATGACATTTGCTTAGATTTTGAAACTTGCAATTTGCAGAGATGAAGCTTCTGATGGAACTGTACAAAGAGATCACAGCGGAAACAGTTTCCATAGGTAAGAGTAAGAATGTAACAGAAAGCCAGCCTTTGTCAGGTGAAAACCCAGAGGGTCAAAAGCCGAAGCCGCAACTGCAACCGCAACTGCAGGATCTTAAGCCAACGACGGAGCAGCCTGAAAAAGAGACAGTATTTTCAAAATCATCTGAGAGTAAAGCACTCTTGGGGGTTGCCTCTGAGAAGCATACGGCTGAAGATGGTCAAATTCAAATTCCTGGTACATATGTTGTTGGAGGATCAGCTTTCGGCTGGAATTTCATCACTTATTTAGGCAACGAATCAGTCTATTATGGAGTAACGAAAGAAGCATTTCGAACAAGTAATTCAGCAAAGTAATTCCTTTGAATTCCTTTGGCGGTTCTCGTTCTGTCTCTCTCTCTGCACCAATACATTCAACACTGACCGCTATAAATTCTTGGAACCTATCCCATATCATTACTGTCAAGGGGCTTTCAAAGATGATTCTCTTAGTTGCAATGCATATAATATCATTGTTACAATGAGTTTACAATCCATTCTAGTTGAGATCAGGATCATTTTGAACCATTTTATGATTTAAATTTTGTTTTGTTGCATCTAATAGTGTACACAGTCAATGCATATAATGTTATTGTTGTTTTTCTTTGATGGGTCTCACTCACTCCTTCCCAAGCATTTTGACTCTCTCATGCATGCCCTTGTCAATAAGCTCTATAATCAAAGGGGCGAAGGGCCTTGTGTTGTAAGCACGGCCATTATAGAAGGATGCTTTCTTGATCTACCTTTCCTGAACAACAGACAAAACCCCCCAAACTATCTTGTAGGCAAAGAAGAGCAAGGCCGAGCATCAAGAAGTGGATTTTAGAAATGCCGGAAGCCTGCTTATTATCATTTTTATTTCTTTTGCTTTCGGGGATAATGGTGGGTTGTAGCGCCAGGATTCATAGGCCACTGAATCAAAAGCCTTTCACGGCCTAAGGAGATTGTTAAGCTCAAAAAACTCATTATGTACGACTGTACGTTGTAGGGAAAAAATCGTTGGATTATCTTATGTTTTATTTATCTGGTTATTTATTTTTGATTGATGAAAAGATTAGTGTTATTTAAAAAAATTTTAAAAATAAAAATAAAAACCACCATGAGAGGAGACCCATGGTCAGGTCTCCATATAGGCAAAGGAGGTTTTTTTTTTTTTTTTTTTTTTCTCTTTAATCTGAAAGCATAATTGTATTTTCACAAAAATGAGAGGGGTATAATTAAGATTTTACTCATTTTCTATTCCCATCAATTATCGTAGCACTCTCGTATGGAGAGCTTACCAATCGAATAATATGCCTGATCTATAAAATCAGGGCCCAGCACATTTGTACTCGAAAAGCCATTTATGGGTTAGATATAAATAATTCAACAACCATCAACAGAAAGGGTCCATAGCTCAGTGGTAGAGCATTTGACTGCAGATCAAGAGGTCACCGGTTCGAACCCGGTTGGGCCCTTTTTAGGGTTTTTTTTTTTTTTTGGTTCTGAACCTAAAAAGTCTTCAAGTCCTATGCAATTGTTGATTGCTTTTGGCTTTGACTGAGTCGGTGATTCAACAACTATGCTCACATTTTTGTGTCTATTAACACTCATATAACCCAACATCATGTATCCAGAAAGGACCCACAAACACATGCCCTGCCTCCCTTGCTCAACTTGTATGATCGATGCCCATCATTATTATTATAGCGTCACTTTTACTTTATGAATTTGACTGGGAAATATCAGAAATTAATAATATCATCATTCAAACTCCAATTATTACATAACATATGTTTCAGACAATCCATCCCTTTACAAATGAATTTGACTGGTATTTTGCAAAAGGTTTTGGAAGTTTAGCAAAGCTTAAAAAGGCTGTATTTTGGAGCAAACTGGTAACATTCCTTCTACCACAAGCAACTATCGATGACCCAACCCATTCCGAGCAATTTATGGCGTCTTTCGAATCTAAATCAGTTGAACTTTGAAATGAATGAGCAAATATTCAACATTTCTTCTCTACAACTAATCTCCTTGATGGAAAATTCGTTACATGGAAATCTTCTATTAAATACAACAGCTTAGGGTAGGAAGAGAGCTAAGGGGCAGGGTTTCGGGGACGAGGCGGAGCTCTTCCCTCCTCCCCGGGCAGCACTCTCTAGGGGGAGGAAGGGAAAAAGCTCTCACATGAGAGAGATGAGAGAGAACCGAGGATGAAGAACTTCAGTAGTTAAAAAAAGTAGAGGATCGAAAACCAACAATTTTTTTACATCAGCAAGAGAAACATGGCATACCATCTATACAAAAATTACATCTTGAGAAAAAAAAAAAAAAACAAAACAAAAAACTACTTTTCCACTCATTTTTCACATTTTCTTTGTTTCATTTTCAATGGAAGGAGAGGCAAAATGCACAATTGAAGAAATCGTAAACAGAATTAACAATAAAATTCCCAGCCCACAGATAAAAAAAAATGCCAAAACCCACACCCATCCAAATATTGTTTTTTTCCCGAAATTCTTCAATCTGTTGACAACCTCAGAGCGTTTATCTGAGAACACATGACTGCCCTGTGGAATGAGTCCCCAGCCTGGAAGTGGAAACCTTGCAATCAACAGCAATGATAATCTTCATATTTGGATCACCATAACGAGAAGAGTGAGAACAAAAATCTCCATTCACTTTTCACTTGTGTCCAGCAGTCTGATTCCTCTTGGCTTCAAGAATTGTACCCTCCTTAAGAGCTGATTGTGCTTCATTCTCCATTCCAATTGCAGCAAGGGCAGCAGACTGAAGATAAGAAGCAATGTGCCATACAGGGGAAACCACTTGAGCTTGCATTGCATCAGTCAGAGCTTCCTGAGGCATATCACTCATTAGATAAGACAAACTACGGCGTGCAAAAACCGTTGGAGAAACCATTGCTCCGCCATCAATAAACTGCAAGGTAAACAAGAAATTATCAGAAAAATCATAAATGACACATGCATAATTCTCAAGTCCCCCCCCCCCCCNCCCCCCCCCCCCCCCCAAAACAAAAGAAAAAGAAAAAAAGAAAAAGATCTAGGCCCCAGATATGCATGCATGAAGGAGCTCTTAACAATGAATATGCGTCGACCTGGAAACAACTTTTACTGAGGTTACAGAAATTCTCTGGCTGAAGAGTAATTCTCAATTGTAACAAGAACATCACCTGTGTATAATTCTCAATTGCAGCTTTAAAATTTTTCTGATGAAAAGCAGTATCACCCTTTTTCTTTGAATTCAATGTTTCCTGCATTTGGTTGGTCCACATTTGAAAAGAAAGCTGCAGTGTAACATAAGAAGATAAATGTTTTATCATCAGTGTGTACTAGGTTCTTTGCATGTTTCACAGAGACAGCAGGAGTACAGATAACTAAAGAGCATACAGTTAACCGAAGTGTTTCAAAGAATGAAAATCTACAGAGATAACTTCATAAAAGCATGGTTGGACCAGCTGAAAACCCAGAAAGCCCAAGAGTGAATCTAGAAACTAAAATTGTAGAACATGTGAAATGATGAACCTAGTCAGTGATTCATTATCATTTGAAATATATACAGAACCTCATTTGCAACTCCTTCATCATCTTTATAGCCAACTTTTTCCAAGACCTCCTGCATGGCAGTCAAGTCCCTTCTTGAGCAAGCCTCACCAAGCGGGGACAGAGGAGAGAACGAAGCACCATGTGGAATACCCATTAAGACATGAGAAGGAACCTGTGCAGGAAAGTAATACTTATTTAAAGCAAAATGATGATGATGATAACAACAACAAAATAAAAAAAAAAGGAAATTATCTGAACTGATACTGCCAAATGGGGAGTATTTCTAGCGACTGTGAAGGAAGGATGGCTCGTGCCATCCTTCACAGCATTACAAGTTATGGATCTCGAGACTATTAAGAAAATTAAACAAAAGAAAAAACCATTACATCGAATGATATTTCTCAATTTGGGGGTTACTTGAGAATAGAATTCCTTACTACTTGAGAAACAGAAAATAACTGACCTCTGTGTCCTTCTGAAGAGGAGTCAAAGCCGACACTAATGACTTCGGATTTGGCCGTTCTCGAGGTTCATACTGTAAACATCGGGAAGCCAACCGTACCAACTCAGTCCCTTCATCATCAGAAAACTGTCCTTCCAAGCAAGAATCAGTCAGCATCTGGAGATTCCTGTCCCGAATCAGGTCAAGGGCCTGTAACAAATCACGAAAGAGTAAGATAATATGTTTAAATACATCAGAGGAAATATCAAGATGCAAAACCTACAACATTTTTGTTCCAAACATGATAGATGCAATCTTAATGAAACTTTGCATTTCGTTTTCTTCTTTTAGAAAAAGAAAAATATCTACAAGCACTTACATGGCCGGGGGGAATATGCTTTCCACTGATAAGGTCAAGCAAAAGAGTACCAAAACTATATATTACACTTTCTGATGTTACTCTCCCTACAGTAGAAAAGGCACATGAAGTTTAGCATTCAAATATTAATCTTCCAAGTATAGCATAGACTTTGCACCAAAGAAGAGCACAAACAGAAATATTGATGAGGACTCAAAACCAACAGCATTACATGATAGTAAATACTCTAACAAAATATATAAGACATTATTCAAAAAAATAAGACCAAGCAATAATTTTAAATATGTAATTTCAATGCAGCAGGTACACTAAGCAGAAATATGCAGAAGTCACCACCAATTACTCTACAGATGCAGAGAGAGACAAAGAAACAAATAAATGGCAGGTAGAATCATCAAGAGCTAGTGCATTGTTAGAAAACAACGGTTAAATGCACAATGTATGTCAAAAGTAATTAGATCATCAGTCAAATGTGCATTTGGAACAGCTTTTAGGGAGATTATGAGAACGTTATTATAATGTATACAGTCTTTGACAATAAGCAAATATGATATCTGAGGGACCAGAGAAGTACCAAAGAGTAGAGGGTGTGTGTGTGTGTGTATACATATATATACTACAATGTTACAAGAAACCAATTGCATCATGATTAATGTAGGCCATTTCACAAGGATTTTCATAATGAAACCAAACACTGCCAAAGCAAGGTCACCATAACAGTTAATTACTCAAGTTCATACATTTTATATTGCTTACCCAATTGTCATCTAAGTAATTCGTAAGCATAATAAACATTGTTGGGACTGAAAATATTTCTTGCTTACCAAGCGTACATACCAGTTCTGAGATACTCAGGAGGAGTGAATGCCAGATTTGTGCTATAACTTTTTCCATCCCTACTATTTTTCATCAGGCCAAAGCTTGAGAGTCTAGGACTACCATCCTGCAAAGTTCTAGTACATAAATAGACGAATGCATATAGTACCTAACTAGAATGATGGTATCAAATAAAGGGAGTGATAAAATAATTACCTCATCAAATAAAATTCTGTAAGCATTAAGGTCATGATAAAGGGCACGACCTTTGCTTGTACAGTATTCCAGAGCTTGGGCAAGATGTAGAACAACCCTTAGTCGCATTGCCCATTTCATAGGTTGTGCGTCCCCTAATTGAAGAAAGCACTCATATCATCTCTAGGTTTAGACACATTAGTACACATGGCCAGTAACTTTAACTAAACAACTACGCAAGTATAGCAAAGAAGATATAGACGCTAGAACAGAAATTGGAATCGATTATATGTAAACAGTGAAATTCATGGTACTAAGGTTTGCATGTATGAACTGTTTGAAGAAAAGTAGAACTTAAATCACCTTTTCCGTATGCATCTATATCCCCTATTTGGTTACTTCAATAGCTTATTATTGATTACAAGAAGTTGGCTACTATTTATGGTGCAAAAGTGATAGCCTTGACACAGATCCCGTACCAGCTCTGCATTCTGAGTCACTTCAACCTGGACTATTTTGAGTCTTTATAATTCCATGTGTCTAAGTGTGAAACTATGATTGGAAGGAGCAGCCAAGTTGCCAACATGACAACACTGCCCAAAGTTATAAAATTTGAAGGTAGTTCATTAGATAATAGGTGATGCTGGCATATCCTATTCTAAGTAAAACCCTAACAGTGAGATAAATAACACTTATCTAGAAATGCAGGACCTAATAGAAAAAGGAAATGGAAAAGAGAGACAGACAGACAGACTACACCTTTGAATACTCATGAATAATAACACTTACAATGAAACAGGTGTTTTGCAAGAGTTTCGTTGGGCATGTATTCTGCCACAAGCAACCGCTCTTCATCTTCATAACAACAACCGATTAAATTTGCCAATCTCTGATTACGGAGCTGACCAACGGATCTTGCTTCCTCCTATAGTTATGAAAATATCTGTCAGAGCTATGTGCCGTTTATCTTTAAGGAGCGAATTAACTAAAGAAAATAGAATTGTTCACGGCTATCATGTTGAACCCTATGAAAACAAATAAATGGATATTGCCCCTGATCACAAAATATACAGGGCATGGTTCATAACTGCATAGTGATAATAGAAAAAAATAGTTAATTGCCCCAAAGGAACTGACAAATGATGGGGATTTTGAACGTAATGAACATTGGTGGTGAAGATAATATCAGATAATCCCATCACTAAGTGCTAATTTATTGCAGGGAAAAGCATGATTTGGACAGAAAGAACGGGGTGAAGAGCTTCATGAACACAATATCTAGGTAAATAATAACAATAATCTACCAAAAATTGCCGGACATCAGGCCAAGCCATCCTGTTAAAGCGCTTGACAGCAATCCTCATCTGACTTTCTAGCTTCCCTTTATAGACAACATTTGGAGCTTTCTCTCCATGTTCAGATACAATATTTTCCACTGCAAACCCAGATGTAGCATTTTTAAGTTGATCAAATGTGAATTCACGAAATGCAGGCAAGTGGTTGAGCTCGCTCATCTCCTCATTCTCTGCAACAAACACAACAATCAACATCCGTGAACCATGTGCTTCTCCACAATAACAAAAACCTACACTGAAATCAGCTTGTACCCACCAATATCTGGAGCTTCAAGAACTGATGTCTTTACTTGTGAATTCCAGCAGCATGGCATGAGTGTAGAGGACTGACAACCCATCTCCCAAATTCAAAGCTTAATTGGTAAAAACCTTTCAATGTATGCCTATTTGTGTAATAAAACTGACTGTTGCGCATCCAAGCCACAAGCTTCAAATACAGTAACTCGGCCTCATTGCACAAGAAATAGCTTCTACCAAACTAGTGTTCTATGATCTTCTCGACTGGTTGAAAAGCACAATGCAACAAATTAAAAGGGAGAATTTCCACTCAGATTCCTCAGAACAACAATTCTCTGAAAATAAGTTTTAACTCTGTAAGTGAATGGATATGCACCAAGCAAAGCAATTTACTCTCAAAATAAATGAATCATAAGTCAGGTTCTTCTGAGTATTCGCAAAAATGTTTTAAAGCAAATTATCAACTAAATCAGAATTTCAAATAAAAGAATAAATAAAAAAAATAAATGCTCCAAGTGAATCTGTTTGAATTAATGTGCAGTTTTGCTATAAAATTTTCTAGTTGTATTAGCAACCGCAAAGCCTACTAAAAACTTAATGCTCCAGCAAAAGTGAAAAAGTTCCTTTTTAATCAGCAATCAGCTCTTCTTTTTTTCTTTTTTTCTTTCACTTTTTCCCTGCCTTTACTGCTAAGTATAAATTGCTAACCAAAAAAGTAATTTCAATTTGTAGCCTTGTCATAAATAACTCAATCATTATACACAATTAAAGCAACAACATATATGAAACAATGAAACATTCAAAACTCCCCCCCTCCCTCCCTCCAAGACAAAAGAAAAGGAAAAAGAAAAAAAAAAATTTACACCCAGAAGAAATACCTTTTAAAGCTTATGTTTCCTACCATGTCAACCAGTGAGACTGAACCCACAAAAACCTGACGACCCAAATTTCAAAACCAAAACCACAGAAAGCCTCAGCTTCCCAATTAGCCCAGAAAGAGCTTCTTCTCCAATCGCGGAAACAAAAACTGTAATCGACCTTCAGCACTTTCCAATAAAATCAAATCAAATTATACCTTCTTTTTTTTTTTCTGAATCAAATCAAGGGCTCTCTACAAGATCCACATTTTCGCTCCAAAACCTCGTTATCAAAGCAATCGAACCCACCCACTCCTCTATATACTCAAAGAAAAATCCCAGATTTTCCCAAACCCAATAATCCTTGGACCCCTCGATTCAACAAAAGCAAAGGTCTCAGACTAATTAATAAACACACAAACCCAGAATCAAGAAAACGAGGTGGTTCAAAAACCCAAAGCCGCCTTCTTAGCTTTGTGAATTTCAATGGGAATAAGAAAGCAGCTGATGTTTGAGTTTTCTATATCTGTGCGCTCGGTTCATTTTACTTTTTTGGACAATTTAAATAAACCAATTATTACCGACATGTCACGAAGATTATTCAATGCCCTCCATCTGCATATTATTATTTTAAACAACAAAAAAAAGAAAAAGAAAAAGAAAAAAGAGTATTTAGTTGGAATTTGTTGGTATAATAATCATGTTAGTGTCAATAATAATTAGCTTTTATTTTGTTTAATTTGGCACCGCCAATTAATTTGGATTATATGGGGGAGTTTGGGGCGAGGGGCCAACGGTCAAGCCATAGCTGGAGCTCTTTAATCATTCTCATGGGACTCCTTTACTCCGCCGTAATCATTTCCATTCCGTGACTTTATTTAAAAGGACGTTCGAGAAGCGGCGCCGTTTCATTTGTCTGCTTAGATTTCTATTTTCCATTTATTAAAAAAAAAAAAAACAAAAAAGATATTTTTTAGATTTTTTTCGTTAAAAATATCTAACAAACTTGCTTTGAAAAGTAAAAAAATGTATTTACTCTTCGAAGTTGGCGGAAGACTTGGTTCGACGACCGAAAGGTCAACAAAATTTTGGGGCAGAAAAATAAAATTACAAATAATAATATAAAAAAAAGAAGAAAGAACTAAAAATAATTATATAAAAAAAATAATAATTAATTTGAGGGGGCATTCCGAGAATCGAACTCGGGACCTCTCGCACCCAAAGCGAGAATCATACCACTAGACCAAATGCCCACACTGACGAAAGTGAAGTTTAATTAAAGAGGTACTCATATTTTGTGAGATTACTAATAGAAAAACCGGAAACTTTCGGGGCCGAAAAGCGAAAAACAAAAACTCTCCTAATAAGAAGAATCTAGGGTTGGGCCCTTTTAGGGTTTAAGCATTTGGTGAGGAAGACGAAGGCGAACCGAACCGAATCGAATCGAGAGACATGTCGAAGAAGAACAGTCTCGCCCGTAGGAAAAGGCAATATGAATTCGATCTTCAAAGTAAATTACTGCTTCAATTCTCTGTCTCTCTCTCTTCTAGTCTGTTTCCTTCAAATCTATGTAAGAATTGTAGAATTTTTTAATTTTACATAATAATGTGATTTTTTTGGTAAATTAGGAGAGAAAAAAGAAAAGGACAAGCAGACCCAGAAGCTTCAAGCAAAGAAGAACAAGATGAAAGTAACTCTCTTTCTCTCTCTGGGATTTTTTTATTTTATTTTATTTTGATTGGATGAAGAATACACATGTTGTGTGTGGTCGCCGAGAAATTTGAGGAGAGGAGTGGAAAGTGGAGGATTAAATTTCATGTTTTTGTGTTTGCTGACTCACATTAGGTCAAAAGTTTGGCTCAAAGTTAGTGAATATATGTGTTAAACACAGTTAAACACAAAGGTTTTTTTATCTGTTTATTGGGAGAACCCAAGATTCGAACTATATATATATATATTGATGTTTGATAGAGGTGTGAAAAATTACAAAATAATCGGAACTGGGTTATTTTTAATTTTGATGAATCTTAGCCAATTTGAGTTTCACACCCAATGCGTCTGGTATGATAGCAATAGCAATAATTCGATATGGTAAGTTTTTGTTCTTGAAAAATTGGTGGTTTCTCGAGTATGGTGAGAATTGTTTGTTTTTGGCTGATTATGTGATTAGGTTGATGCTAGCAACAAGAAAAAGAAGGGCGGAAGTGGGTTTCAAGTGGGGAAGAGAAAGGTGAAGACCAAATTGACAGCATTGGCAAAAGCTAAAGCTGCCCAAGCAATGGAGATTGAAAACTGAGGTTTGATTTGAAAGATTTTATGTGTATGTGGTGAAGCTAACAAGAAGAAACAGGTCGGAGCTAAACATGTGCCTGATTTGTTGAGCTTAGTGATTTGTAATTTAGATGGAAAGTTAATGTTATCTTCACTATCACTTTTCCTTTTGTTCTTGTTTTTTGACCCAATTTTGTTATGGAAATTATGTTCTATATTCGCTTGAAGATTTGTATGCTGTAATAATCTCATGTTGATATGCTTACTCTGTTCCTCGTCTGTAGTGGCTAACTAAGGAGAATGGTATTTCGCATGTAACTTATAGTGCTCATGGTTGGAATTTTCAAATATATGCGGTTTATGTAATGAGCTAGGTGTTTGTGTTTTAACAGTTTGTTGTCATAGTTTTCTTGGTTTTCATCCCCGTTCAAGTCAAGTGTGCATACTGCATAGTATAAAAGAAAGAGTAATGCTAAAAACCATATTTTTATCTCACAATGGTAACGTGTAAGTCCCAACTAACCGTTGGATCAATCCTCGTTAAAAAGAAGGAGACAAATCAAAGGATTTGTTGGAACTTCCAGATCAGCATTATGTGATAAAAATGTGGTATATAGCATTACTCTAAGGAAAGTTTGGAAACCTTGTAAGGATGAATTGGATTCCTGGCATGGAACATATGAGTCAAGGTGTTTTGCATACAGAATTGGATTCCTGGCATGGAACATATGAGTCAAGGTGTTTTGCATACAGAACGAATGTTTAGAGGTACCAACTCCTGGTTGGAGAAAGGGTTTGAAAGCAAATTATGGAGGTTAAATTGAAAGCTTTGTGAAGTTTGGTACTTATTGCATTTCGGACATCTTTGTTTTATGAAGATACAGGTGGGTAAACCATTCATATTTCCAAAACCTTTAGGTTCAGATGAGGCTTTGCATGTTATTATAGTTGTTACTACTATATAGACTACAAGTTCATATGTAGTATAGGCCATATATGCAGAAGATCTGCCTTTTCGAACGTGTCATCCTTTTTCTGAGAATCCTCTTCAAGGCCTAAGCCATTGACTTAGTTGGATAAGCAGTGTTGAGTATCATGAAAGCTAGAAACTGAAGGATAGGTGTTTGCATTGCTTCATCAGAGAGTCTCCAAATGATGTTTGCTACTAATTGCTTAAGAAGTTGGCATGCTTGCAGCAGTTGACAATATCAGGGAAGTTGTATGCGCATGATTCGAAAGATTGTGCCCACATAAAATGGGGTAAGAATTTGTATCTCTTTGCAGCTAGGATAAACCCTAGCTGGGACTTTCCGAGTAAAATAAATTGAGAATTCTTTTGTTGCAACAATCCAGATATGCTCTACTGGGGCAACCTTGTGCTGCGATGAAAGAGTAAATTCGTGGAAGGGAAGTAAGAAACCCATAAGTAGCCCATATTTAATCACAATAGTATTGGATGTTGATCATTTTCACCAAGCCTTTGGGCCTGGCTAGCCCAGATTAGAGTCAATTTTTTCACAGACCAAAGCAAGGACTGTCAGCCAACAATTGAAAGCTGAATTCATATTAGTTTTTAAAGTTCTAAAAGATTGATAGACCATCATCTATATGTTCCACCAATCGGGGTCGAGAAAATAGACTTCGAAGCTTAGGATTCGGGCTAGAACGACAAAACTCGAACCGCAAGTCTTGACCATATTATAAATAGATTAGAGAACAAATGATAGGACTCAACCAAAAGAAAAAACCCGGCATAACGAATACTTAAATAAAGACAATAATTCCCACACAGAATTATGGACTGAGGATAACTATGCTGTCTTATAATCGAATTGAGAAAATCTTGACTATCCCCACTTGTTTTGCAAGTGTCCATTGTTCATTGAAAGAAATCGACCAACTGAAATTGACCGGTGGTTGAATTGTTGCATCGAAGATTATCTTGCAAAGCTACAAATATATATATATATTTTTTTTCTTTGGCTCTTCATATTTTGGCGAGTTGTAAATAAATATATGGATACAAGTAAATTATGCAACGTGTGGGCTGTGAATGCTTGCTTGCAATTGGCTGATACGGATATGAGGGCATTTGACAAAAAATCATGGTTTACTCTGAAGTTTTATTTCTCCCCCTCTTTCTACAGAAACTCCTACTACTACTCCGCTATGCCTTCAATCAAACAATAACCGTCTTCGTCTTCGTCTTCGCAATTGAATTTTGTGAAAATTCAAAAGTTTATTCTTTTATAAGTCCAATGATCGACTGCTGAAAGCTCAAATATAACTAACTGGAGATGATCTTATCCCATTTCAAAAAAAAAAAAAAACTCTTGCTAAAAAATCTCTCTTCTTTTCTTTTCTTTTCTTTTTTTTTTTTTTCATTATTGTTTATTGGTTTTATTTGGCATCGGAATTGGTATGTGTATCGGGTCATTGTTATAAGCCTCTAACTTTTTGTTATCAAATATGTCTCTTCTAGTAAGATCTCAATCCGACGCAATGAACTGCAATTCATTTGAGATGACACTTGGGCCTCACCTGTTTGGGCAAGAAATTCAAACACCTCTTCAAGTTGTAGAGTCCAAGTATCTTCTCACATGAATTGTCAGTATTGCATGTAATAGGGAACATCTCATTGTAAAGATCCCATTTTCCTTTTAGTACACATAAAATTATAATCAAATCAAATTTATTAGACTACTTATATATGCTTCAAAATTTTCAAGAAAAGTAAATTCATTTAATTTATTGTTGACTTCATAAATTCCTTAACTCAATAATTAATTGGATAACGGATCTTTATATTCAATCTTACTCTTAGTGTGGCGTAATCCAAGCTTTACTTGTCTTTTTATTTTTTATTTTTTTTTTTGGGTGGGTGAGGGAGAATTGAAACCTTCAATATATAATGGTGTATATTGAGTTCCCAACAAATAGTAAGTAGGGTTTCTTAGTCCAAATAAGACCTATTTATTTATTTAATTTATATAAGTAAGAGTTGTTCTTATTCAAACACAATAATTTTCACCTAAAGATTACAAGTAAAAGCTCAACAAATATAGGTTGGGGGTAGTTCCACCAACCAACATAATCCTTGCTTTTGTACTCCTATGTCATTTTCTCTTCCCCATATTCCTTTCCCACTTTTGGCATATAGATGTCAGGGAAAGGGATTTTTTGGATACATAATTCATAATTGGACCATTATTTTAATTATTGACTTCTCTTTTTCACGTCTCTACACCCATTATTCTGCTCTTGAATTTCATGTTTACCTTTTTCACTTCCCTTCACCCATTATTTTGCTCTTTGAACCATAATCAAGCGATGGTTCTATCAGATTTAACAGTATTACATAGTTTTTACCGTATAGACCCTTTACGTATGACTTTTAATAAGTATGTATTATTATGATAACGTCTAGATAAAATAATTACTATCGATCTCATTCATACCTTCACCTGACCTTTTTATTAGAAAAAAATTAAAAAAAAATTATATAATGATGTTTTTGTTTTTATGGAAAAGCAGTCAACAATAGTAACCTTATGCAAGTGATGATTAAAAATTGATTAAGCGGCGGAAAAGTCTGTTTGTTGATTTTTGAAGCCAGCCAGCCAGCCTTATTCAAAAGTCTGCAGGCTTTAAAATCCCAGATTTTCTTATGAAGGGCCCACGTACGTGAGAATTAGTTGTACAACAGGGAATTAACTATTAAGGAGATAGTTAATTATAAATAAATAAATATGCCAAAAACATCCTGAAAAATCTTTACAAATTGCGTTGGTTGCCGACAAGATTATGAAACCGAATAAAATAAGTGCGATTCGACATTTTGGAACAAATTCAGCACAAACCCTAAATTAATTAATTAATTAAAAGTTCAAAAGCACTTCCGTTTTGGGAGTTGATGATCTCATGTCACCATTATTCCATGCAACTCTCCTCTAAAGATAACCCACTTGGACAATATTTAATACTTTATACATCTTTTCTCTTTTCCGACTTTCCATTTATATCACAACATTTTTTAAGTTGCATGTTGATTAGCAGTTAGGGCCGATAATTTTGACACGATCTGTGAACTTAACACAAATACAACACAAAAAGGAATGAAACAATGGTTATGTTTGTTATCTTGTTTATAAAAGATAAATGCTACTATTCATCATGAGAACGTGAATATTGTTTTTTTAAAAAAGCAAAAAAAATTACCCACTTGTCTCTTGTATTTTTTATTTAGAAAATAATATCTACGTAGGATCAAGAGGACACCAATAAGAACCGTAGCATTTCTTGTTATAAAAACACAAACAAACAAATCAAAACAGTTTTATAAATAATCAAGCTCTCTCTCTCTCTCTTTTCTTTGAAAGAAAGAAAAAAAAAATATTACTAATGACAATATATAATAATAGTTCTTCATTCCCCACCAATAAATAAAAAAATAAAGTTGTTGAATTAAAAAGGGTTTGACCAAATGATGGTCCTGAAAAAGATGGCATGCAAAGAAAGATGATTCAAAAAAGCTTTAATTTAAATAGTATTAAATTGATCTCATTCAAATGAAGGGAAGCCCTTCTACCAAGAGTCCAAGACCTTAGGGCTTAGACCTTTAAAAGAACATTCTATTGCATTTGCATGCATTAACCCTGTAGATGTAGGTGAATTTGAAAGTACCAAAAATATTCATTTTTTTTTTCAAAAAAAAAAAAAGAAAAAAAATTACAAGTACCAAAGTTTGAAAAGCAAAGTCAGCTGGTGGGTCTGGGTGGGTGCAGTGGAGTCTGGTTGGCAGAGGCAAAAGCTAAGCTTAGCTGTTTGTAGATATTTTTGAAAGTGGTGACCAGACAGCAAAAAAAAAAAAAAGTCACATGCTTACAAAGTCATCCTCTTCTTTAGGGCAGGGGGCCCCAAAAGTGAGGTCACCCTTCAATTTGACAACTTGTTCAATGGCCTTCCGTGTTTCTCTGCCACGTCATTTTGAGCAGCTTCCGCCGGCGGACCAATGAGGCTCTTTACATTTAAAAGTTCATTTTGGGTCATTTTTGTGTTTTTTAAAAAATTTGATTAAAATTTAATAATAATTAATTATAAATTTAATAATAATTTTAAGAACCACATCATCATTAGAGGAACATAAAATAAACTTATAACATTAAAAATGACACAAGGGCACTTTCTAAATTTTCATTTATTTTAAAAATTTTAAAATATCGAAACTTTTTAAAAAATTTACAGGGTCATTCCTCACATTAAGGCTTGTAGTTAATTCATACTGCAAATTGGTAAAATGACATTGAAAAATTTATGAAATTACAAAATTATCTTAATTAATTATTATTTTTAAATAATATTTTGAAAAATTTCAAGGCCTCCACTAGGAGTCTAGGATTAACATAAAATTTGCAGACGTTTTAAAGTTTGATACATAAAATTAAAAGTTTTTTTTTTTATTATTTTTTTAACTTCATAAACGTTATTATAAAGGTGATGAAAGTTTAAAGGGTTATTATATGTAGGGGTTTTTTTCTTTTTTCTTTTTTCTTATAGGAAACACCTAATAACTGAGATGATTAGTTATCTACTTGGCAGACAATAAAAATGTTAATGATTTTGTTTGGTTGAGTATTTTTTAATTTTTTTTTTTTAAAAAAAATTAAAAATTAAAAACTCAGAAAATGACATTTTCGATGGTGCATAGAATCTGGAAGATGGTTAAACAGTTGTGCAAATTAAGAGAGCTAATTAAATTACTAACCAAGACATATAACATTATGGGGAAAATATATTTTACCCTATAACTTTTTCTTTTTTTTTACATGTCCACACAAGAGGGGAAATGGAATTTGAACTAGTGATTTTTACTTCATTAGGTGTGGTCTTAGCCGATTGAACTACCTC
Organism: Carpinus fangiana; assembly: GCA_006937295.1. Classification (NCBI taxonomy): domain Eukaryota; kingdom Viridiplantae; phylum Streptophyta; class Magnoliopsida; order Fagales; family Betulaceae; genus Carpinus; species Carpinus fangiana. The sequence continues at coordinate 56,108,014 of CM017321.1, forward strand.
TTAGAGACTATTTTACCTCATAATTATTCACTCATTTGTATTTTTAACTTTAATGTTTAAAGAAATTACATTTTACCCATCCTCAAAATATTTGACATTGACACTCGACCCCATCCGGACAAAGTTTTTATCCAAACTGGATTGGAATAATTTCTTTCAACCTGATCTATAAAAGTGACACGTGTCCATTTTTTTTAATAATATGTGAGATGCACATTAGTTTTTAATAAAATTTAGGGTGAAGTCCATATTCTCCCCTCAAACTATCATTCAATTGACAATGTCCCCCCCAAACTTTCAATTGTGACAATGTCCCCCCCAAACTACCAAAATATTGTCAATGTCTCCTTTAAGGCTAGCAAAAAGATTAAAATGCCCCTATATATTTATCAATAAGACAAAAATACCCCTATAAACTAAAAAAAAAAAAATTAAAAACGAAAATTTTCAATTTAAAAAGAATGATTTTTTTTTAAAAAAAATTAAATAATTTTTAAAAAAATTAAAAAAAAATTAATGGAAATTTTTATTTAAAAGAATTGTTTTTTCATTTTTTTTAGAAAACGAAAATTTTATTTTCTTACACATAAATTGTTATTTAAAAAAAAAAAAACAGAAATTTTTATTTAAAAAAGTTATAAAGCTGATTTTTTTTTTCATTTTTTTCTTATATAAAGGATTTTTTTTTTAATTTTTAATTTTCCACCCCTTGGATTTTTTATTTTTTTTTTTAGTTTTATGTTTTTTTTTAGAAGTTTTAGTATTTTTTTTTATTGAGGGTAGTTTTGTCATTGGGGGGAACATTGACAATGTTTTGGTAGTTTAAGGGGGACATTGTCACGATTGAAAGTTTGGGGGGGACATTGTCAATTTGGTGATAGTTTGAGGGGGGTTTATAGACTTTTCCCAAAAATTTATTCCAACTTTGTCCTGACTATTAAAAAAACATATGCATCTCACATATTAAATGACACATGTCACTTTTATAGATCAGGTTGAAGGAATTTTTCTCCAACCCAGTTTGGATGAAAACTTTGTCCACCCCATAAAATACACTTTACCCCCTGAAAATATTTTGAATTAACACTTTACTCCTCAAAGTTGACACTTTATCCTTCCAAAAGAGGTAAAGTATCAACTCAAAATGATAAAGTATGTTTTATGGGTCAAGTGTCAATGTTAAATACTGTGATGAGGGGTAAACTTTCACTTTTTAAACATTTAGATTAACGGTGCAAATGAACTAACAGTTTAAAAGGAAAAATGTATTTTCCCTTGAAATTAAAAAAACAAAACAAATGCATGCATCACACGTAATATTAGGAAATTAAGGTCAACAGGGTTTAGGTCCTTTAGGAACACATATATATCAGACCATGTGTTTGTTTGTGTTTTTTTTTTCAAAGCAGACCATGTGTCTATTAAATGCGTGATTCAATGATTTGTGGGGCTAATATGTTGGCTAAGAATGTTGAAGTCAAATTCAGTTGTAACAAGAAAATCAAATATATTTCAGTCCTTTTTTTTTTTTTACTTGACATAACAATTAAATTACTTGTAAATTATAATTATTATTATTATTTTTACTCAAAACTTATAAAAATTATCACGTGAATTTATAAAAAGATTATAATAAAATTTATAATATTTTTCCATTTGATTATGGTAGAATGGATGGTGACACTTCGGGCCACTATAGGAGACAAATTACCATCTATACAACTTGCAGTGGTTAAGATTAAGAAACCTTCGACAACTTTAATGTCCCACTTCAATCACATTATTCAACTCTTTTTTCCTTTTCTTTTTTTAATTTTTAATTTTATTTTTGTAGGAAACAGGAGAAGATGAGTAAGGCTTTGTTTGGTAAAACATTTTCCTTAGGCATTGTAATTGTTATAGATTGATGTGAAAATGTTTTTTTTTAATGATTTTTTTATTTGAATAGCAATAAAAAATGAATGGTGTGATATAAAAAGTATATATATATAATGTTTTGATGTTAATTTTTTTAGGAAATTATGATGAACAGTAACAAAGAAAAAGAAAAAGAAAAAGAAAAAGCTTCCAAACAAGGCCTAAGGACTTATCTACGGAAGAATCATGTGCCAAAGTGGGAATAGCCTATGCTCTTTTCTTCTCCCTTATCATTTCTTTTAGTAGGCTGCAATCCAATATTTTAAATATTTATCGGTTATAAAAATCTTTATATCTTTTACGATTGGAAAATGCTATATGTTCTTATGATATTTTTAAGGTGTTTTCTTGGTCTTTGTGGATTTTTTTTTTTTTTTTTTTAATCAAGTGAGAAATAAAAGCAACTTTAATTTTTACTTTTTTTATAAAATAATATTCGTCTAGGATTAAGAAAATACCAAGAGAGCATTTTCCATATTCAAATTATACTTCACAACTTCAAACTAAGACTTCAAAGTACAACAACAATCATGTAGTCTCACCAGAATCCACAATTTAAAAAGGATCTTAACAACAATTGCACCAGAACTAAAAATCAAATGAAGAAAAATGGTAAAAAAATCTTACCTCTTCAAATTCCCTCTCTCTCTATGTTTTGGACAAATGAAAAGTGAAAGGAATTTTTTTTTTTTTTTCCTTTCATTTTCCATGCTTTAAACTATGTTATACACTTGAAATAACCTCGTTGGAACGAGCATGTGACACATGCATTAATTTGAACATCAAGTCTCATATAACCCACACATGCAACGATTTGGATCATTGATCTTCACTTACTACTTTTGCACGTAATGACATGTGGGAATACCATTCTTGTTTGAATAAAACCACTCAAATTTAATCTCAACCGTCACGTGTGCTCAATTGATTTTTTAAAGTATGCTACATATTTGATTTTTTAAACCCTAAAACCTTTATGTTTGGTCAATCAAAAGCCTATGACCTTCATTGTGTTCCGAATATTTACACTAAAACATATTTTTATTATTTTATTATATTTTCTATATTTTTATTGACATTTGTTTTTCTCATAGGGCACCCCGACTAAGATAGGGGTGGTTGTGCAGCCACCCCCTCCCCTTCACTTAAGGTGTGGCCAACCAATCACTCTCATAATTTATATTTTGAAAAAATAATTTGTGTTTTGAGTTGTGGAAAAGATTGACAAATTCAAATTGAAAAGATTGACAAACTCAAATTGAATTCAGAAAACAAGAACATCGAGGGTGTTGGCAAACACGGCAATATCTAAAAAAATCTCATATATTAAATGTGATTCTCGGTCTGGCTGATGAAATGGTCAATATTATCTTCTTTTTTTAAAAAAATAATTTTGTTCAGACATGTTCATATTAAAGAATAAAAAAAAAGAATTTAAACTAATAACATTTACTTTATAAGATGTAATTTATAACTAATTGAGTCCCTTCTTTGAACATTGGCCAATATTATGGATACACACCCATTGTTAGTAAGGCCCACAATATTATCCACATAAAACATTTTTTTTTTTTCTAAAAAAAAAAAATTGTTGAATTTTCCAAAGAAAATATAAAAATAATGAGCATTATCCAAAGAAGAAGCGCTTTTTTCTGTTGAAGTTTTTGTTTGCTTCTCAACCTCTCTCTGTCACACACTGAAAGCCCCGGTAAAAGCAAAGCATCATCGCCCACACAAACACAAACGCAGAAGAGAGAGAGAGAGAGGTTTTAGATAAAAAAAAAAAAGAAAAAAAAGAAAGATAAACAGCTTTTTAGATAGACAGAGAGACTCTGAGACTGAGAGAGAGCTCTGCCCCAGAAAAAAGAAAAAAACAATAATAAATATGCAATCCGATAAGGACTTCTGCCAAGAGCTCTTTGCTTTTTCTTCTGTTGTAGTAAATGCTTCTCCTCAGACCCTGTGGCCTTAAAAACATTTTGCAGAGAAACTGTTCGACCTTTAATTCCCTCTATCCCCTTCAAAATTTCTCACTCACAAAACTCTTCTACCTTTAACCCACTTCACAAAAATGTGGTCTTGCTTTCCCTCTCTATTTTCAATTTCCTCACACATTCCTCCTCCAAGTTGTTTCTTCTGAAGATTCAGTCTTTGAGTCCTGTTCGGCCTTTCACCAAAATTCACCATTGTTGTCTTTTGCATTTTCACAGTTAACCCGGGCTTGAGGTCTTTAATGGCATTGACTTGACCCCTTTTCATTTTTTCATTTTTCCTTTTTTTTTTTTTTTTTTTTTAAATTTTTTGGTGGGTATTGGGTTTGAAGGATTTGAGCTCGGTTTGCTAGGGGTTTGTTTGTTTGGGTTTGCCTTAGAGGATGCGTGGCGTTTAAGGTTTTACCAATGGGTTGGTGGGAGTGGACCTGTTTCAGTCTCCTATGTTCTATAACTTCAACATGAAGCCTTCTTGTTGTGCCCTATAGTTTGGTAAGCTGTAAAAGTAGCTTCCATTTTTGTCTTCTATTTGACTTACTTGCTTTTCAGACTTGTGTTCTTTCTTTCTGCTTGTTTAGGTGCTTAAAATCTTGGGTTTTCCTTTGATTTTGGCCACTTTAATTTATTCCTTTATTTATTCTTACTTTTTTTGTTCTCTTGTACCTATGCAGTTAGTGCTTTGAACTGGGTGTTTTACTTTCCTTGTTTTGCAATTTCTAGATATAAGGAGCTTCATCTCTTAGTTTGGTTGTATTTTGGAGACAATGTATCTGCTTGGACCTTTCTTGTTTTGAATTGAAGCAGATTTGGGAATCACGTCCTGTTTTGAAGGCTTGATAGTGTTTCCTATTGCTTTTCCTTGTTTATTCCGAAACTCAAGAACAACTTCTAAAATATTTGAAGTACCCTGTAGGAAACCCTGTCCACTGATTACAAATTGGGCTTCATAAATTTTTACAATATTCCAAATACACGTTCTTGTTTGGAATTTGTCTTTGTATTTAGCATTAGAACAGAGAGGACGTTCAAAAAATTGGAGTGAATTGAAACTTAGGGGGTCAAGGTTGTTGTGAAGGATTTCTGAGTATAAGTTATTTGAAGTAAATGCATGGATCGAAGGGACCCTATGGCATTATCTGGGTCTACATCTTATTATATGCCCAGTGGAATGGCTGGGTCTGGAACGCAGGCGGGTTTACAGGGATCACCGGGCATTCGATCCTTGTCTAATCCAAATGTACAATTTCAATCCAACATTGGTGGAAATACTATCGGATCAACATTACAAGTGGAGCCTTCATCTTCAATTTCACACAGTGTCAATGTGGGCGCACCATCTGCGGTGCCACAGAATGAGCCTGTGAAGAGGAAAAGGGGAAGGCCAAGGAAATATGGACCTGATGGGACTGTGTCATTGGCATTGTCTCCCTCACCGTCTATTCATCCAGGAAAGAGTACGATAACATCAAGCCAAAAGCGGGGTAGAGGACGGCCACCGGGGACTGGAAGGAAGCAACAATTAGCTTCTCTCGGTAAGTTTCTGGGGCCAATTGGATTTATGTGGTCTGTTTATGTTTACCATCATTCTCCTAAACACTACATTGCATTTTGTACATTCCCCTCTTATTTGCTTTCAAATTTTCAATCTTTAGCTCTTGCACGTAGTCATCAGAAAAATTGTTAACTGGCTGAGTTTATGCTAGTTAATTCTTATGATAGCTTACTTATCAAAAAAAAAAAAAAAAAATAAAATTCTTATGATAGCTTTGCATCATCTGTACTTATAAGGTGAGTTGGACCCCGGTTCTGTGCCTGCCTATGCTTCAAACTCACATAATTTATTGTAGATCTATTAACCTGCCTATGCCCCATAATTAATTGTAATGTATTATCAACAAAGTCAATAGTAAAGATGCAGTTTCTTGGATGTTGTACATGATGGACGTAAGCCTCTAAGACCGACTTACCTTAATCCTTTTTTTTTCTCCCATCTCTTCATTTTGCTCTATATTGTGCTCATTTGCCATGATATTTCAAATTTTAAGAGACAATACGAATGACACATTATTTATATGCATGTAGCTATAGTGAATTAACAACTTTTCAGGAATTTCATAGAACCAACATGTTTGAAATAATGTGTCTATATTGATTATTCTTAAACCTTGGTTAACGTGTATTTTTTTTTTTTCTGGAAAATTATATTTGATATTGTGTTAGATAACTTAGATTTGAGAAATTGTTGTGCAACTTTTAGGCGCAAAAAACTCAGAAGTGAAGACCTCTAGGTGAAGACATTGCTATGTAATGTTAAAGTAATAATTAAGTGATTAAATTTATTTATTCCTATTAGCTTAAGCTTTTGGAACAACTAGTAATTTAACATGGTATCAAAGCTAAAGATTTTGAGTTCAAACTTTAACTTCATCAAATCACCACCTATTTAAATTAAATATTCCACGTGTTGGACTTCACCTATTAAAAGGGAGTTTGAGCCCACACGTGAGGGGAAGTGTTAAAATAATGGTTATGTAATTAAATTTATTAATTTCTATCAACTTAAGCTTTTGGAATAACTGATAATTTAACATGTAATATAGACATAGGCTGGTTTTAAGAGAAAAGTAGCAAGCTCCCCATTCTTTGAGAAGCGAAGCAAGGTAGAACATTTTTATAAGTCATGTACAGTTAGATCTTTATATTCTCAGTCTCGGGAATGACAAAATTGATGGAGCTCCACTGAGAATTTGTTGGAGCATTAACTGCAGATTAAATATTCCAGATTTGTGTACTGATCAGGAATTGTCATCCACTGTAAAACCTTTTAAATGAGCTGAAGGACAGAGCATGGGTGATGGTGACAAGTGTATATCTTAACAAAATTATGTATATATGTGAAGGACAGTACATGCATTTTGTTTACTGCTATATTTATCTGCATTTACTCTGAGACTCCATTTTATTGGATCACTGACAACTTATATTATTTTTATTATGTGTCGAAATCTACCCTTCTGATCTTATTGATGCGATATATAGTATTCATATGCTTGCTATCTCAATTTCACAATTTTATTATTTGATTTTCCTTAGCCAATTATATGGCCAGAATGTAAGATATTAGCTCTGCCTTCTTTCTTTTTCTGATAATTTAGTTCTGTCTGTGAGAATACATTCCTCCTTGTGGAGTGAGCCTGAGAATATTCATTTGATATGTATAGTTTATACATCTGTTTCTTTATCATGCGAGCACTTCCTAGTATGTGATTGATGTAGCAAATGATTGATTGTTTTGATAGGTGAATGGCTGTCTGGTTCGGCTGGAATGGGTTTTACTCCACATATCATCACCATTGCAATTGGAGAAGTATGCAATTTTCTCTTTATCAATTACTATTGATCTCTGAAGCTTTTAATTTCAGATTTTTCATTACTCAAGGAAATAACAATTTGTTCTGAAAGTTCTGGACTACCATGTGAACCCGAAAGCAATTTCTCCAGAATTTAAGTCAATGTACAACAATGCCATGGATAAGGAATTGACTAAGAAAATTGAGATTGTTCTTGCTTGCTTTCCGATCTAATAGAAGCTATTATGTCTTTCACTTTTCAGTTCATTAATCCCCAAAACTCTGCTGTCTTTTTTGGATGTTATGTTTTCCATTTTATCTGGTTGATTGAAGTTTGATTATCTTTTGCTGTAGGACATTGCAACAAAAATAATGTCGTTTTCACAGCAGGGGCCAAGAGCTATATGCGTATTGTCAGCCAATGGTGCTGTCTCCACTGTGACTCTTCGTCAGCCTTCAATGTCTGGTGGCACTGTCACATATGAGGTTTGAGCACTTTATTCTTTTTGTATAAATATTGACAGTTCTTGGCATGGTCTGATAGATGATGGAGAACAATGCTGGTGCAGCGGTGCTATGTGGAACTTCCATTTTATTTATTATAATTTAAGATTTTGTTTGACATGTTAGAATAGTAGTTAAATTATTAAATTCACATTTCTTATAAGCTTAAGCTTTTTGACAAAAGCCCTGAGTTCGGATATTGTTTCTGTAAGTCCCCTCTCATTTCAATTAAATATTTTTCGTGTTGGGCCTCAACGAAGAGTATTAGAATATTAATTAATTGATCAAATTCACCATTTTTTTAAAGCTTAAACTTATAAGATAAATAGTGATTTAATATGACATTAGGACAATGCTTAAGTTTATGAAGTTTATGCCTGGAGTATGAGCTCAATGACTATGCGCAAACCTAAGCAGCTTGTTACTAGAGGACAATGTCTCAATTTGAGGCTTGGGCATGTACGTTCTGTTCATCTCAGTCATCATTTATGTATTTACTCTGCGTTATCTTGTTCAGTAATCAACCTCTCTAAAACCATTTAAATGGTGTTAAGCTCTTCTTCGTGGTACCCTTAGGATTTTTTTTTTTAAAATAAAAATTATTTGTGTATATCATCTTATTGTGCCTCTAATGAGAAAAGTATTTGGTGGATTCGAATTCTGTAGGGGCGTTTTGAGATATTGTGTTTGTCAGGATCTTACTTGCACACAGATAGTGGTGGGTCTCGGAATCGAACTGGTGGTTTAAGTGTCTCCCTTGCCAGTCCTGATGGTCGTGTCGTTGGCGGAGGAGTCGGGGGAATGCTTATTGCAGCGAGTCCTGTTCAGGTATTTTCGTGTTTGCTTTATCTTCTATACCATAGTTCTCCATTTATACTAAATTCGTTGGGATAGATTAATGATTCTACCACAAGGGTGAGCTGCAGGAGAACTTTGCTACAAAAATTCTGAAGAAAGAACTGATAATAAAACTGAATAACTTCTTTAATTGAACGTTTTTCTTATATACTTTCTGTGTACTTGGGAATCTGAACAATACGACTATTTATGCTTTAAGCTTGGGTATTGGCCCTATTGGGAATGTGATTTTGTACCATAAGCCAATATGCTAGGAATACATGATTCAAGTTTCTCTTTTTGAGGGTCAAATGATGATGGATGACTCCAGGTGATTGTGGGTAGCTTCATATGGGGTGGTTCAAAGACAAAGAGCAAGAAAAAGGAAGTTTCAGAAGAACGTGGGATAGACTCGGTACATCAAACAGCTGACAATCCAGATGCACTAACAAGCAGCATTCCACCAGCTCTAAATCTCAGTCCAACCTCTTCAATGGGTGTTTGGCCAGCATCAAGGGGACTGGATATGCGCAATGCCCATGTTGACATTGATTTGATGCGCGGATGACAAAATTTCTATTGATAGATACATGAGCATTGTACATAAATTTCACTCTCATCGCCACTTGAATCTGATTTTCTTGATGTTCCTTCCAAACTCCAATGACAGGAAGCCAGTCGATTTTGGCTTCGATAACTCTCGACTTCATTTACTCATTAGAGACAATGGGGCTGTACTCATATTTTTGTAGCTTAATGGAAATTTAGTTTGGGAACGTCACATTCATGATTTCCAGTATTCTGTATCTTCTTTTCAGTTCCAACCAAGAAACCTAGATTGAAATTATCATTCTTCAATTAGCATTATCCATTGTAAACTAATCTCAATAACTTCTTAGCAAAACAGACAGAGTTGTCGCTGCCCCCACCATTACCATCATGTTCACCTCCTTATTCTCCAAAATGCGCTCAGAATTAGGCCAATTTTTTTTTAAAAAAATTCTAATCAAATGTGGGAAAATGTTATAAGAGAACATACTCTTGATATGAGACTTGGGCTTATTTGATAGACAACTTTGTTATTGGGTTTTTCGGGGGTAAAAAAATGCAGATATATTCTTCTTTCTTTCACAAGCAGCGCTGGAGACCAAAATTGAAATGGTGATAGCTCTATATATGTACCATACACGTATAACATAAAAGTTTATTTATTTAATATGTAGGCTGTAGCGCACATAATAAGAGATAATTCAAAGTAAATATTCCATCACTGTAAAATAGCAACCATATATAGCAGCACGAGACAAGCTTTGATGATACATGCATCTATGTGAAACTTAAGCATCTGACCATGTAATATTCATCGGACCCAAATCACGAATGCTTTTATCCACACCCAAGGCATCCCACACACCACTAGAGGCATCAACAACGTTGTTATTACATGGTTTCTGATAAGCATGCTGTGCATCACACCCCATAGTTGAGTCACACTCGTCCACCACCTTGGCCACCACGCTCTTCCCATTTCCGGTTATGTTGATGGAGCTATTACACCGGCTGGGACCGCTATACTCCAACCATCCGGTAGATAGTGCCACTATCAATTCGGTATTATTGTGGTACATTTCGTCACATTTTGATTCATGGCCGCCATCTCCTCCTTCCTCAAAGCTGTTGAGTGTGAGACTGGCCATAGTTCCGCCCTGAATCACTGGTGGTGAACAGTTGTAAGTCGCGTACGTCTCGCCTGATTTACAACATTCTGAGTCATTCTCTGTGTTGCATTCGGGGGGATCTGTTCCAATAATTTGGCCATCTTGAATGCATTGCTAAGCTTCAACGTCTAGAGAGAGAGTTAAGAGGAGAATGAGTAGTAGGAGAAAAGATGCAAAGCACAAGCTCTTCATTCTCCCGCACTCTCTTCTTGCTAATAGGAGAATGCTTGGTGCATAGACGAACTTTTGAGCAGGTATTTATAGCAAATGCCTCATCAAAATACACGTGCTTTGAAATGAGAAAAATTACACATATATGAATGAAATTTTGAAAATCAAAGTTTGACCCAGATCGATCAGGAACAAAACATTAGCTAGAAGAAAACAAACACAATTATCTATCCCTGCCTTCACCGCACAACCAGGCTGTAGGTTTCAGTCTAAATCACAATTAACGTTAATCAAGCTCTGGTGTCGGTTATGTTCTCGATCCCTTCAACATCTTGGCCATTTTTTCCTTGTCATTGTCGTAGAAATATTCTCTCGTCAAAACGAGGTCGTTTGCTTCGTTTTTGTTGACAGGAGAGAAATTTGGGAACATACAAGCATTATCTTCACTAGCTTAGGGCCTGCGCTATGCGGTTTTTTTTTTTTATATATATAATTAAGTCAAAAAATCTTTAAAATATTATCTACAACAAATTTTGTTTTTTTCTTTTAATTAACAAATTAGCTACAAAAAATGACAAATGTTCATAAGATCATTTAAAACCGTAGTTTTACTTAATAGCATAAACCCACATATCCAATAAATTTAAAAATTCATAAATTTTAGTTCGTATAAATTGAAGTGTTAAATATTTGTTCCCATATATGTAGTTTAAAGTGAAATATAAAGGAAAAAAAATTCAAAATAAAAACCTGGAATAATCAATTATAGAAAATGATTGATTAATCATTATATTCTAACAATAATACCACTTCTCCTCCACTACACAATCAATTATTGTAAACTTTTGTCTTTCAGGAGTTGAACTTTATCCTCATAAACAATTTTTTTTGAGCAATTTTACTATTACATTGACAAAAATAAAGAAGTGTTCTAAAATATATGAGCATGTTGATATTTGATTACAATTATGTTTACTAATTTTGTAAACAAAAGAATGTCGGTAGTTTAATTTTTCTTTTAAAAAAGAAGAGATAAAACACAGCGGCAGAAATATTGGAATACTCAAAAACAAAAATGGACAACAAAAGTTAATTAAATTTACAAAAGAAAATTTGTAACTTTTTTTTTTTTTTAATAGGGAAAATCAATATGATTTCATTAATAGTGGTCAAAAGCATAAAAGCTTTTACAATCACAGAACATACAGTTCTGCAAGATCATAGCTGAAGTTAAAAGATTACACGTCATAAAAGTCGAAAACATACAAATCTTACAATGAAAAACCAATCTATGACGTCAAGCATCCGCTATCCCAGCCCGATCTTCAGTTTATAAAACAGATATGCTAACGCAGACTCCTTCCGAAGGCACATGAAGCCATTTTCTAAGCATGAGCAAAACACCCACACCCAAACCATTCCCCTCTCGACTGAAAGCCACAAGCATTATTCACGTCCTCAGCCAACGGCCATGACCATAAAATAAAAAACAAAAAACCTATAAGAAGCAGCGGAGGAACACGGTATCGTAGACATCCATTCAGAAGACACGTCTTGGTTGAATAAGACGATCATGTCTAATGTTGAAAAAACTAGATCTGAATCTAGATCTACAAACTAGATCTAAAGCAAAAAAACGGAGACCGGTAGAGACTACAGAGAAGACACCGAGCACTGCTATCGTGAAAGGGGAAAAGGGAAGATCTGAGGGTCTCTTGTTTTTTCTCTTTGGCGGCTCCAGAAAATTTGTAACTTGTATAAAATAAAAATAAGAAAATTTGAATAAAAAAAAAAAACTATAAAGACAATTCAATGCATTACAAATAAAACCCTCATGTTTTAATTGTCTCACTAAAAGGCTATCTAAACATGAATTTCCAACTAAACATACATTTGTATTAAAAAACATGGACACGTGTCGCAATTCTAAACACTCTCTATTAAGACAATTAAACATAAAACAAGAGAAGATGAAAAGAAAATTAAATAAAGAGAGAGAAAGAGACAACTTGAAAACCTTTTGTTTTCTTCATTAAGAAAATTCAAAAGGTTTTCAAGTGGATTTCAAGTTGTGGATTTTTCTTCATTAAGAAAACCCCTTGCGTGGATTTTTCAATGCATTACAAATTAAGTGGAATTTTTCAATGCATTACAAATTGAGTGGAATTATTTCCCAAATTAAGTGGATTTTTCTTTTAGATTTATTGTGAGTACGTGGATATCAAGAATTCCACACTCTTTATTGATTATATGACTTGCAAAAGAAAAAAAAAATTGACATCATGTCATGTGGTCCTATATATATGTGTGTGTGGAAATTAAGAAGCAATTTGCATGAAGAGGACTTGAATGGAGGAGTCTTGGTATTGAGATAAGTTATGTTGTTCTATGTTTTTTGGATTTATTCTTAGCCCCTAAAGAAAAACTTAGCTACATGATAAACATAGGATTATTACTTTGAAATCGTCACAGCCCCCCACGTGGAATTTAAGATTAACTTCCAAATCTTAAGCTTTTACGGATTTATAGCAAATCTCACGTCTCCTTTATTTTCTTGGATTTATTTTTGGTCAGTTAAGAAATTGCTGAGGATCCGTCATGGCCCCTACGCGGAGTAGAGACGAAGACTACTTGACATCTTTTGTGAGATTGTCCAGTTGTAGAAGCAAATCATAAAAAGAAAAAAAAAATTATTAAATTGACTAAACGTATTAATACATAATAATTTGATTTATATTATTTGTTTCCTTATTTAATTTAAAAATTAATAATACTTAATTTATTGAATAATTTATATATAAAAAACTCTTGAAATACAATTAATGCAATTAATAACGTTAATTAATGACCGGTTTTTTAAGACCTTAATTTATTGAATAATTCATATATAGAAAACTCTTGAAATATAATTAACGCAATTAATAACATTAATTAATGACCGATTTTTTAAGAAAAACCGGTTAAAAATTTATGTTTTAAAAAACGGTTTAACTTTTAAAAAAAATTGTGAAGGCAAAATCACTTAAGAACAGGAATGACGTTTTTGATTTACAGTTCATTGTTCAATTTGTTTGTGATGGTAAAAATAGGGCGAAAGCAGAGATAAAAAAATTAAAATTTAAACACATCATTTTTTATTATGAGTTAAAAAGATGTATAAAAATATATCTCACTTCTTTAAATAAAATAAAAAATTAAATCTTTGTTCCTATAATTATATATGATTTAAAATGAATAGTATAAAGATGAAAAAATTAGCAAGAAGAATATATGGAATATAATATAGTTAACGCAATTAATAATGCAAATTAATGACATGTGGATTATATTGAAATATAATTAACGCAATTAATAACGTTAATTAATGACTGATTTTTTTAAGAAAAAACGAGTTATATATATATGACGTCTTTTTTGTTTTTTAAAATCTTAAATGTATTAATATAAACTTTCAATCCCAAAGTGGATGGCAATTATATATCTTTTTTATTTCCCAAATTAAGTGGATTTTTCTTTTGGATTTATTGTGAGTACGTGGATATCCAGAACTCCACACGCTTTATTGATTATATGACTTGCAAAAGACAAAAAAGAAAAAAAAAAATTTGACATCATGTCATGGGGTCCTATATATATGCGTGTGTGAAAATTAAGAAGCAATTTGCATGAAGAGGACTTGAAGGGAAGAGTGTTGGTATTGAGATAAGTTATGTTGGTCTATGTTTTTTGGATTTATTCTTAGTCCCTCAAGAAAAACTTAGCCACATGATAAACTTGGGATTATTACTTGGAAATCGTCGTGGCCCCCATGTGGAATTTAAGATTAACTTTCAAACCTTTAGCTTTCACAGATTTGTAACAAATCTCATGTCTCCTTTATTTTCTTGGACTTATTTTTGGTCAATTAAGAAATTGTTGAGGGTCTGTCATGGCCCTTACGCGGAGTAGAGACAAAGACTACTTGACATCTTTTGTGGAATTGTCCGGTTGCAGAGGAAAATCATAAAAAGAAACAAATTTATTAAATTGACTAAACTTATTAGTACATAATAATTTGATTTATATTATTTGTCTCCTTATTTAATTTAAAAATTAATAATACTTAATTTATTGAATAATTTATATATAGAAAACTCTTGAAATACAATTAACGCAATTAATAACGTTAATTAATGACCGATTTTTTAAGACCTTAATTTATTGAATAATTTATATATAGAAAACTCTTGAAATATAATTAACGCAATTAATAACGTTAATTAATGACCGATTTTTTAAGAAAAACTGGTTAAAAATTTATGTCTTAAAAAACTGGTTTAACTTTTAAAAAAAAATTTGTGAAGGCAAAATCGCTTAAGAACGAGAATGACGTTTCTGATTTATAGTTCATTGTTCAATTTGTTTGTGATGGTAAAAATAGGGCGAAAACAGAGATGAAAAAATTAAAATTTAAAGACATCATTTTTCATTATAAGTTAAAAAGATGTATAAAAATATATCTCACCTCTTTAAATAAATAAAAAAATTAAATCTTTGTTACTATAAGTATATATGATTTAAAATGAATAGTATAAAGAGAAAAAATTAGCAAGAAGAATACATAGATTATAATATAGTTAACGCAATTAATAACGCAAATTAATGACATGTGGATTATTTTGAAATATAATTAACGCAATTAATGGCGTTAATTAAAGACCGATTTTTTAAGAAAAAACTGGTTATATTATATATATATGACGTCTTTTTTTGTTTTTTAGAATCCTAAATGTCAAATAAGAAGCATGTTATATCGAACAATTAATGATTTTATAAACTAATGGATACTAAACAAAAATAAGCCTCAAGATGACTGTTGTGATTTTTTTTTGAATAAATGATCTGAAATATTATTAAAGCTCCAAAAAGAGCAAAATCAAGAAGAAGAGTTAGACTCTTCTCTCCTTACAATATCACTAACACAAGGTGGAATAGAAAACCACACTCTATCAGTGACATGGGTCCTAGCTTCTACAGCTAGAGCATTGGCGGCCGAGTTCGCCGTCCTCCTTACAAAATTGAACCGTGAATTACACAACGAACGGAATCTTACTTGAATATCTTCTATCAGATGTCCATAACTTGTATTGCAGGGATTTTCCGAGTTTATTGCTTGAACTACCTGCTGGGCATCGCCCTTAAAAATTACTTGCTGAAAACCTAGCTCGTAGGCCATAAGAAAGGCATGGGTGGCTGCCAAGGCTTCTGCCACCACCGGTTCTACATCTGAAAATAACGCCTTTGTAGCAGTTGCCAGAACAGTGCCCCTCCCATCCCTTGCAATCAAGCCCATACCAACTATTCTCCTAATTTTGTCTAAAGAGGCGTCCCAGTTAATCTTGACCGTATTAGCTGGAGGAGGAGTCCAGCCCTCTGCAATTGTGGCCGTGATTTCCCGTTGTTGCTGCCCCTCACCACTATTGACCCTACGAAATTCCGCAAGTGCCTCTTCTGCGTCATGCACAACCTGATTAGGGTGCGTCAAACTTCCTCCCTGCACTACATCATTTCGGCGAAGCCACAGTCGTCGAGCCAATACTGCAAAGAGCTCAACCACTTCTTTATCACACTTTGAGGACACCTTTAAAAAAATCTGTAAAAAATCACTCCCATCACAATTACTTTTCTGCAATTTCATTCGTGTACCTCCCCATACGTCGTTAGCTGCAGGACATCCCCAATTAACATGAGCCACTGTTTCTTCTTCTTGGAGACAAATCGGGCACATCTTGTCTTCGCACACTCCTCTTATGATCAATTAGGCTACAAACTTTCCAATCCCCCATCTGATTAATTATAGGAGATTGAACTGAGAAAGAAGAGGGTGTGGGTAGCCATTTATCCCCCCATACCCTTATATCTTTACCATCGCCAACCCTCCATATGGCCCCATTATGAACAAGCTCCTTGGCAGCGAGAAAACTTCTCCATGCTTGAGAAGGTCTATTCCCCAAATTAGCCTCCAAAATAGACGAATGGGGAAAATATTTTGCCTTCACAATTTTCGCCACAAGTGAATCTGGATTCTTCATTATTCTCCACACCTGTTTAGCAAGGAGCGCCTTATTAAACATGCTCAAATCTCTAAAGCCCAAGCCACCTTTATTTTTGGCGACACTCATTTTTTCCCAACTCATCCAATGAATCTTTGAATTATTGTCCTTGTGCCCCCACCAAAATCTCTGCATTAGGCTATTTAACTCCTTACAAAGTGAGTTTGGAAGGAGAAAAACACTTATACTATACGTGGGAATTGCCTGGATCACTGCTTTAATCAGAATTTCCTTTCCCGCCTGTGATAGGAATTTAATCTTCCAATCATTGAGCCGATTCCACACCCTATCTTTAATGCTCTTAAAAGCTTGATATCTCGATCTCCTAACCATAGTTGGTAGGCCCAAATATTTTTCATAACATTGCGTAGCGCTTAACTCCGATAGGCGTGATATTTCCTCTCTTTTTGCTGGGCTCGTATTTCGAGAGAAGAAAATGGACGTTTTGTCCTTATTGAGCTTCTGTCCTTATGACTCTTCATATTTCTCCAAAATATTTGTGAGTCTTCGCCACTCAACCGAATTTGCCTTGCAAAACAGTAGGCTGTCTTCTGCAAAGAAGAGATGACTCAATCGTGGTCCCCTCTTGGACGAAGGCACACCTGTGATAACCCCCATACTTTCGGCTTTAATAAGCATAGAGCTGAGGGCCTCCGCACACAATAAAAATAGATAGGGTGAAATCGGATCTCCTTGTTTGAGCCCCCTTGTTGGCATAATGTTACCCACCGGTTGCCCATTAACCACTACCGAATACGACACAGTTCTGACACACATCATTATCAGCAACCTCCATTTATCTGAAAAGCCCAGTTTTTCCATCACAGCATCCAAAAATTCCCATTCCACCCTGTCATACGCTTTACTCATATCAAGTTTTATACCCATAAAACCAACCTTACTCCACAGTCTTGTGTGCATGGTATGCAAAGTCTCGTAAGCTGCAATGATATTATCTGTGATTAATCTCCCGGGCAAGAAGGCACTTTGATTTGGGGATATTATCATTGGGAGAACCTTCTTCAACCTATTCGCCAAAACCTTTGAAATTATCTTGTATATAACGTTACAAAGACTGATTGGTCAAAAATCGGTCACGCATCTCCGTTCTTTTACTTTTGGGATCAAAGCTATATTAGTGACATTAATAGCTTCATCCATATGAGCAGTATTCAAGAAATATAAAGCAGCCGAACATACCTTCTCACCAACCGTTGCCCATTGGTGTTGGTAAAAATCTGTTGTGAAGCCATCCGGACCGGGGGCCTTGCAAGGTGCCATTTGGTCTAGTGCCCCTTTTATCTCCTCCACCATAAAAGTAGCTGTCAACTTATTATTCATCTCCTCAGATACTTTGCTGCTAATAGAGGCCATGCATCTCTCTATATTTTTTGGCCTGGCTGGAGTAAACAAATGAGTATAATAGCTGACAAATGCCTCCTCTATTTCATTCTGTGAAGAGCAAACTCGGCCAGATTCATCTTGTATCCTCTCCACCATACTGCGTCTCTTCTTTTGTGTAGCACATGCATGGAAGTATCTTGTATTGCGATCACCATTACGAAGCCAATCCTCTTTTGCCATTTGCTTCCATTTTGTCTCTTCTTGCTCCAATAAATTGTGAATTTCAGCCTTCAACTCTATCTCTTTGTCCACCTCCCGGTTGCCCTCTTTTGCTTGAATTTTCTCTAAAGCACATGTCTTTTCTCTAATTAAATTCTCTGGAGCGTGAATAATTTTTTTCACCCAAACCTGAATAGTCTTCCTGCATCTTGTCAGATTTTCCTTTATATCGGCCCATGGACACCTTCTATCATTCCTCACTTTCCAGGTAGCTTGTATAGTGTCGGTGAAATCCATCCTTCTCGCCCAACTAGTTTCCATCCGAAACGGCTTTGACCGATGTCTAGCCATAACCTGCTCCTCGTGCATTAAGATTAACAGAGGATGATGATCTGAACTCCTTCGTGCCAACACTACTACTTCCACATCAACAAACTGCATTCTCCATTCGAGATTAGCAACAACTCTATCCAACCGTTCTTTAGTAAAAACATCCCATTCCCTTCCATTATTCAATGTAAATTTGGGTCCTATAAATCCCAAACCACAAAGATGACAATCTTCAAGAGCCTTTTGAAAATCTTCCATTTGTCGTCGACTTCTAGACATAGACCCTTTAATCTCCGACAAATTCACAATCTCATTAAAGTTCCCCGCACAAAGCCATGGCAAGGGTGCAAAATAGCTCAAGTGACGCAATAAGCCCCACGACTCGTTTCTTTTTGCAGCAACCGGGTGGCCATAGAAACCCGAGAATTTCCACGGGAGTTGGTCCTTTCCCATGGTCACAATGGCGTTAATGTGGCGTCGGCTATAATTATGAATTTCTACCTTTGTTCGTTCATTCCACAATAAAATAAGTCTACCACTACGACCAACGCAATCGACAACAAACATATAATCAAAATTCAATTTTATTCTTAAAAATTCTGCTTTATTGGAATACAACTTGGTTTCCATTAGGAAAACCATAGTGGGTCCTTTTTCCTTCACCATCTGGTGGAGGTCTCGAACTGCTCACCGGTTCCCAAGCCCGCGGCAGTTCTAACATAGTATACTCATTGTACTTGGTGGGGCTGCTTAACAGCCACCGCCTTACCCATATTCTCGTCCGTCGACGCCTCCACTTCGTGTCTATTTTTCTTCCCCCCTGCTGAAACATTTTCTGCCTGTTCACTCGCTTTCCTCCTCTTCCCCGTTAAAGTGATGGAATCTTCTATTTGGCTCAAGTCTTCAAGGCTTTTTGGCAGTTCTTTTCCAACACAGCTGGGTAGTATTTTCAGCACCAATTATGTCCTGCATGTGTCCACCAACAGCCCCCAAAGTCTCCACGTGCACCACTTTTTTTGGACCCATATGGCTTGGTTTTTTAGTATATTGCCCCACGATCTCATCAGTTTTGCCCACATCCTTGTCAATTCGGCCAGCTCTCTTCCAACGTAGCTGGGACTTATTCCCTGAAATTGATTTGTCATGCATATGCCCATAAACAGCACCAACCTCGTCCACGTATGCCCCTTTATTAGGATCCAATTTGACAGTTGTGTTATCAACTTGCCACACGTGTAACCCCTCCATCACCGCACCATCAATTCCCTACAGCCCTTTATTTTTTTCCATTGACTCCCACACCATCTTTTCCTTAATAGAGTCCCATTGCCCCACGTAAATGCTCCTTGCCTTTTGGGAATTGGTATCCTCTTCAACGTGTATTTTGGATGAGTCATCATGGATTTCTTTTTCCATTAAATCCCCTCCTAGTTTCACGTTTGTTGATTTCAGTTTCCCCCTATACCGATCCCCCAAATCTCCTCCCACAGCTTCTTCCCTTACCTGCTGCAGTGGATCTCCTTGATTTNCTTCATTATGATGATATCAACCTCATATTCAATTTAGGGTTTTTATTTAATTTAAGGATTAAATACCTAATGCCTCATTGGGGTTTCAAAACTTTATTTTTTTCCTCTCTATAGTTTGAAAAGTGACCAAATTAGTCATTGTGGACCACAAATTTGTTGTTTTAAAAAGTGGCTAAATTAGTATTTTCATTAGTTGACTTAATAGACTGACACGTGGACTAATTAGAAATTGACACTTGGCACAAGTGGCCACATCATCATTGATGACGTGGCCACCTAATTAAATTTTTTGTTTTAATTTTTTTTTAATTCAAAAATATATATTTTTCCAAAAAAGAAAAACAAGAAAAAAAGACAAAAAAAAAAAAAATTGGCACTTTGGGGTGGACGAAACCACCCCTAGCTAGTGGGTACTGGGGTGGCCGAGGAGCCAAGGGTAGCCGAAACCACCCCCAAACACCTTCACTAGAGCAATCCAAGCGGAAGTCCTCTGCAGAATTGGTGTAGGAGAGGAGATTGCTTTCCGAAACTCTCAAATACAGGTCTCCCTCGGAACGCCGTTGAACGATATCCATTCAGCAATACCGTTTTGGGGTAACACTTCGAAAAACCTTTACCCTCGTCAAATTTGAATCGAAAAGCTTTGCAGTTGCACAATTGCAAGCACAAATTCTTGCATTCACCGAATGTGTAATTTGGGAAATACCCATAATTATAACCATAGATTTTTTTAATTTTTTAATTTTTTTTTAGTTATAACCGTAGAATTCAACAGAGGATAGAAGCAGAAAGCCGGAGTCTTTTTTGTTGCAAGAGAGATCAAATCCCGGTTCACACCCATAAGACCAATCGGTGAGATTTTTCATTTTGTATCCTAGAAGGCAGGAGCATTTCCTGCCACCATCACCAGCACCATAGCTGCACATACTGTTAACCCAAATTTTTTGTCTTTTTTTTTTTTTTGGAATTTTTTTTAAAAAAATAAAAAATTTAATTAGGTGGCCACGCCATCAGTGCCAAGTGTCAAATTCTAATTAGTCCACATGTCAGTCCGTTAAGTTTACTGACGGAATGATTAATTTGGTCACTTTTCAAACCCTAAGAAAAATAAAATAAAATTTTGAAACCCTATGGAGGTATTAGGTATTTAACCCTTAATTTAAAATACATTAATCAAGCCATAAATTGAATCGGCGTCAAGTTCAACCCCCACAAAATCACCACAAAAAAAAAAAAATGAAAAGAAAATTATTTACTTCAAACAATACTATAGTTGTATAGTTATTCTCTGAAAATTGTACTAACTGGCTTGGGATTAATATTCCAGATGCCACATAAATTGTCTCAATTAATTCAAACTAATGTATTAGGCTCAGTTGATAGACGATTTTGTTTCATAGGTTTTTGGGGTAAAAAATCTGAGAACTTTTTCTGTCTTGTCTTTTGCGTTGTGTTAACATTTTTTTCCACTTGGTTTTTACAAATGCTGTCTTTTATTAATATTATTAAAAAAGCACACGAAAAACACGATATAAAAACATCTTTTATGAAACTTAAGCATTTGATCGACCATGTAATATCCAACCCGCCCCAATTGTCATCAGCCACAACAAAGCTTCCCACCCAGCCTTAGAGGTCGTATCAACAATGTTGTTAGTGTTAGAATTTGGTCTTCGGCCTAACTTAACCCAAAAGCTAGCTCAAGAGTTGAGGTTTTCCCTCATCCTTATAAATGGCCCATCTCCTTAATACCCAAGCAATGTGAGACTTCCAACACGCCCCCTCATGTGTGGCGGGAGGACATCCAAGTCAACACGTGCAACAAATGAGAGATGGTGGGCCACAGCCAATTGGGTCAAGCTCTGATATCATGTTAGAAATAGGTCTTGGGCCTAACTCAACCCAAAAGTTAGCTCAAGAGTTGAGGTGGACATGGAGGTTGACAATCATGGTCTGGATCACACCCCATGGTAGAGTCACACTCATCCACCACCATGGCCATCACACTCCGCCCAATGGCGCTAAAATTTGATGGGAAAAATAAATTTAATCCCCCAAATTAGTTGGACCACTTTTTTTAGCTAGCTTCTAATATTTAAAAAGTAACAATCAATCGGCGATAATTCTCAAAGTTTCAAAAGTTGACAAATTTGCTGATCCATGTTGGTCAATAGTGTGTCCTTATATGACAACACAACCATTTCCATCGTCATCGTCATCGTCATCATCATCTACTTGTCTTGTCACACTTGCTTGGTCGATCTTTTATAAAATTTGTAAAAATCAGAGATAGAGCAAAGAGGAAAAGTACTATAATTAAATAAGAATGTTGATTGAAAAACTTTGTGCGCATTTTGCCTCTATACATAAATTCGGGGAACACTATCCTAATTAGGGATGATTGTTACTAATTTTGGAAATTAAGGTTTTCTCTTTGCTAATCACGCTGATTTGTCTTGTTTGGTGGCTGTAGCTCAGTAGCTGGAAGGTTTTGCCTTGCATACCAACTGGTTGATCTTTTTTCTGAATGGCTGGTGCAAATCCCTTGATTGCTTCACCTTCTTCAACATAACAATGATTATTTTTTCTTTTTCTAATTGAAAATGTAAGAGGAGGAGGCCAATTATAATTATTCTATTTGAGCGTAACTATAGTAACACCTACTCATGAGAGCTGCACATGACAAGTCTAGATGGTGAGAACTGCAAGCATTCCCTTAAGTCCGAGTGAGTCATAGCCTGACCCAGTCCCACCGGAATATCAATGAGAACCATTAATGTGGTTTAAACTAATTAATCAGACATGGAGATTCCCATTGTGAAATTAAAATCCATGTCTTCGCGTATACTTTACCACTTCAAAAATTTTCTTAGACCTTTGAACCACCACCCTATATGGTACCTTCTTCAACATAATTGATTGTAATTTATACCCACTGCTATAACATTAACCAGAAATA
This sequence comes from Carpinus fangiana, assembly GCA_006937295.1. NCBI lineage: Eukaryota > Viridiplantae > Streptophyta > Magnoliopsida > Fagales > Betulaceae > Carpinus > Carpinus fangiana. The sequence goes on from CM017321.1 coordinate 56,130,975, forward strand.
TGGTTCTAAGACATGTAGGGGAGACAGCAAGTTGTCTCCATCCGATTAAAAAATAACAAGAACAAACCTTGATCTAGCTAGCTAGGATCCTTCTTTTCTAGGATTTCTTATTGTGTACTAGGTGTTTTCCATTGGATGTTTGTGGATCAAAGGATCTCTTGTCTGACAATAATTTTATACTGTTTTGGCCGTGATCAGCATGCATGGCAAAATATTCATTTTAATTCTCATTATTCCTTAAAAGAATTTAAGCTTTGGTTAAAAGATAGAGATACCTTTCCACTGATGATAATTCACCACGTACACATGAAGCTTTTGCTGTGCTTCTTGTCAGGGTGGTGGCTGGAACATGCAGTACTTTAAGACAAAAAAGATACACCCTTTCTTCAAGGCGAGTTTTGCGATAAAATGTTGAGATTCTTAACATATAAAAAGGTTTATATATTAAGATTTATTTAAGCTCGTTTGCATGAAGGGTCATTGGCTGCCGAAAGATTCTAAGACCCAAAGGATATACAGTTTTGTCTCGTTGAGTTAATTAAGGGATCATCTGAATCATGTAATACAGATGCACAAACGACAATCACGAGAAGATTCAAAACTAAGGCAAGTAGAAGTATATATCGTGGCGTAATCAACACGCTCTTTTATATGGTTTTCACCATTTTGTCTCGAGTTGTTCTTGTCCATCTTACATTAAAATAATGACAACTGATATTTCAAAGAAACCTGCAAAAGAAGACTGCAAACATGTCCTAATTTTACATAAAAGATATCTATTTTGAGTGGTTAATATGATCTCTATATATAGCCCACTCCCAGTTTCTGTTCCTCACACAAAAACATAACCAGAGAGAGAGAGAGGGAATATATTGAAGATGCAGAAACAAATTTCTTCTACGGTCTTTGTTCTCTTCTTCTTTTGTCTTCTTGTTACAAAGTGGTTAAGTGTTGATGCTCAGACTTGCAAGCCCAATGGCGAGATAAGGGGTAAGAAGGCTCCTTCAGGACAGTGTAACGAAGAGAATGACTCTGTGTGTTGTGTGAAAGGCAAGCCTTACACAACTTACAAGTGTTCCCCGCCGGTATCCAACCGTACGAAAGCCACACTAACCATCAATAGCTTTGAGAAAGGTAGGGATGGAGGCGCACCATCGGAATGTGACAATAAATACCACTCGGACGACACCCCTGTGGTGGCGCTCTCAACGGGATGGTTCAACTATAAGCGGAGATGTTTAAAGTATATTACCATCCACGGTAATGGAAAGAGTGTTAAAAGGCAAAAGTGGTTGATGAGTGTGATTCCACTATGGGGTGTGATGCTGCCCATGATTACCAACCTCCATGTCCTAACAATATTGTTGATGCCTCTCAAGCTGTTTGGAAGGCCTTGGTAGTGCCAAAAAATAATTGGGGCGAATTAAATATTTACTGGTCTGATGCTTAATTTCTACCATATTCAAAGTATACCATGTGAGAAACATATACCAAAGTATTTATTTTGATGTTTCATGTAGTAAGTAATGTAACTGCATTTTCAATAATATGCAACATTTAGGTTGCATTTTGTTTGCGATTTCAAGAAGTGAATCTGTAATAGCATTATGTTAGTGTGTGAGTGTGTGTGTATATATATATATTGATTGTTGATGCATTTTTTTGATTAATGAGCACCGAGATGTGGTAACCTGAAAAACAAAAGCATGTAAACAAAAGAGTTTGTCGGTGTGAGCTGACACAAGATATCTCTAATGCTTAAGTCAACAACCTGTTCTCAAAGAAAAAAAAATTGTGTAGAATGTAAAGCATTTATTTTGTGCGCCAAAAGAAGTCCTTCATTCATTTATGTTTGGAGGCTTGGAGCTCATCGATTAGAGTTGTATTTGACCTAAGAATTATAGCGGAATCGACTCTTATATAGAGCGGGATTCTTTATTAATTGCAGATACCTCTTGATTAATTCCCAGAGATACGGGATCTCGTGTATCAATAGAGATTGATTCTGATTTGATTTAACGATGAAGTTGATTTTTTGCTTTGCACGAAGTTGTTTGTTCATTTATTTTGAGTCCGCTGGTGGGCTTTTCATTTAGAGTGGGCCTCTTTGGTATTCCATTTCGTAGGCCCAATACCGTACATATGTCTACAATCTCCCCAAAGTCGTTGAAAAAAAACTAGTTACAAAATCTTGAAGATTTTCTACCTTTAAAGGGGATTCGTCAGAAAATTCATTTTATTTCTCTCTATACAATTCTTTTATCTTTCAAATGGTTTCCAATCAACTAAAGTCTCCTTCAACCCCAATGAAACATCCCCCATGTGTTGTAACATCTGAAAACATCAAATTTGTCTCTTCTTTTTTACTTTAAATTAATAACAATTATGTCATTTCTCAGTCTGTAATGCTTATTTGTAGGCTTATTTGAACTTCTTGCGGATAAGGTGATAAAATAATCAATTTTTATGTTTTTTTTTTCTGCATATTATGAAATATCGGATTCGAAGTTATATGCAAAGGCGGATATAAAGGGGGGCGGGCAGGGGAGTCCGCCCCTCCAAAAAGTTTTAAAATGCTTTGTTTTTTTTTTTTTTTCAAAAATTTACTCCCTAGGTGTAAGGAAACTACAATAAAATTCATGCCGTCACACTTTTCGTAACGGCCGTTAACGGACCCAAAATGCACTGTTTTCGTTGATTAAAATAATAATTTTTGAAATTTTAATTTTAAAATTTTAAATCTAATTTTTTTTTTTTTTTTTAAAAAAAAAGAAGAAGTACAAGGGGTGGCCGATCCACCCACAGTGGTGGCTGGCCACCCCTAAGGCCACGGGGGTGGCTCAGCCACCCCCAGACCGGCCGGTCTGATGGACGAGCCACCCCCTGTAAAAAAAAATAAAAAAAAAAATCGTGAAAGAAGAAGAAGAAGAGTGGGTGGCCAATCCACCCACAAGGGGTGGCTGGCCACCCCTTAGGCCATGGGGGTGGC